>OU611920.1:2445000-3055000 GCA_914767705.2 Tenthredo notha | reverse complement strand
TGATGTTGAAAAACTGATTCTAAAATCATATAATAATTTTCATTACATCTGAATTATTTCAGTTTCATATATTTTTTTAATTTTTTTTTTTTTTCATCCCCCTTTTGGTTTCCTCTTCACATTATCTACACAGTAATAAAACAGCTGTGGGATCATCGAGATCCTTTCACCCAATCGTCGGGTATTTAACAGTCAGCTTCCCTCATTACTTTCGAAGCCGTCCCGCTTCGTCGTAGTGATATGCTGTTGAAACCGTCCCGTTTAACGGGGCAACGCGCTTTCCGCGAGAGATCGCCGTGCGATCAATGCCCAACGAGAACCCAATGACAGCCTGACGGACTTCCGAACCTCCCTCTGAGCCCTCTCACTCTCTTTTCTCTCTCTCTCTCTCTCTCTCTCTCCTTTCTCTGTCCCCTACTCTCGGTTAGAACCTCGACGTTCGCACAGTTCGATCCGCTGCTAAATCGCCCGCGGCATTTCCGGGTGGCAAACACTACAGCCAATCCCAGTCACCAACGAACGGAAGTATTACGCGCCGTGGTGCGTATAAATAAATATCAAATCTTCTATAGGTGTATACATATATATATATATATATATACCCCATGTGTTTTATCGACAAATAAATAAATAAATAAATAAATAAGAAATCACTGTTTTAGGAATAAGAGAGAAATTCAATATATCTTTTTTACTGTTTGACCCGCAGGTAATAAACCCTGACGAATTTTATTGATATTATTTATTATTTTAATACTAAATCCTTGATATATATATATACATTATACATATATTCAATAAATATCGATGTACCTAGAATAAAAAATATTGACCTCACTAGCTAGTTGTATAAAATTTTTTTAATTTTTTTTACTATAATGTGAATAATGTGGGTGTAGTATGTGTGTGTATAGGTTGAAGTATAGAAGACGATATCTTGCTAACGAGCTAGTAATGTGCGGCAACCCGGGCCAATAATTTCAATTTGTTTGAAATCTGGGGTGAGAGAAGGCACCCCGTTATACCTGATCACATACATACATACATACCTGTACATATCATCTAAGTGTATTAAACATAGGATACAACTATATATATATATATATGTGTGTGTCTAATATGCTCTTATATTGCCATGAAACCCGGTGCAGCATTCATTAAGGATATAATATATATAGTATATATATATATATGATATAGGTATAATAATAGTATAGGTGATAATATCTGAGCACCGTTTCTTGCAGTAATCAGCGTCAGATCCTAAGGGAATATCGCACGTTTCTGCAGACTGCAGATTATTGTCTTTTTTCTTTTGTTTGTGTTTTTTTTTTTAATTTACCATCATATATAGAACGTATAGTTCGTATATGCATATATAGTACTGATTACGCGCATGATATAAGAAATAATAAAGATATAGATATTAATGATGCGTTGAAGATATATAGTGAGAGAGTATAATATTATGTGTAGGTATATTGGAAAGACGAGAAAAATAGAAAAAAAAAAAAAAATAGAAAAAAAAACACTTCGATGCACAAGCGGAGCTATACGTATTCGAATACAATAGATACCTCATTAACATTTTGTGTCAGACCCGTATCACCTTTGACCCGGTGACCAGTACCGTGGAAACAACTCACATTTTACTTTACAATCTGCAAGTCTATAGTCGATAATATGAAAGACACTATATATATATATTACACTACACCTGCAATTGTATCAATTTTAGCGATTTTTCTTAATTCAAGCTGATATAAACCTTGTATAATAAATAAATAAATAAATGAGTAGAATCGTGTATTATCTTATTTTTTTTCATCATCGTTTTTTATTTTTTTTTTTATTTTTATGTACGTACGGTTTAATTGAATGTTGAAAAAAATCGAAGTAACGCATTGAAGCTATACGTATAATTAAAGCGATGAAATTCTTCCTGTTTTTTTTTTTTTTACCTCTCTCTCTCTCATTTCCGCGATATATATCCGCGAGGCAATTAATTCGACGTACCGTTAAGGCGTTATAACAGCTCAGAGTAACGACTTATTAAGACTAAATTTACGCCCGCGGGTTAAACGTGGAGAACGAGAAGGAGAAGAGAGATGAGCAAGTGGGGGGGGAGGGTGGGTGGGTGGGTGGGTGAGTTGAGTAATCGTAAGAAAGAGAGATAGAGGTTTAAACTTCTGGAGAAACGTGCGAAATTTGAATCTTGTAATTGGTACAAATTTTGCGGTTGTTTATATGCGAAAAATTTGACTGAATAGAAAAAGAAAAACCACAACCTTTTCCTACTAGTACCTATATGTGACTTGGATTTAACGTGCTTTTGTACTCTAGCTTCTATTACCTACGTTTAATAATACTAAATACTATCAAATTTTAAGACTATATAGCAGACCGGAAGTGTATATAGACTCTCAGTTGTTCGACGTACAGAGTGTGTCTCTGATTCGATTATATTCCCGAATGCAAACTTTAGTCGCCTTGTTTCCTTAGCTAAAATTTGTATGTATGGATATATATATATATATGTATAGCGGGTACTACATAGAGAGAGAGAGAGAATTTCGTGTGAGAATTGACTCGTGATTACCTATTCAGAAAATAAATGATATATATATATATATATATTTTTATTATATATATAAAATTTGCTGAAATAAGACTCGTTTTATTATCACCGCAAAAGAAATAATAATGGGCAAAAGGACAGGGGCGATATATAAGTTGAGCTAAGGGTAGGAAGGTCAATGTTTTTAGGACGGTGGACTCTGAGGGGGGTGAGAATGGTTGCCATGGAAACCTGGAAGAGACGAGAGAGAGAGAGAGAGAATGAGGCAGGAGCAAAAGAGAGAAGGATAGGGGAATGAGAAGAGCAAGAGAACCAGCCTGGGTTTTCGTGCCAGGGAGGAGGTCACGGGGTTCAGAGCTCGCAGCGATGGTAATTTCCTCGTCAGTGCCACGAGCCACTAGCTAATAAATATATCCCTAAACAGGGAAAGAGTAAAGTAAAAAAAGGCGTTGTCCCGTATATTTATACTATATATATTTTTATAAATACTTATTTTATTTTTTAATAAATATGAAAATCGACATAATATCGTCGATGTATAAAAAACACCGTGACAAAAAAAAAAAAAATTAAATAAATAAATGATCATCTCCTTCAAATTTTCTATACCATTACCATTTCACTCTCTCTCTCTCTCTCTCTCTATTCTCCCTTCGTATCTTCGATTAAGGTTAACGCGAAGCGATGGCCAATCCTGTTTCGCCTAAATATATTAAGTCATAACGTCGAGGTAAATTCTAATGGCAAAACGGGATAATAATTTTGAATGGCGTTAAAACTTGATCGAATTATTAGCGAACTAGGGAGGGAGAGGGGAAGGTACCAGAAACGTCTGTCAAACTCGCGAATATTTACAAAATTTTACTGGACGTTTAAATACGGAAATGGAAAAAAAATAAATAAAATACTGCAGTTTGGAGAATTTATACCGTTATAAAGTTATTCTATTATAATATTAATTTTCTATAACATTGAGAGAATGTTGATTTTCAGACAAGTGTGGAAAATCATACGAGTCGAGAATCACCTTTCGCACGTGTATCGGACTTTTGTTTCCACACAACCCGCGTTAAGTTGAATTTTATGCCATATGTGAAATCGAACTTTACGCACAGCGTGTTTGAAAAAATCATTTCTTCACTCAAAGATGTGTATATATATATATGTATAAGTATAATGCTTATCAACGGAACACGTTTGTTATCTCAACTCTACGCCCATGCACGTGGTTCTCCCTTTTATATCGTCGGTAAACTGCTTACGTATATGTCTGTGTGTAATGTAATGTAATTTAATTAAATTAAATTAAATTTGATGTAATGTAATGTAATGTAATGTAACGTATATGTATGTACACTGGTTTGAACGTTGAGTTTGTCGTAGACCGTAAAATAACTTTGAAGAAATCTAGGATTACGAACGAAGCGAGTAAACCAAAGTTGTTGCACAAAGTCTATATGCCTATCCAAAGTCTGTATTTCTCTCTCTTATCCCTGTTTTCTATACGATATATGTATATATGTATATATGTATATATACCACCTACTGGTTACCGGTGTGGTACAGAGAGTAGGAGGATGAGGTAGTAAAAGGAACCGCGATTACGTCACTACGCACCACTCGCCTTGCTGCTGCTGCTCTTGCTTGCTTGCTTGCTTGTTTCCTTTACGACGCAAACGACCCGAGAAAAGAGGGTCGTGCTGGTCGTTCGCGGGTTCTACGAAGTGCCAAGTTTCAACTAACACTTTATCCAAGTTTCAGAAACTATATAATTTAGGCAAAAAGGATCTCGCTTCATGATACATCATTCAAAATAATAAATAATTCTACACATATGATATAATACAATTTTTTTTATATATATATATATATATACATATAAGTATATAGAGTATAGAGAGATAGAGAATTATCTTCCGCGGTAACCCCACGCGATGTGTTGCAAGCGGACGCGACGATTACGCTAATCTAGTATATACGTAGCTAGCGAATATACGGATAGAGTCGAAGTGACGGTTACGCGTCGGCGTCGTCATCAGTACGAAGCCCCGTCGATAAAGTATACGTGTCTCAAGTACCTCTATATATATATATATATATATATTATATATATATATACATGTGGGTGATATATAATTTGTGTGTACAGTATACATATCGCTGATACGTAATGGTACAACGCATCCATATATATACTATATCATCAATTCGTTTTAATTTTTGCGATAATACTTTATCACATTTATTTTTATAATCTCATATAGGAAGTTGAATTTATATACAACTAAATTACGAAGTATTTTCTTGTATGTTTTTTTTTTCTTTAATTAAAATTATCATTTATATTAAAAACCTGAATATCGCGTTTTTATAATATCAACCAGAATTTTATTTCCTTAATTTTTTTGTTTCGTTTTTTCTTTTAATTTTGTTTCCGTTCACGACACGCACCATCGGAACAAAATTATACGATTAGAGAAATTGTCATTTTATTTCCGTTTTTTTTTTTGTTTAAATAAAAAAAATGTCAAACTTTTAATTTCACACAGATTCAATCGATAAACTTCCCAATCAATCCGTGCGAATGCCAAAAAAAAAAAGAAAAAAAAAAAAAAAAAACAGGGTAAGCAGCGTAGGGTGTTTACGGGTGCGGGTGATTATCCTTTGGGAAAACACGAGCGAACTCACGGATGGCGCAAAGTAGACTGGCAGATAATTCGACGGTATCAGCTGACCCCCACCCTCATCTACTACTCACTTCCTCTCCGTTCCATACTCTTTAGTAGTTTTATATATTGTAACACATGTATATATGTATATAAATATACTATATATATATACATAAAGCGAGAGTTCGCAAACCGTTCGCGGGCGAGTATATACTATATAGCGAATAATAGCGAATAGCTTGCACTAACTATTGCTACTCTCTCACATCTAGGTATATATGTACACAGCATATTATAAGATAGAATATAATAAGTAAATAAGAATTTACAAAAATCTATGATTTTATAAACTCTGAGATAATAAAAGAAAAAAAAATCTTATACCTATACTTATTTAGATCTCGATCTTGTGTGTTATATATATATATATATATGTGGTGCAGATTGGTTGTCCATGAAAGAGAGAGAGAGAGAAGGAATGAGGGTAGAAAAGGTGGAGGTATATATATATATATATTGTGTCGACGATTATTTATGGGAAATTTTAAGCCCCTAAGTGTGGCTGGTGTAATAATTAACAAAAAGCATTACTTCCCTTTCCCTTTCCCTTTCCCTTCTCTACTCTGAACCTCCTCCCTGTATATTCCTCATTGCGCGCTTTATAAAGGGGCTTCTCGTACCTAGTTGGATCATATATATATATATATATATGTATTATATACATAGGTATATAATCTTTATATAACAAAGCAAAGATAGCACCTGGGTTCCCTATGCTTAAACCCCCGCCCCCCCCCCCCCCCCCCCAGTTTGCCTGAGGCTCATTTACTAATGACTAAGTCCCTATAGATCACAAATGATATTTTTTATTTATTTTTTCTTATATATATATACTATACCTCCCACGCAGCGGAGAGTAGACAAAACTCTATATACAGCTATACATATAGCTACTGCTCAAATTATGACTGAATAAGTGAAAAAAAAAATAAAGAAGAAGGAAAAAAAAACCAATCGCGGTTTTTGTATCACAGATCATTTTTTTTTTTTTCTTCTTTTTCTGATTTTTCTTTTCTTCGATCTATATATGATATCTACGATTTAGGGCGTTTGCTCTCTGTATCGTATATATAGCTATTATAAAATTTCAGATGAGTACCTACATCCGTATATATATATATATATATATGTTGGTATTTTAATTGAACGGCATATGTCGTCTGGTTAGATCATCGCGTTTCTCATAGTATATATATATAGTATATATAAAGTTGCGGTACTAAAACCGTGTCATCAAAACACATGGACACAAAAATCTTAACCGCGACTATTGCGATATATAAGTCAATTTGTTTAGGCGTAAGGATAAGTAGGTGAGTGAGTAAGTAAGTAAGCAAGTAAATACGTCGGTTTTGTAACATGGTAACGTTGACGATGAGAGGAAGGAAGGACTCTTTGAAACAGGACCCAGGTCCTTTCTTCGCGGTTTAGATGCCCATATATATATACTGAGTCTAGTTAGTCTCGACAGCTGTTCCAAAATAGGGAATAAATGAGGGAATCACGGATAGATAATATATATATATATATATATATATATATATATATATATAGGTCTTTCTGTTTAGTGTATAGTTATATCAGTTTATCTCATTTAGTTAAGTATAAACGCCTCCCACTAGGAGTCCGTGTTTCACGATGCGAAATTCCAAAGCGTTATACATATAGTTATATGTACAACTATATACATATATATATATACGAAGCAGCTAGTCTCCATGTTTAATATTATTTTATTTTATTTTTCTTTTCTTTTCATTTTTTCTCTCTAGGAGTTGGGTTTCGTTCTTGAGAAGAAGAAGAGATCTGACTGACTGCAGCGGTCGCATTTATATACCTTATTCCACCTACCCGAGACCCGAGTACTTATATTTTATTAGCATACTCATATTAATCTTTGATATTGTAAAATAACCAATAATTGCAGTTAATTTATAACTGAGAAATATTTAAAAAATAAATACAACCTCTCGTTCATTTAACTCATTCGTTTGCTGATTTTTTTTTCTTCTTTTTCTAACTATATATATATATAAATATATATATATAAACCGGGCGTCAATTATTTCGCATAAGTTGAGCACACCCGTTCTATATACTATAATGTATAAGAGTCACTTACACACAACCGTGCAATTAAAATTAATTACAACGACGCTTTTCGATACGAATTTAAAACTTTTCTACCGAATGTTGTATGTTTATATATATGTATGAAATAGAATGATCGTAGTAATGGTATATTATAGAGTTAGTCGTTGGGCAATCTTCTATAAATGTATATATATATATATGTGTGTATGTATGTGTGTGTGGGGGTATATAAACGTTAAAAGCTTTGCCAAACGAGCGAATCTTTCGCGGACAGCTTTATCTCGGCCCGATTCTTCCGTAATCTATTTCTAGCCAGTACTATGAAAAAAAAAAAAAAACAAAAAAAGAAGAAAAAAAAATCAACCTATACAGAAGAAGTGATCCTCCGTTCTGTCGATATTGGCTTTTTCCAAGACCCTCAACGATTTATATAGTATTAATATTATTACACCATGTCCACGTAATATACTGTGTAGAAAATTGCTAATGAAAATCGCGTGAAAACTTTATTACCGCGATAAAGTATATAGTTAGATATATCAGAAATATATAGAAACGTTGAAAATCCGTCACGTTTTTTTTTTTTTATTCTACTATATCTTATATTATTGATAATATTGAAATATTATCAAAACACGTGTACCTACGATCGAATTTTGTATTAAAAAATTGGGGGGGGTTAAAAAAAAAAAGAGAGAAAAGAAAAAACTCGTTCTATTGATTCCTTTTTTTTTTTTTTCTGTTTTCTTTCTGTAAAATTTAAATTAGGTAAATTTACATCGTTAAACAAAAAAAAAAAAGTAAAAATAGAATAAAGAAAATTGAAAGAAATAACGAGATCCCCGCGCCAATGCAACGTGGCGTCGTGTGAATAACGAGCGAGTGAGTTAGTTCGGGACAAAAAGGTTCACATTAACACACAAGGCAATGCAAGTTTCGTATATACCATACATATGTATATATATATATATATATATATATATATATATATGTATGAAGTATACGTATCGCAAAGAGTAGAGGTATAGGCTTTGGCATAAGCGACGTCGACGTCGACGTCGACGTTGAGCGCAAGGCAAGGCAAGGCAAAGGCAAGGCAAGGACCGAGCGACGCAGCGAGGTTTCTGAATGCTCATAGACTTGCCGGGGTCGGTCTTTGTCGAAGAGGCTCTTTTGTCGCGGCAACAAAGAACGAAGAATATCCTATCCTTCAAATATGGAGCACAGCTGCTACCGGGCGCGACCTCCGTAGCTGTTTAGTTCTCAAAAACTCACATGCTACTCTATACTACCAAGAAATAGTGTATAGAGAAAAAGTATTAAGGGAGTTTTCAGCGTCTCTATTCGTTTACAAATGAATTTTTTTCTCTTTTTTTCTTTTCTTCTTTTTCCCCTTCCCTTATTCTTTTTTTATTCTTTTTTTTACTTGACTAACTTGAATTTCTATACTTTGGGTAAAGATATAACTTTAAAATAATCGATTTTAAAACATGTTAGAAAACAGCAACTATATGATATACTAGGTATAAGGTATAAGGTATAGGAAGTCAAGTTTAATAACGATTACAAGACGGAAACTACTTACATCCTAATATGGAATTGTTAGGAAGTTGATATAACATATCGTATACGAGACACGCCACATACCTATACCAATACCATAAACGTGATGCACTAACTTTAATACCATTGCAGCCCTGAATTATAATGAGGAAATAACCGTTTAGGTAATGGGGATTTTATTTATCTATACGATATATGGCATATGTATGCATGGTGTATACACCACAACTAACTAACCATCTCTTATATTATAGTTCTTATGGTTAAAACGACTCTTCATTTATAAACCTACGTATGTACTACAATAACGTCTTATATACGATTAATTTTTATCATATATAATTTTACGTATAGGTATTACCGCGTGGGCTACGTGCACGTGTATACGTATTTTTTTTTTTTTTTTTTCAAATTTGATATCAAATTAAAATTCAAACTTTTACATTTTATTCTTCTTCTTTACTTCAACTCGGTTCGATAAATTGTTTCGTTTCGAATATAGAACGTCACGAAATTATCTCACAATTTTTTTTTACTAAATATTTTACGGAATGAAAAAATTCTTCCTTTGATGTAGGTATATAGGTATTGGTCCTACGTATATAGAGAGAGGTTACTGCTTTGCGGAATGTTGCATTATTCACATCTTCCTCTTAAAGCTATCTCTTTCTCATTTTTAGTCAAATTATTGCTTCTGATTTTAAAAAGATCGATTAATGTGTTGGAAAGAAAAACCTAATTTTTTGTTCTTCTATTTTTCTATACCTGTATATATATTCATAAATATGTATGTGCTAAAAACTATGTATACAGATATATTATTACCCACTAAGTGAATAAGTCCTTGAAGGGTTGATATTAACTCAGAGTTGGTGAAATGAATTCTTAGATAAGATACCGTCTCGCAATTAAACGGACTAGGTCTAATTTAAATCCCATAATCTCTACTCCCTCAGCATATAATTATTATACCTAGAAATGCGTTTTAATTGAAGAGACTGTTCACATTGATATAGCTAGAAATTAAGTACGATGTAGAATGTGGAAGTACTATATATGGGATTTATTGAGTTTGATGAGAAAATTCCTTATCTTCACTTAGAAAAATTTTAGATATTCTATGTATTGTTTAATATTTAACAATATTAGACAATACATGAAGAACATTTAAAGAGTTAGAAGCTACTAATTGAAGCTAGAATTAATCAACGTTAAACAGATAAGAGTAATTAGATAAGAGAGAATTAAATTCCTTCTTTCTTTGAAATATTATAATGAGACGTTATGAGAGAGAAAAAAAAAAAAACAATTTTCAAGGTATAAGAAAATTGGATTTTATAAAACACAGCGTTGTGTAAAATTTCAATTCGTTTCGTAATCTATATTTAATCATTTAGATCTTATATAGGAATCGAATCGCGTATATGTGATATACGGATTACGAATTTCTATAATGACAGATGTGTCAACGTCACCGTAGAAGAAAAGTAAAAAAAAAAAAAGTGAGAAAAGAAGAAGAAGAAGAAAAAAGAAAAAAAAAAGATAGAAATAGAATGAGAGTGAAAATAAACTGAAATGAAACTTTAGAGGGCCAAAAAATTCAGCGGGGAAAGTCCGCCAAAAGCCTCAGGCCGCAAAAGCACTCTGAGCGGAGATCCTACACACAACTTTTTTTTTTTTTTTTTTTCATTTCATTTTATTCTTTCTATTCTATTCTTTTTTTTTTTTTCTTCTCTTCCCTTTAACGCACATTTGGGCCTTTCCTTTCACCCTCTGGGCATAGGGTGTAATACACTTTTTCTTTTTTTTTCTTCTTTCTTTCTTATAATTTCTTTTTCCCGCGCTTTTACCAACATCTATACTATATATATATATATATATATATATTTATATATATATACAGAATATTTCGATTCGATGCGTGAACCCACCCTCCGAGAATTTTGACTCTTTAAAATGTATTTTTATATGCTATATAATATATAGCTAGTATATAATATACAGTTCTGAACAATTAAAAACCGTTCTTAATTCGCGAGAATGATAATGATTATTATTATTATTATTATTATTATTCATTTAATGCTATTTTTCTTTCACTCTATTGTATATGTGATGAATCGCTTCTTATATATAATAAATGTATATATATATATATTGTATCTATTATAACCATTTACTTCTCTTTCTCATTTCTTTCCCCTTTTCTTCCTTTTTTTTTTTCTTTTTTTTCTCCTGTACAAAAGGGCAAAAGCCCATATTCCCAAATAGGGTAGGGGCCTTGTAAGTATGGTATAGGCTATGTATATATAAGTATATAGACACTATATAGATCCGCGTTAGACCCCTTATTGTATTTGCGTTCATTGAACGCAAATTGGATAACTTTTGCGTTGTTTTTTTTTCTTTTTTTCGCAAACTTTTTTTTATAAAATATATATATATATATATTTATAATATATAGGCGTACGATATACTGGATAAATTTTATACACTGTGACATTAGAAATTCGTCTAATAATTTCATAGTTTTTCTTGCAAATTTGACAAAAAAAAAGAAATATATGTGTATATATATATCATAAAACACAAGATAAATAATAAATAATGTAAAATTTTTAATCTTGATCTTTCCCTCAATCTCATCGTATTTTAGTAATTTTTTAAAAACTTTTATTATATTTTTTTTTTTCATTTTTTTTCTGTATAACTTGTAAGTATTATATACCTATATATAGTAAGAAGTCAGGCGATGGACGTATACCGTTATGGGAAAGATAATACGCGACAATAATGAGGAAAATAATGATTCTGAGATCCATTATTTCCTCGCTATTTTCCATCAAAGAGATATATATATATATTTTTTTTTTCTTTTTCTAAACCTCTTTTTAAAAATCGAGTTTTGTACAATACAAGGCATCGCGAAGTAGAAAAAGAAAGCTTATATGGGTACATATATATATATATATATATATATATATATACCTGTTTGCAAACACGAACGAACAAATTCACTTATCTCTCGAATGAGTTGATGTTGGTCGATGCATTTTTCCCCGAGGTGGGTGTAGGTAGGTAGGTAGGTAGGTATACCCTATTCTTCTTTCACAAAACGTTAGCCTCATTTTCAGATAACGCGATCGTATTTTATACAGGTACATGTATACGTATGTATGTTATATATATGGATTTCTTATTTCGTGTATATATATATATATATATATATGTGTATATGATAAAGAAACCTATGACAATAAAAAGGAATGAAAATTCATTCATGTTATTCATGTAACAAATTTATTAACATAAATATGAATAGGTGAGAGTTGAAGATATTTTTTTTCTTTTTTCTTGTTCCTTTTATTCTTATTCTTATTCTTATTCTTCCAGTTTCTAACTTCTTTATATATCTTTATTCAAAAAAAAACCTCCCCTAAGATCTATATAGAGGTTCTGTCACGAATTTCTTTCGACTCTCATCTCTAAGGATCCTCTTAATGCTTCTGTGATTTTATCACACGTCTTATATTCTTTGTATACTTAAAAAAAGCCACGGTGCGTAAAAAAAAAGAAAAAAGAAAAAAAAGAAAAAGAAAAAAAAAGGCGCATTATAGATCTGACAAAAATCATTTCATTTCCGGTCCCCTCAATCTCGACTCTTTTGTTCCCCCCCACCCACCCCCACCCCAATTCTTACTGTATAAGAAGGGTCTTAATACCCGTGATCTCTGTATATAGGTATATGTATGAAGAGTACCACGATTTAATACAAGATCCTTGATAGTGGTGTTGAAAAAAATTAAAACAGAGATTGTAAAAGTAAAAAAAAAAAAAATTCAAAAATTAAACGAAAAATATGAATAATTAACTTCTTATTTTTTTTATTTTTTTTTTCATTTTTCTTATATTTTATATACAAAATTCGCGAGTATTAATACCTACTATAGTTATATTTTGAATTACATATATTATGTCTAATAATTTGTAAATTTATATCTTACGTAATACCTATATGTATATATGTATATTTGTCTCGAGTGTCGAAAGTCAAGCTTAACTACCTGTAATTATCTCTAGGTATATATATATATATGTATATCACTAACGTCTACCTAATACCGATAATACGCGAAAAAGAATAAGAAAGAAAAAGAAAAAGTGAAGAAAAGAAGATAGTCTCCCTTCGCGATCGTATATCTTCCCTATACGAGCTAAGAAGCCTTACGTAATCGAACATTGATTTTAAACGGATATATCCATGCGTATAGGGTAAGCATAAAAAAAGTTTAATATGTGAATATATATAAGTATATATATAATTTATTTTATATTTCCAATATGTATATATATGTACCTATATTATATATTATTATATTTTAAGCTTTTCGACGAATAATATATAGGGGGTCGAGGCGAGGGGGAGGAAGGGTACAGATTTTTCTCCTATATACACACGTGTGTGTGTATGTGTGTAGGGAAAAAAAAAAGAAAAAAAGAAAAAATGAGATGAAAATAAGGGAATTGGTAACCGATATCTACTCGGATATCATTGAGATTGAAAAAGATTTCTATAGCGTATAATAATACCCCGTGTGTATACGACGACGACGAAGAAATCGGAAAAAAATGAAAAATAGAAGAAATAAAAATACAAAAAAATATAAATAAAAAATGCGGAACAAAAAAAAATGTATAGTATCCTAGATATAGTAAATATGTAAATATATAATAGGTAGTGTATCAATATTTTGTCTAAATATACAAACTGGGGTAAATATATCTTCAGAATTTATCATCAACGTTAAAAGTGATTATTTTAATGGTGTGTATCTATATATATATATAGGAAAATTAATTTCTCGACGTAGAATGCGTCGCGGTGTATATATGGTACATGGTATATGTATATGTATAGGTACCAGTATATCCAACGTTCGTTCGTTCGTTCGTTGGCATAGATTATGAGATGGGTGACATTCTCTGACATTTTAGTAATGTCGAGAGGCCCACCCACCCACCCAACCACCCACCCACCCCCTTCACAGTTTCGACTCTACACCCACCCTCAGTCACCACTTCGTTGGTATTTCATACCCAAGGGGGATGCAGAGACATAGTTTCAACCGAGTGATAGGTATAGCTAACCATATATAGATATATATATATCAAATGTATTATATACATAGATATTTAATTTACATCATAAATATCCGCGAACGTCGCAATATCGACGGAATATATTAGATATTGAAAAAAAAAAGAAAAAAAAAAAATGGTTCAAAAAAGAAAATTTGAAGAAAAAAAGATGATAAAATATAATAAAGCGTAAGTGAGTGAGCGAATTATAGCCGCGCGGGTGTATAGTGTGTATATATATATGTATATATATATATATACGGAGCAGTTTGAACCAGAAGTGGTACGTCGCCTCAATATTTGCCATTCCGGTCAGCGGTTTCCCGCTCCGTTTCAGCTTGGTCATCAGAACCGTAACGACCGAATAAATAATAAAATATGTTCACCGTTCCTCGTTCCCCCAACTCTACAAAAACCCACCCCCCCCCCTCCCCGCATACCGGAACGTGCTCTCACATAATTTTACGTACGCGTATCATATATATACCTACGATGCATCGGTTTGTCCCATTGAGGATCTTGGCTATATAGAAATGCCTATCCTATACGTGTTATATATGTCTCTATATACATTATATGTATGTAATATATATATATATATATATTTTATTACCAAGCTCATTGACGAAAAGCAAAAAAAAAAAAAATAATTATAATTTTTACCTTTAATTATAAATAATCCGCAAAAATGTTATTTATTTATCTACTTTATTTGAGAATCGCTATTTTATAAACGATCAAACTAATCTGGTAATAGTTAATTGGTTCGAGTCTTTTATTTCCCGTACCTTAACGATAATATACTACAAGTATTAAGGCAAGGTGATGATACGACTTACTAATATTTGAACAGTTTGATTAGAGTTTGCTTTTTCTCTCTCCCTGCAGAAATATAATGTGGCAAATATATCATAATATATCATATAAGATAAAATTAACATTTTCCATTAAATTTTCCTCCTTTTTTTTGGTTCTTTTTTTATGGCAAATCAAATTTTAAACCAGTTTTTTATACATACTCGTATACCTCATATATACGTAGTATTAGGTGAAAACGAATGTAATACCATATAATATAATATAATATAATATAATTAGTGAATATATATATGGTGTTAATTGAGGCGATATTGTGTAACGAGTTTAAACACATAGCTTTTGACAAAACAGAACAATTAACTCTATATATAAACATAATGTGTTTAGTATTAAATATAATCGTTGTATAGAGAGACTGTATATTATTAATGTTACCTATTCGTTATGTTGGTTTATCGTATGTGTAAAAGAAGAAAAAAAAAAAAAATCAAAAATCAATAAATCAATAAATGAATTTCAATGCAAGGGAATCAATATCGAAAAATATATATATATATATATCCGAGTAAAACCAGAGAATATTTTTATATCTGAACTGGTGCATTCGAGTAGAATGATATATGTCTTTTTCCCGAATCCTACCACCTCACCTATAGATAGATACCGCTTTTGCGGTGTGAATATATAAAGTGGCAAATAAAAAAAAAAAAAAAAGAAGAGAAAGGTAGAAAAGAAAAGAAAAGAAATATATATGAGAGACGTCATAATATTATCTGCACAAGGTGTCAAACAACGTCATAGAATGTCAGAAGAGTAACGTCATATCAGCAGAATAAAAAGAAGAAAAAAAACCTCTTATGGCTTACGCGTTTCTCACCAAAGGTGCGATTTTCATTCGTACATACATACATAGTGTATATATATATATATATATATAGGTTCATATATAGATATAAGTAAGGTATATATACCCATATACGAACTCGCGTATATTTATCGAAAATATAGGGTCGCGACTTCATGGTATGAAACCCTGGCTTAGGGTAGGTAGAAAGAGAAAGAGAGAGAGTAAGAAAGTAAGGGACGAACCTGAACGATATGAGTACGCCGTAACTCTACGTGACATATACAGACTCCAATATCTTCTTTTTTCCTTTCTTTCTTTTTTCTTACCACATTTTTATGTACAAAATTTTCTCGATTATATATTTCGCGATTAGTAAAAAAAAAAGAAAAAAAAAAATCTATATACTAGTGAAATAGTATTTTAGCCAATACTCATCGCATAAAATCCACGATCCTTCTTCAAGGGTGTGTGTGAAAAAGCAATTTCAAAGAACACGATTTTCTGATTAGCTAACCGTGCAGATCCGGTAATTGTTACCATGTCGTAGTACTATAGGTGGTATAACTATACAGCTAATATAGAATTTTTATGGCGGGTAAGCGATTTTATTTTAGCTAGCTAAGGGTTAGTGTATATTTATTTTTTTTAGCCTACTGTATCTTTCCATTTTTCTTTCTCTTTTTTTTTATTTTTTCGTCGGGGTAGTTATTTCGTTTCGTTTTTCCTAATATATATTTCCGCCCTTCAACACGTGGGGTTCGTCTTCTCAGCAACCCTCTTCTACAGCAATATACCCACGACGACAGGCAGCATGAAGCAGAACGTTTCCGAAAGGATCATTATAATAGTTGCTATATATATATATATATATATATATATATAGACGGGGTTGGAAAAAAAAGATAAAAAAAAAAAAAAAAAGATTCTTTAGCTGAATTCGCTCGAGGTCGAAGACTGATCGGTTTTACAGTAGCAGCAGAAACGCGCTGTTTTCCGCGTCCTGCCGTTTTAGCATTTTCAACCTTTTCTCACACCTCATACTCCGATTCTCTTATACTATTCGCTCTCTCGCGCTTATAGTCTCAGTTTACCAAACGCCTCGGGCCATCGCTAACGACGGCATTGTCAGCTCCCTACTCCCCCCCATTGTGCAGATTTCTACTACCTATACTACTACTACCACCCCATACCATCCCTCGAACCAACCCCACTTCACGCTTTCGAATAAAACACCAATATATATTTTTTTCCTCTCTTTATAATATGCATTCGAATTTTTTATATGATGAATGTATATCGTTGCGCGGTGTATAAGAGTTATAATAACGAGATTTACCTATACATCTATCTACACTATGTACAGATATACATACATATACGAGATTTAATTAGTTTAATTTTAATTGCAAGAGATACTATTTTTCTTCAATTTTTATATATATATATAAGTTATAATTATAGAAATAATTACGTGACGTTGAAATAAATATATCTTAGGTCATTTTTTTGTTTTTGTTTTCAAAGTAAACGAGGTAGGAAAAAATTAATAAAGAAATAAGACATAAAAAAAGAGTAAATTTGACATATAAAAAAAAAAAGTCCGAGTGGTACGGAGGAGTGCAAAATGTCCGCAAACAAGGAAACCCGCGGGTTTAGAGAGAAAGGGAGAAGCAGAAATTATCCAACAAAGATGAGATTAATGGGGTGTGGAATGAACTTTCCCAGACTATCGCCGTCCCGTTTTATCCCCACGCGAATGAACGTGTATATATATGTATGTACTATACAGCTATATACATGTATGTATAGTAATATATATACGTATGTGTGTAGTGTAAGCTGTTCGCCCCGTTCGCCACGTATTACATTGTCCTTGTCCAACGAACGTATGTATACATACATACATATATACCTACATATACATTTATACCTTTTATACCTTATACCTACCTACCTACCTACCCCGTAGCGACCGACCCTCGTCGAGGGCTAAGCCCTAACCTCTGCGAAAGTAACGGTACGGTATAACACATGTTGGAGAATCCGTCTCCTCTTCCTCTATTTTTTCTCGCCTTACCATATGTGAGAACGATACGATACGATACGAAACGAAACAAGAGAAAAAAGAAAATTAAATTAAAGTAATCGAAACCGAATCGAACCCTTCGCGTTTGCTGTCAGTCACGATTAGCTGATTCATTGCAAATTTAGATTTCGATTTTTTTATTTTTATTTTCCTTTCCTTTCCTTTCTTTTTCCCTATTTTACACGGCTTCACACATCAGCTACTACTACTAGGTTACTACAATGAATTTATTTACCAACGCGAATTGGTATAAAAAAATTAAGCGGTAAAAATTTTCACTGATTCTATTTTCTATTTTATAAGAAATAAAAATCTCTGTTCAGAGACAGAGAGAGAGAGAGAGAGAGCAAAAATCGTTTTCCACTTTTGATGATTACGGACACGAAGAAAGGTGTGCGAAAATTTATTTCACTATAGTTTTGTATGATACAATGAGAAGAAAAAAAATAAAAAATACGAAAATATCGTTGTTTTAGATCATATCGCGGGGGGGAAAGAAAATGAATGATGAGGCTGTTGTGTTATCAATGTGTGACTATGAAAAGTTTCGATGATATTTTATAACGTAGTATATAATGGGGGGGGGGGGGGGGGGGGGGAGGGAATAATAATAAATAATTATAGGAATGGGGGTTTGTGGTAAATAGAAATGAATCTAAATTTATTGTATTACTCACGTGCATTAAACGAAAGCACATATAGTTGATGAACACGTTGATATTTAGACGAGGAATCCATCCTGGTTTGGAAGAAAAAAAAAAAAATAAATAAATAATAATAAACCTCCTTATTATTTGAGTTTAAATTTTTTTGTTCAATCTCGATTCGTAGATTCGTTCTTCTTTTCCGTATATAAAGTTGCCGTCTGAACATGAAGAAAATCTTTGAATCGACGTCACAATACGCTCCTCTTCAACGCACTGAGGTCTCCCCCCCACGTCCTACCCTTATATAACACCCCCTCCCCTCATTTCTCCTATATCCCCTAGGAAGAACCCTCATCCCCACCATTACTACATCCCTATTTTAGGTAGGGGGATGTGGGATCGTGGTCCACCGTGAATTCAACGTCAGCCAAGAGAAACCGTCTCTCTGAACCCCCATGTATAATCGCAAACTCTCGATTATCAACAAACTGCACCACTATACGCTATTATAAATGTGCGTATAATATATATACACACATATGTGTATATATATATATATGTCAATAAATATGTGAAACCGTGGGAAGGGGGAGATACTTAAAAAAGAAAAAAAAAAATGAAACAAATTTCAAAATAACTTAAATAATGAAATTTCAAGGTAATAAATATTAAGGGAATAAATGATAAACGAGAAAACCGAGGGTTTAGAAGTATGCGATGAAAGTAAAGACCTCGCTCTCGTAGGGATGTACGCGTCCTTTCCTCTTTGGTATAAAGGTACGCGTATAGATAGTAGAGTAAGGGAACTGAGTTTTCCTGTTTTACATTGCTCCGCGATAACAGGACCGGACACTGTTATTACCTTGGTATCAGATCACCGAATGCGAAGGAAGAAGAGGGTCTTTGGCCCTCAGTCCTACCGGCTAATGATGCGAACAACAAAAAAAAAGAAACATATACCTTAAACAAAAACAACCTGGATGTGTAACATAACTATCCATATCCTAGGGGTTTACCAAAGTACTACGTTTGAACTTTTTGCCAAATTTTCTTACTCCATAAAACATAAATCTATGTTATACTAAGTTATATCGATCCGTTTATAAACTGAATGAACGAATGAACGAACGAACGAATGAATGAATGAGGGGATGGAGGAAAAGAAAGAAAGAAAAAAAAACAAGAGTAATGTATACATATATTCGAGGCGATTTCATAGCTGTAAATAAATAATTAGCATTCTTTAGCTGCTACACGGTAGTATAATCGTGTAGTTTCAGAGTATAGAGAGAGAAAGAGAGAGAGAGAGAGAGAAGGGTAGTGGAAAGGGGATGTTTCACCCTCGTACTAGGCTGGTCCATAGCATATGTGTAATGCATGTATAATGTGTGTATATATATGTACATAGAACAGCAGTAACCATATCATACACACGTGACGTGCATAAATATCATTATCTCTAACAGGGCGCGTAACTTGATTTTAGGGTGGTTGGTAGGTATATACCCCGGTTTTCCTTGCTAGATCGGTAAGGCGGACCCTTAACAGCATCCCTTATTACACCTGTATCACTTTGAGTTGATTTTTATAAAAATAAAAAGATTTAAAAAAAATCATCCCTCGGATTTAACCCTAATGCAAGTAGTAGGAGTAGTAGTATTTCAAGAAAATTTCCAACTTCTACCCCTACTAGGGTATTATAGTTAGATATACTGCAAAGAGAGAGAGAGAGAGAGAGAGAGAAGACGGGGACTAATTGTTAAGTAAATTAGCTATAGAAGCCCGCATAACTCGATTTAGCCTCCTACCCTAGTCACATGAGTTTGTGTTTTATCCCGATATTTCCCTCGGTCTTTTATATACCTTTTTCAATTTTCTTATTTCCTCATATCATTTTCGCAAGGGGGGGGGGGGGAGGAGGGGTGTAGGGTAGATAATAAACTTTATTTTCATCCGTGTAATTTTTTCTAATGTAAAAATCGGATATGTGATTAAAAAATGATATCATAAAAATTATAGCGATAATTCATTTCCTCTTTTACAATTTCAGGTGTGTAGATAGATTTTTGGTTACATATATGTCTGTATATGTATATATATATATATATATACTGTAGGGTATATAAGCAGGGGCAACGTCCAAACCGGAGGAATTTCATCTGTGGAATTCTCAGTTTTCAACCCCCTCAAACTCCTACATCGGTTTTACCGAATCCCACCACATTACCAAGGTGGTATAAAGTGGGGATGGAGGGATGCTGTAGTCATGACAACCGTCTGTGGTGGGGTTGGAGCATAGAAGGGCCGTCAACATTGATCGTCCTCCGCTTCGTTCGTTCCCGTATACACGTAGAAGGGGTGAAATACTCTTCCCCTCATATTCCTATTCCTATTCCTATTCCTATTCCTATTCCTATTCCTCTTCCTATTTATCCTATCTCTTTTTTCTAACCACCCCTATATATTCCCCCCTCGCGATATTCGCATTATGGACATATCCATATCAAGGTATGCGTATACAGTGCAATTTTAGTTTAGCTCAGTTCAGTTCAGTTCAGTGCAGGACTTTTCTACCCCCATCCCCTATTTATGATATATACAGATAAACCATCATCAACGATTACGATCATCTGTCTTTACACATCATATACGTTATAATATGCGTATATTTTTTTTATTTTTTTTTTTTTACCAATAATTATATAATAAATATACATTAAATAATAGTAGAAATATTAATATATAATAGAAGAGAAGAGAAGACATGAGTTCGCGGATGTTCCTTTTGGTCAAAGGTTCCCTTATCCTTGCAGTCCTGTTAGTTCCACATTTATACCGTGACTCTAATCATCATGTGGACCCCTCTTTGAGATGCGATATATATACCTATATACAATATCGTATCCATGTGTGGGAGTTAGGATAGTCTAAATGGCTAAGGGTTTGGACTAGTTATGTATAACGTGTATAAGGGTAAAGGGGTTTTGATTTAAATCGTGATATCGCGAAGGTCAAGAATATATCGCAGTTATACATATCAGAATAATAGTTCATTATAATCATCGCGTAACGTAATTACTAATCATTTCTAATGACTTTTTGCGCATCGATCTACATTAAGTAGTAGTAGTAATAAAAAAAAAAAAAAAAAAAAGTACAAGTTTCAATGTACTATATATTTTTTAATGAATTATTAACTCAAATAAGTTTTTCATTATATATAATATAATGAATAGCTGATTATTATATTGTAATTATTTATCGCGATTTTATATAGTTATTACTATATTCAAATATATTATATTATATTTATTATTATACAGATATTCAGCAAAATTTTTTTTTTTTTTCACCCGAGGTTAGCTTATATCAAAAACTTCTTTTAAGTCTAACCCGGAAACGGTGGAGAAAAATAAAGTTCCGTAGTATCGCGTTGAATAACTACGATTCTATTGAAAATATTTCCAATTTCCGCGTATATTGCACTATATAAATATATATATATATATATATATATATATATATTATGCAAACTTGCGGTGCACATTGAATATATATAAAGAAATATAATAATTATTTTAACAATATACCTATATAAACTTCTATGGCCCCACACTGCTGCTGCTGCTGCTGCTGCTGCATCTCGTGATGCTATTGCACCTCTTGTGCATTTATTAAATACTAAAGTTGAATATAAAATATGTGAAAAAAATGCAAAAAATAAGAATCTCTACGAAATAATCACCTATCATTGTATTATTCAGACTGTCTTACGTCACTGTAGACAAATATATACATATAGTATTTACTGTTCCTCGCGGAAGACAGAGCAGATGGAATTAATTCGACGTAGGTCAGCTTCCGCAATTTCAGAAAAAGGATAAAATTGATAAAAAAAAGAAAAGAAAAGAAAATGTATGTGTGAGACGTATACGATAAACCGTAAACCTCGTTTCCTGTATGTTTTATAGTACATAAGTCATTTTTTTACATTTTTAATTTTACAAACGTTTTATATATGCACAAGATTTTTTTTTATTTTTATATTTACAGATTTTCATTACGAACAGCTTGCAATGGTAATTCGAGGAGAGAGACTCTGACTCTGCAGCTTGTCGTTTTAAACCTTTCTATATATCTATACATATACCTTATCCTACACCCGCGGGTTAACTTCCCTTTGAATTAAATCGAGATTGTATAATAATGCCTTGTGTAAAACCAGCCGTATTAATTAAAGTATATTTCATTTCTTTGGCATTTAGCTTAAGAAACCAAAAAATAAAAAAATAAAAAACGAAACAAATATTTGAAAAATTAATAGAACCCTGACAATCTGTTTTTATTTATTTTTTTTTCCTAATAATTTCTATGTGGGAATCGTTTCCTTCGATTGGTGTGAAAAGAAAAAAAATCGTGTTTATATCCGGTTTGTAAGGTATATGGGAATCGTACCAATATTTTTTGCCCCCCCCCCCCCCCCCCCATTTTTATTTTTTTATTTCTCCCTCTCTACCACCCATACAAGATACAATTATTGCTAGAGTGACCGAGATGACTATACGTCACGCAATGCCCTGAGGCACAGCCCTTACGCACGCACCAACTATAGAACGTTGGGTATAGAGTAGGTAGTATTACTTAATAATGTAGAATAGATTTAGCCTCGGGGTAAAAGCGCAATAATTGGTATTATTGCCGAGAAGAAACTTGAATAATAATGAAATTTCAATTTTAATATATAAATCTATAATCTTTACTAAGACGGTATGTATATACGGGGCATCTAACTAAGAAGGGCAGAGAGCGCCTACACTAGGTGCATATATAGCCTCTTTTGTTAGATTCTAAATAAACTTTGAACAATAATAATTATCCTCAATCCGCAGCTGGTTCGAAATAACTTCAACGTTTCAAGTTGTACCCCGTCGTGCCGCTGGGCGTTTGTAAGTGACCTTTTGGCTAATTGGAAACAATTGAGAAGCGACGTGAAGCCAAGAGCGTCAAGTTACTCCATATATATACTACATCGCGATATGTATATATATGTATACACAAAACTCCTATAACAGAGAGACCAGAGACATACATACTAGCTGGTTCACCCGAAATTACCAATTTCGTCTATATATATATATTTTAAATACATGTATATGTATGTATATTGTATATGTATTATATATATACTCAATGTACAAGAATTATGTATTAGTAAGTACTACTGCAGCCTTACGTTACACCGTGTTACAGATCAATACGCGGATACTTGATTCGCTAACTACACTAGAAGTGCCTATCATATCGTATCGGATTTTTTTTCAATTTTTTCTTTTTTTTTTTTCCTACACTTCATTTTTAACATCCTGGAGTTGCTAATTAAAAAATTCCATCGAATATCAGGTTTTCCTATATTTCACCACAAAACTCCTCGTCGTTCCTATATATACCGTAATATATTTATATAAATATATATTATATATATATCAATTTTAGGTAAGTAAATGATTACGTTGTTTTTTTTTCTCCTTTTTTCAAATAATGAGCTGTAAACTTAGATTACAATTATCTAAAACGATATTTAAATTAACATCCCCACTTTACTTTTACGCCTTTAATTAGGCAACCAAGCTATAGCCAAGTTCATTAAAACTATGATGATGCAATTTTTAATTTAAAGCACTGCTGCAAAATTTTGCCCCGCGGTGCAGAAGAAAAAAGAAACAAAAATAAAAATAAAAATAAAAATAAAAAATAAGAAAGAAAAGCAAGAAGAAAAAAAAAAAAAACACTATTTTTTTTTTTTTCTTCTTCTTCTTCATTCTTTATCTTCTTTTCTCTCGTATTATAAAACGCGTTGCGGATTCCCGTTCGCGGACACAACACGGTTGTACTATATCGGTGTACCTACATGTATAGTAGTATAAATGCTTGGGTATATAACAGTCTGCGGTTATCAAGGAAATTAGCCGTGGAATGCAAATATGTGTTTTTTTTTTTTTTTACTTTCAACTCTGTGTTATACTTATCCACATACATGCTTTTTTTTTGTATTTTATTTTTTTTTTATAATACGTGTAAAAAATGTTTTAATTAAAATTTGATACCTATACAACCCCTTTTATAGTTAGCCGGAAATAGGAAAAAAAAAAAAAAAAAAAGAAGAAGCTACCCCTGAATGGATAAAAATAATTCGATAGATCTACATACTATAGTCTCATCACCATCCCCTCGATAAACCATTATTAACTGTATAAAATAAAAAAAAAAACCGAGACGGATTTCACTTTTTTTTTTTTTTTTACATATCGTCAGTTATATTTTTCACCCCTGACGGCACGATTCTTTCCTTTTTTTTCTTTTCTTCTTTCTATTTTTAATCCTTTTCTATATAAAACGGTATATAAGTATAATATCGATATGATATCTTAGTCTAATATATAAAAAAAAAAAAAAACAAGAAATCATTCTGGATGAATGATTTCTTGTTTTATTCATACCCCCGAAGACGTTCTATACATATATATATATATACAGTTCGAATTCGAGAATCCCAGTGGATTAGGTATATCATCGTATATCACGGATCGTGGGAGAAAGTGAACTTTATCACCTCTATACCTATATTAAACCCCCCCCTTATAGTACCTAGAACAGAGATTCTTCGAGAAGAATTTTCAATTTTCTAGTTTCTATTTACTATCTACCATTTTCTATACATATATATATATATAGAAAATATATAATATATATATACTATATATAGGTATGATGCAGGCCTTATTCTCTACATACACTAGTAACGGGCTAGCGTACAAGTGTGTGTATACATCTATATATACATATATGTATATGTACGGGTATTAGGTATACTATACAGTAGTATATACGTATACTACTATCGGCGTTGTAGGCCTATTGTTTGGTAGACACAAAACAGTCGAGTCGCCTACAAAGTGGCTGCGCTGCGTTCGCGGCTGGTTGAAACTGCAGGGATGAGAAATAAGGGTAGGGGGTGGTAGAGGGGTCAGAGAGGGGGGGGGAGGACACCGGGTACGCAAGAGAGAGAAAATCACAGTGGTATCAGAGAGAGGGTATTGTCTACAGAGCTAATCAAAACCACCCCTTTCAACAAAACGGAATATACCTATACCACCCTTACCCTCCCCCTCCCTCCCCCTATACCTTACCGTCTGCGGCTCTACGTCGCTTCTACAACCAACATATATATATATACACCCCTATATTATGAACGTTTAAAAATATATTCTAATAGAAAGAAAATCAAAATCAAAATCAAATCAATTATATTATATATTATATGGGTATACGATTAAAAGTCTATTAATGATTGAAGAGCAAGAAGCGAGAGAAATAGAGAGAGAGAGAGAGAGAGAAAGAGAAAGAAAATTGCAATCATTTTTGGAATAATATTGTTTTTTTTTTTTTTTTTTCAATTTGAAATTGTTTTTTTTTTTTTTGTTCGCAATCGCAATCTACCTGCCCGGTTGAGTAAACGCGTTTCAACGCACATGTTCGCAACGTGCATCAGTCCGCGAAAGCTGTTTGGTCCAGATCTGTTAACGTCGGTTAGGTAGGGATCCCTACGTTTACGGTGGTGGGAGAATTGAAAATTTTATATCCTTAATAAAGTACGATTTTTTATTTATTTTTTTTGGTATTAATTTAATTTTATAATCCACATTTTGTTTTTTTTTTTTTTTTACTTTTATACTCGTTGGAATATTTATCGTAGAATAAAGAGATAATATAAAGAGGTGTGTGTGTGTATATAATGTAGATATATATATATATATGTATATATATATAAGATGTCCCAGAAGATTTTCACAAACAAATATATTACGAGAGGAGCCTTATATAAGTTCTAGGACTCATAACTGAGACACATATGCGTTTTGCCAATACCTCATCTACGCGTACCGTATTTCTGGGCACCCGGAGGGTAAACCCCATGGGGGACTTGGTAATAGATTTATTTGACACCCGCTACATGATACAGAGATACGTGGTTTAGGGTATATATAGGTACTATGATATTTGTTAAGGGATGATACTCTTCTTATACTCTCTCTGCCAGGGTAAAAAAAAACAAGGAATATTATATATATATATATATAGGTATATAATGCATACGCGAGTATATAGAAGAATATGCATAGACTCAGCCAAACTATGCAAAAACAAGAAATAAATATAAAAGAAGGAAAGGAGGAACAAAGATTGAAAGAAAAAATCGGAAAAAATTATTTTCAGTTTTTTTTTGATTATTATTATTATGATAATAATTAAACGAAAATCATAGGGAAGAAGGAAGGAAGACATTGGAAGAAGAAAAAAAAAAAAAAAAAAGTAGTAGTTTGAAATGAAAAATAAAAGAAAAAAGAAAAAGGAAAAAAATTAAACAGCCTATAATACGGTGGTGGAGGAATCGCTTGCATCGAGGGCCACGAGAACCACTTTCCAGGCAATTGTCACGGACAAAACGACGCGATAAGAGACGGACGGAATTGTAGACGTCGGATGGACGGGGCGAGCGGGCGAGAATCAGAACCAGCAACCGGTAATATGGGGAACGGAAACGTAAAATAAGTGCAGAATGCGGCGAGGAATAGGAATACTAGTTGTAGTAGTAGTAGTAGTAGTAAAAGTAGGAGTAAGAGTATAGGATCAGTAAAGCGAGAGAGAGAGAGAGAGAAAGAGAGAAAGAAAAGTAAAGTAAAAAAAAACAAAAAATAGAAATTGTCATTGTGAAGAAGAGGTTCGGATAACAATGACAGCGGCTGACACAGCGTTTCTGCTAGAGATCATCCCTAGATATTAAAAAGTCGCCCTGAATCTCTGCTTGCACCCATTGCTGCACCAGCCGAAGCATATCAGTATGGGGTGTGTATGTATAGGTATTATACGCAGAATATAAGTTTCGACGATTTTAAAACCACCGTCGTACACGATATGGATATCCATATATATATATATATATATCCATGTATAATATTGGGGATGTTTATGTATGTATGTATGTATGTATGAATACCTATGTAGTTGTTTAGAAAAATTTATCTGTTCATATTCTTTAATATTTATTAAAACCTTGTATGTAAAGAACTGGTTTTTCCCTGGAAAGGTACACTGTAAACCCTTGTACGAAAAGAAATAGTTTCCTACACGGCTGTTCGGTATCTGTTCGTTATCCGTGTATATATATATATATAGCAAATTTTCGATAGGATGAGGAAACACGACAAGCCACGTGTATATTCCCTTTATTATACACAACCTGATGCAAATTTCGTACCATATATGACAACACCTAGGCCCCTGGTCAATGACGTCTAGTGTTCTGCTCGTGACATTTACTGCCGTTACTCGAACGCCACCCTCATCACTATACCACTAGTAATATAATATACGATATATAGCCGGTTACTGACCGCAGTCACTGACCTATAGTCAATTAAGTATATCGTCAAATTAATAAACGATCATTTATAATCTTATGTAAAAAAAAAAATCATTTCCTTTTATGACGCATATGTGTGTGTAGCGGATTAGTTTAAATTATATAAAAAAAAAAAGAAATTTGCAGTCAAACGGACTATCAGATTTTATGATCATCGGAAGGGGGTAGGATTCTGGTAGAAATTAATAGCCGGTAAGGTATTAATTCAATGAGCAATTGAATATTTTATACGAAGTGCAGCCGGCTGTGACTAGTATGATTATCACGAATTGACGAACGGATTGGGAACATGTAAAATCGCTATTGTGGATTACCCATAGTCTGTGTCCTAACCAGAGGTAATATTTTATTCTCGTTCGTATATGAAAAAATTGTTGAGTAATATTATATACGCGAAAGAAATTTAGCGACGTTTTAAATTTGGCATCCATTGTTGCGATGATCATGAGACAGCCGGAAGTCAGTCCGCACTTGTCAGAAGTGGTGGTTGGGTAGTAGGTATGAGAGACGAAAAAATCGAGAGGTAGGTACATTCCCCATTGTCCGTTACGAGTGGGACTATATTTCCTGGATATTTTTCTATTCTAGTTATTTAGGGAAAAAGAGGAAAAAGAAAAGAAAGAATAAGAAGATAGAAGAAGCAGGAAAGAAAAAATGGGAATCGAAATCGTTGGGATCGGGAAAAAAAAATAAAAAAATAAATAAACGGGGATATTTGACGAACGTGGAATATAACTGACTGTAACAATGATTATTCATTTCTGTGCAGAATACCTAACTACTATATCCGTCATATACAGGATTTTCGAGTAACGTCCCGGGGATTATAACTAAGCCTTCCCTATCAATAGGCGCACTCAATTTCTAGAATCATATACATATATATATATATATGTATATAGATATAACTATGGGGATAGAAATTCTCTAGCTATTTAATGACCAAAATTCAATTCATGGTATAGTATACCGTCCATACAGGCTTTATGACAATAAATGTGAGCTATTGATCGTCTCTATTGTCAAATTCGTAACAATAAACGATTGCAGATTATCTTTCAATTGAACGAATTATATTTGACTATATTTAGGTAAACGTTATTTACACGGTCAATTGGTACAAGAAAGAAAAATAAAAAAAGAACGAGAACTTGAATTTTCTACACATCGTGTCATCGAAGTAATTGATATTACGGTTAGAAATGGTCATGAAATTGACTGGTCACGATGAAAAGCGATTTCAAACACCCTATGGTCTATACCATGCGGATCAGATATCCGCAATTTCATTAGACAAACTCGAGGCGATTTCTACTAGCTATTTACTAATGGCAGAGTGCAATACGTTTAACATATTTCTAGTCATTGATACGTCGATCAATTTCTCACTTATTCACCCCCGTGACATAGGGTAGTTATCATTTAAAATATGAGAATTTCTTCGATATATACGATATGAAAAGAAAAAAAAAAAAATAATGACAAATCCACTGACCACTCCCTATACCATTGCTGCCTTGACCGATGCAGTTGATCATGATTTATGATAGGTAAGCTTGATATCCGGTTGAGTTGTTCGAGTAAATTTTGTGATACGGAAAATTTGTCGGATAAATCCGTTAGTCCCGTTGATAGAAAATCTTATGGTTTGGGTTTCGAGGTCTGTTTTCGATGTCAATGTTAAAACACGTGCGATATATAAAAACAAAAAAAAAACAAAAATATCGTAGGATGTCTTTATTTTTTATTTTTTAATTGACTGATTAATTAATATGAAAACTTTTCTTTTCAATGATAAGAAAAGGAACATGAAAATATAAAAGTATAAGTCTATAGGAATTTAGAACGCGGATTCTGAGGGAAAAAGAATTACCTACTTCACGTGTCGCGAAACATTTTCTTCGAAAGCGATAGTCCTTTGCAGAAAAGTCCGCTGGTCAGCGGTCGTCTTATTCAATATTAAGTGGGTGACCGGCACAAGGCCGGACAATACGTCTCACTATCCCTTACCATCCCTTGAGACATCCTGCGAGAGTCGCTCGCCAATTGATACCGCAAAAGGGGGGGTTACAAATAGCTCCCATGGGTGAAGGGTGTCTCTTTCGCGAAGGATATATACGGGAAATTAATTCCATCAACATTTCTACACCGTGAAAAAAAAATCTCGACATTATCTTATCATAATAACATACATTTCCCACTAAATTGCACAGGGATTGAAACGCTGAGTCCTTATTAGTCTACCGCGTCTAAAATCTGTAGAACAATTATAGATTATAGTATATCGAGGCTGAAGGATTGGCCCAAATCTTTTGTCTCTTTTGTAACGGATGTTGGTAAGTCTAGTGTTAATACGCGAAAACCACACCAATTGATCATTAAATTGTCCGCTCGTTAAGTTAAATTAACCGCCATATACTTCGGAGTTAATAAAGTGTGACGTTCTACACCCTCGCGTAGACAAACAATCAGATTAAAGATAACGAGGAGCAGGAAAGGATGCGGTAGATAAATTGAAAAATAAGAAAAGTAAGAGTAAAAAAAAACAGTAGTTGCAGATGACAAAATACTTCGAAACGTTTTATCTTATAAACTTAAGGAGTGTCTTGCGAATAACTGCTACAGGTCGCCGAGTCTATGCGACTAGATGAGGTTTAACTATTGATGGTAAGCTTTGGGCTAACCCATTCGTGAATTTTTAAACCAAGCAATCGCCTAGACCGTCTCGTACGTTGTCTTCGCCAATTCTATTGCTTCCGAATCTACATGTTTATTTCCTTGATGATAAAAATTCTGTTATATTATAAGAAAATTTAACCCCATTATATATATATATATATATATATATATATATATATATATATATATAGAATAACCCCCACAACATTTATCCCTAAGTGAACTCGTATAGAATAGAGTTTATGGAAAGTGCACTGCGTCGAGCCGTTGCACTTAACAGCAAATTTTGCAATATAGTTTCTTATGAAATTGCATAAGGACGATCTAATCAGGCGCATTAATACACATTGGGTTTTGCGGTTAGTTAAGGGGGGTGAAGTTTAACACCGTATAAACCCTGACTAGAAGACGTGTTAAACATTAAATGGCAATCAAACTTTACAGACGTTTTGATTAAATGTCTATAATATGAGAAGATACTCGTCGCGTTTCAGGTAACGAATAGAGAAACTAATGGATAATAATTAAAGATTAGGGAAATTTTTTTTTTCTTCTTTATCCAAATTCCATTTTCTCAGTTTCTATATGACGTGTACTTGTATTACAACTTGTATATCACTGTTCTGTTATGTACTTACGTACACATATACACCCCTTTAGGCGTTATTTTTAGGGTAAGGGAAGAGCAATATATCAGACGCGAAATTTGTTTGTCTTGTTTTACGACAGGGGCAGGCTGCATCGTGTCTTATTGGATTTGGTATCACCATCGAAGATAAAAGTCCAGCTGATATATGGTGCACAAAGAATACACGGTTACCTCTATACCTATACGATATACGCTATACGTATATAGCTAAAGCTACGAGGTAGGAAATTCAAGGAGTTCTTCCGGTTCCTGTCTCCCTTACCTTTCTATATATATATATTTTTTTTTTCATCTAGTAGGTATACATGTACGTTTGTGAGATCGACCACTACTGCGTCCATTTACAATATAAATAACAATTTTACAAACAATTTATAGACACCTACTATATCATAAAGAAAAAGCTATAAATTTGTAAAGTTTATTTTATCACGTCACGCTAAAGGAAAATCCCAAGTCTTTTGAGAATTGAGATGAGGGTGGGAAGGGGTGGGGTGAGGGTTCCAGGTGCGCAATGTTTCGACGTTATAATCGAAAGACAATTATTAAGACGTTTCTTCCTTCTCTCTGTCTCTCTTGCTCTTTCTCTTTCTCTTTCTCTCTTTACCGTCTCGGTACAAGAAGGTGGTCCGAATAACAAGCAAAGTCCCGTGGGGTGGGCACCAGGTGCCAAGCTAACCCCGTGGCTTAGGTATAAGCGAAACACACCACCGAGCGAAACCCCCAGCTACAGGGTTGAAACCTCTGCAGGGCTGAAAGGCTTGCGGCGTGGTACGCGGGACAGCGTCTAGACGCTCGCGACATACGTGTCTTTCAACTTTCAAGAGACTTTCTTATCTATTTTCTTATTTTACTTAGATAGGTTACGTACTTCCTTACTCACCGCACTCTACACTAGTTCTCTTATTTTATTTTTATTTTATTTTTTTCTCACTATTCAAATCGTTCTATGAAAGAACAAGAAGATGAAGATGAAGATGAAGACGAAGAAGAAAAAATAAAATATCTCTTTTCTAATTTTTTTTTTTCGACTACTTGTCGTAAACTTGAAGAATTAATAAGAAATTGTATGTTAAAAAAAAAAAAAAAATACATACATCTTTTCTTTTTAACGCTGTTGCAGTTGTATAAACGGTAAAGTATTCGAAGCACAATTCTAGGGGTTTTAAATCATCAACTGAAATTGTTTACGAGTATAATAGGTATAATAAACCGTGAAACTTTATAGGAGTTATTTTGATATTCAATTCGCATATCGTTCTGTAGTATAAAATTTTTCATTCCATACCTTGAGAAGCAAAAAAAAAAAAAAAAACCGAGTGTATAAACTATGGTGGCTGTGTTGCAGGGTTTTTCATTCTTATTACTACCATATTTTCTTCGGTATTAATTATTTAATATACAGTTATATACAGCGAATATTCGTACCCCTACCTACGTATTTCGTAATCAAAGAGAAGGAAAAATATTCCAATTTTTTTTTCCCCCTCGTATAATAGACGGGGTTGAAGGGGGGGGCACACAAGATATTATACTCGGTCATTTTTACTATTTTTGTTTTTGTTTCTTGTCAAAGGGTCTTTCTGGTCGAGGACGTGGAGGGGAAAAAAAAAAAAAAAATGTGTCAATCGATGCACCCCTAAAACCCATTCTCAGATCTTAAGTACAAAAGGGTAACGGTCACCGTCTAGAAACATATACCTATATATACATATAGGAAGAAGACACAGAGGTAACAAGTGATACCAGAGAATCTAGTATATAATAAAATACTGCGGTCGCGTCGATACGAGGGACCAATGGGAAAAGGGGATGCCTCGTGACGTAGTTGGACGCTCGACGTCCCTCGGAGGGTTGTAGGTGGGGCTTACGAAAAGCGACGCCCAGAGGGTACAGGTAGAAATACAGGTGAAAATATATTATTTATTAAACCACCTTTTTTGTCTATTGTCTATACATTCAAATCACAAATTTATTTTTTTTTATTGAAAAAATATTTCATCTAAGGGTTGATGTGATGTGAGGATCGTCGAATCTTTTGAATGCCACTGGCTAAAGACCCTTTTTTTTTTTTCATTTCCCCTTACGGTATATTTTACTACCCCGTATAATAATTGTCGTTGAATAGACTTCAGAATTGATATGACAAATTTCCCAACCCTTAGAGTCAGTTTTTCTTTTCGAGTTGGTTGTATCTAAGGTCAAGACATGTCGTCATCAGACATTCTGATATTCCACGTACGCGGTAAGAGCATGGGATCACGTACCCCCGTATTTCTTTACGCCAAGTGGTGGATAAGACAAGATGCGAAAAGAAGGTAAAGGTAGTCAGAGGATGCAGAGGATGTGAATGTAGATAGAGAAACGAAAGAAAGTATCCTGCATCTAGTATCCGAGATACTTTCTTCTGCAATTTTCATGGGACAAAATGCCACCCTGTAACCATCTATACGCATACATAGGTGGGTGTATATATATGTGTGTAGAAACTGGGAACAGAAGGGCTAATTAATTCATGTGTTGAAAGCCACGAACTCTTACCTTTCTTCTGTTTTTCTTTTTAACCCTTCAAAGATTCAGGTATAAATAATAATACTAAGATCGATCGATTTTCACCCTTACTGTGCATCAGATACTACTGTTATTATTATTATTTATTTATTTATTTTTAGGTACAAGAATTCATCACACTTACCCAAAATAATAAAGAAACTATAAAGCTCTTGTGTTAGCTACAAAGAAGACGAAGAAGAAGAAGAAGAAGAAGAAGAGATGAGAGGAATACAGGGATGGTCGAATAAAACAGAAAAGGAAAAGTACTACAATATAAACCCTGCAGGATAGATGAGGATCGGCGTTGTGTCTACACTAGTATTAAAATGTCGTTTCCAGCTGGTGCAGCAGTGTGTGAGTACTGGTCGAGATCCAAGGTATCATAAAAGGCCATAATTTCGTGACAGGGGATGGTTGACATTAAGAAAAGCCCATATGATCGTGAAAAATGATCTCAACCCTTTTCTGTGCGTGTGTGTGGGGTGATGAATTTTTCTCATTATTATTTTTATACCGTTTATATTCTTATAGAACAAAGAAGATCTAATAAAAAGAAATTCTGTCGTTGACGTACTGTATACAAGATTGCTGCATCGCGCTAGCTGAGAGACAAATTTCGTCGGCTATCGAATCGATCAAATCTTAAGGATGCTGCCAAAAGAGAGAGAGAGAGTAAAAAAGAAAATGAGATATAAGGGTAAATAAAAAGGGATGAAGAAACATCGTTGGGAATAGTGAAGACGCAGGGACAAAGTTGCCCCACGTCTTCGACTAGAATAGTTATCGAATAAAAATAAGAAATAAAAAAAAGAAGAAATATATAATTCTAGTCAGATTTTCTGTACTAAGGGAGAGACGAGAGATGCGAGGAAATACCGAAGAGCAACGATTGTCGTACGGTTGCTGTAGGCACTCTAGGGCGTTATCTGTAATGGAATAAGTTCGCAACAATGCTGCATTGTGGTTTGGTTACCCCGCTGGCAACTGACGGACACTATCGCCGGACGTTGCCTTTCCCTACGGTTTCCCTCCGTCAAAAGACGTCAAATGTGTCATACCGGAATGTATGCCACGCGCTAGTAGAAACACAAGCCATCCCCTTCTCCTTCTTCATTCAACATACCAACGGTTATTGAACCTAAACACTATCGCAATAGTAGTTCTCTAAGGGGTTTGCGGTTTTGCAAACTACCGACCTATCATCACCAAAATTATTCCTATAGAAAATCTTTTCAAATTTTTGTATTTCTTAAATTTATTCTAAAAATCGTTTTGATCATTCGGAGATATTTACTCTTTGTTTTTTTTTTTCCTCCCCTTGGATTTGGTGCGCCTCTTGCTTAAACCCTGCGAAATAGAATAGTTCATGGGAAATCAACAAAACCCGACCCCCCCCCCAGTCCACGGTCTCTGATCCCTGATTCCTGATCCCTGCATCGTCACGAATCCCCTTCGTACTCTTAAAAAGTGAAGATGTTCGGTCCACACGCTGTGGTACAAGTCATCAAGGGAAATTTTCAACTTATACTCTACAGTCCGGTTCGCTGACTTTAACAAGTACCAAATAATGTATTGAATATGCAATATAACCGCAAACCAATGCATAAACATTTTCGGAAAAATTTAAGGGATGCCAAATTTTCAACGGCTATATAAAAAAAAACTGACCGTATTAAATAAATCGAGACGTTTATCATTTTTTGTTATTTCATATTCGATTATAAAAGACAAAGATTTTGTAATAATAAAATGAAAATGAGTTTAGAATTTTTTTGCCTTTTCAAGTTTTTTTTTTTTCATCCCTCGTTGCAGAGTATGAGGTAAAACGCGGGGGTTCTATGGTAAGAACGGGGGTAAAGTACTTGTAGGTATAGTTAAATATGGCGATCAGGGAGGTAGAATCCCTTGACTCATAGACTGCTTGTTCCGCTATTTAAAAGTGTTTCCCGAGGCCGGAAATGTTTTGGCATTCGATAGCCCTACCGAGGCAAATGGTTTACTGTTAGTTGACAATATATAAACTGGCGTCAAAAGCTGCTGTTTAATATTAATAAGACGGGGAATGCTGCTGTTGGCAGTCACGTAGATGCATATCAACCCTGCATTACGAAAAGACGCTACTTTACTATCCGAAAAAACGAGAAAAAAGAAACGAAAAAAAAATTTCGAGATTTAAATTTGAATATCGTCTTCGAATATAAAAGTTGCAGAAATCTTTACTTATATATATAGTTTCTTCATTTTTGTTCTCATTTTTTTAATTTTTTTAATTCCTACTCGATTCGCAACATGAAAATAGATTATTTGATAATATCCTCCGTCTCAAATTACTAACACGATTTCAATTGCTTGAAAAATATTTAATATTGTATAAATATTTGGTTATATGCTTATCTATATATCGATTGATGAATTTATGAATAGAAAATTGACGCGTTTGAGGGAAAATAACCACGATTTTTTTTATTTAAATGTGAATTATTTTCTTTCACCGCATCACCGATCGCGTCGTATCCCTACACGATTCAAAGAAGAGAGAAATACGTTTTTTTCTTTTTCTTTTACTGTTTTTTTTTTTTTTTTTCATTTATTCCCACTCAAATCCCCCAAAACTCGATAACGTATATTTCTTCGATTTAAAATTCCCTTATTTACTCGCTTATAGAACCAGAGACTGTATGTGCATATATATATATATATATATTTTATTTTTTGAGTATGTGTGTTAAAACCGCGTAGTGTTAGAGTTTTTTTTTCATCCCTTAAGGGTAATTATTCTAACGATGCTAAATAAAGATCGTAAAACAAAATATCCGTAAAGTAAGTATAAGTGAGTAAGTAAGTAAGTAAGTAAGTAAGTAAGTAAGTAAGTAAGTAAGTAAGGGTGACTTCGAGCTTAAAAGTTGATATATATCTGGCCCCGATATTAATAGGTATGAGGAAAATCCCAGGGTGGTTAAGATATAGGTACCTATAGGTATATAGTTACCTAAAAACTTGTCCATTAAAACACTTAAGTAGTAAGTATAAGTATACAGGCATAACTGACAGACGATTATAGAGAGAGAGAGAGAGAGAGAGAGAGAGAGAGAGAAAGTGGGATAGAGATATTCTTTGGATCAAACTGTCCAACTTGGTGGTAAATTTATCGTAAATAATACAAGGAGAAACTGTAAAACGAAAAACGAGAAGACAAAAAAAAAAAAAAAAAAAAGGGAAAGAAGAAAATAAATTTACAATTTCCCCCTTACACCGATCTTTTCTCATAAGCGAGATTCAATTTTCGATATACCTAACTAGAAATTCAGTTTTAGGTATAACCGTAAGTTTGTGTACGTGCCTTACTGATCACCAGGTTATCATACGATCTAAATAAGATTTGAAGAGGTATATAGTTGTTAAAAAAAAATAATTGGAGACAAAAAAAAAAAAAAAAAAAAGAAATGAAAATAAATTGTAAGCGTAATTAAAGCTGATTTGTTTTTTTGAACGTTTGATGAATATTTGTTATAGGTAATATTTAAGATATGGGGGGGCTGGTTTGTCACTTGCGATGGTGGTCTTGTTATATTATGGGCTTTAAGTCGCGGCGTGCGCGTCTCTCTCACACGGTCCTGAATGTATATTATGCATTATATACCCATCTTAGCTGCAGGAATAAGGGCGGGGGTTGTCTTGAATTTAAGCCTCTAACACGGTAATGCCACAAATACCAGGGATTAGGAAGACAAACCCTTTACCGTATATCCAAAGCCAAACCATCTACGGGAGCTAACACCCTTGTAGGAAAATTCTTATATATATATATACCCCAGTTTCCTTTCATCGGTGTATACTTCCTGTATATACCAATTGTGTGTTATAAATTTAACCACTATGGTGTTACTAATGCAACACGTTAATTCTCATATTCTTATATATATATATATATATATTATATATAAATTATAAGTATTTATAATAAATACATATAAAACGAGAAAAATAAAAAATAGTAATAGTACTTTTATAGATATAATAAAGGCCGAAATGTCAGGTGCAATTGGAATATAGGGATGGGGATGGGGATGGGTGGGGGGTTAGCGATAGGGTGTATAAAAGAGTCTAAAAACGTGAATGAGTGTATATAGGTATACGAGTAAGGGAAAAGCACGGGATAAAAGGGGGGGAGAGGAGGGGACAGCCGGTAAAGTTAAAGCGGATTTGAAAGGAGTTAAAGGCATTAAAATTAAAATGTATTTCACGATGAGAATATGATGCCTGACTATTCTCAATGCGGTGTGGTATATAACGTTACTACGGGAACAAGGGGAAGAGACTAGAGTGTATAAGTGCTCAGGCAGAGATGAAAGATGAAAGCCACGGATCTCGAAAGTACGTAGTAGGCATGGGTGGGGGGGAGGGGGGAGGAAGAGAAGGTATATTTTCACCGAGCGTAGAAACAGGGATGAAAAAATAAAAATAAAAACAAAAACAAGAAATAAAAAAACAAAAAAAAACAAAAAGTATTCAGTACCAGCTATAATACTACCACAGATCTCTGTACTTTTACTTGTACTTGTACTTGTACTTGTACTGATGCTATAGCTTTGCTACTTGCTGTTGCTGATGCTACTGCAGCTGTTGGTTGCTGGATGCTGGATGCTGGATGCTGGATGCTGGATGCTGGCTGCTGTAGATGACGCGATTTTTTTTACACCAGTTTTCATTTCTCTTTCATATATATTTTTCTTTTACTTCTTTCTTTATGTATTATACATATATATATATATATGCATATAGGTATGGTATAGTTTCAGTATCTCGGTCTATCCTATGCAGAAGAGACTAAGTGCAAGAACAAACGAAACAATACGCGGAGTAAAAATTAAGTTTTTGTCGTATTTTGTCTCCTACTCGATTGTTTTTTTTGTTTTCTTTCATTATTATTATTATTATTATTATTATATTTTTTTTCTCTACTCATTTACTCTTTTTCCTCCACCCTCCCCCAAATCCCTGACGATCGTGTTATACATCATCAACCGAATTCGTTATTAAAAAAAAACCAAAACTCCGCGGGATATATTTACGCTTGATTCTTAAAGAATGAGCAAAAATATCGAAGGTTTTTATATATTTTACTACGTATGTAAAGAAATGATCAAAGATTTGGCAAAGAAAATTCGAAGAGAAAAGATTCTTCGAACGACAAAGGGAAGATTTTTTTTATTTTTTTATTTTTTGTCTAATCAACGTTGACCGCGGTATAGATGGATATACAGTCTGATCCGCGAATGGTCATTTTTATATAGCTAACAATAAACCTTTGACGTTGATAGTTTCCCTAAAAATGTTAAATAAAAAATAAAAAAATAAAAAAATAAAAACTCTACGTCTAGATTATATCCTGTGGTTTCTGGTGCAAGTTCCGGGATGTGGTGCAAGCCGCGGGAATTCTTTTGGGCCCTCGGGGGAGATCGGAAAACTGAGGACTGAGGGCTGTAGGCTGAGAGTTGAGGGTTGAGAAGTAGGGTGAGGATGGTACGAAGAGCGACGAATAGGATGGGGATGGAATTAAGCATCTCGCCTGAAGAGACTTCAAGTCACTTCACCGTCTTTCCCTCACTCCTATAGACACCCAACCACCCCTTTTACCACCCTTGTACGACAAGGATTAAAATCTGCCTGCTGAACCCCCTTTCCCATTTTTCGTTCTCTTTCTAGTTTTCAAATTAAACGCATATAATTCTTATAGTACATATGTATGAAAAAAATAAAAAATTTCATCAAATGAGAACAAGATGCAAAAAAAAATTTACAACCTTTTTCGCCAAGTTTCGTTCGTCACTGTCAGACGGTATATGTGTAGAAAAATGAGAGTTTGAATCTTGAAAATCCTGACCGATTACTCCTTGGCGTTTCTTATATAGCTAGATATAGAGTTAGGTATATATAGTAAGTTCGACGCTATGCGCGGGTTAGAAATGTTTTATAAACATCAGCCTCTTCGATATCCAATACCATTAGATGATAGGGGAATATAGGTAGGTAGGTAGGTAGGTATACATATCTAGCTACAAGCTAAACCGAAAGGCCGCAGACGAGTTATGGGTGTACTTCTACCGGAGTACCCATGTACCATGGGATCACCATAAGGTGGGGTATTCGTGGAGGTCGTATTGAAAACACATTGCAAGACTATTCAGTCTCCGGGGGATAGTCTCTCGAGAATTCATTCTTTTTTTTTTTTTTTATTTCATTTTATTTTATTTTATTTTATTTTATTTTTTTCTATTTTATTTTCGGATCATATACAGAGTTCGTTATCCCCGATGTATATAAGAAACCCTATAGAGGAGCCAAAAGCCAAAAATGCGTCTAATATAATTTACAGTTTCTTTTTCTTATTTTTTCCTATTTTTTTTTTTTCACCCTTCTCAACAAGGTGGAAAATTTCACTGTATAAAATCACACCCCGAATTTGAGTTTCAAATTTTTGGAACATATCTTCGTAACATTTAAACACGTCTGGGGGTCAGTTTTAAGGTCACCCCTTACCTCCGGTTTATAAGAGACTAAAACTTGTCGTCTGGACGTCGTATATCAGTCTCTACTTTTGCTATTACTATTTTAAAAGACTTGTCGCTTTTGTCAGGTGAGTAAGAAAACCAAGAAATAGTTATATGTAGCTAATAGATAAATACTGAACCTAGTATGACGGTGACTTTTCGCTATATTGCGTAAACTGAATACTTAATTAATTATATACGGGGTAAAATAAGATAAAAAATAAAATTATCGTTGCATCATTGGTCAACAATTTAATTTTATAATAATTTACCGGGCTATAATCAAAAAAAAAAATATATATATATCATACGGATTTTAAAAGACAAGGAATATGATAAGTACTTGTAGTTGGCTCGTACAATCTATCAAAGGCAACCCTTATATGTCGAGACGGGGTGCTGCGGCGGCGGCGGCGGCGTACATACGTACGTACGTACCCTAGGGAGGCGGACTGGGCCACCTCGAATTTATACCCAGACCTAGAATATCATTTATTCATGGAATGTTACCCAAGAAAAAGATACTCTAAGTGCCCATGAAACGTTTAGTCACTTTGAATATTTTTCCCCTACCCCCTCCTGGCTTATAGGTGCACGCGTATAATACGTGTGTGTGCAAAAAATGAAATTCGCGTATTGCAACTGCAGTATCAATATCTAAGTAAGATACATGCATTTCTAGATACGGGGGGGAAAAGAAAAGAAGCGATAGTAGATTTTTTTTTTCTTTTCCTTCAAGAGACAGGAAATATAAAGAAAAAAAATAAGAACCGTTGAATTTTAGCTTAAGTTAAAAAAAAAATATTTAGCTTCCTAAGTGGTTCAAGGTGTAACATGAGGCACTTGGTTCGTGTATACCTCAATTCACCTTTTCTCTCTTCTCTCTTCTCTCTTCTCCCTTTTACCTTCTGCGAAAATATTCCGGGCAGGTTTTTAGCTATGATTGATAATGTAATCAAACTTTAACTGAAGGTAGAAGAGAGGGAGTATTAGGTGGAAGAACCGAAGGAAGGAAGGAAGGAGGGAGGGAAATGAATTTCGTTGCGTTTTGCACGGCTAACGACCCATTACGCGCTATGGGGCCGACGTCCCCTCCTCGTTTACCGCGGGTGTATCCACTTCATTAATAATCAATAAAAACCTCTTTGGACCATTACAGTTTTACCCAGGAAAATTATAGCTGCGTTCAAGTTTTCTTCTTTTTTCCCGTTTTTTTTTTTTTTTTTTTTTTATTCTCTTATCTTTTCTTATAGTAACCTGCGAGAAATGCAATCCCGATCTTTATAATACGCTGTTGTCTGTATGTATAACTGTGAGACTTTGGTTAATATTTCGTTAGACACGACTAGGTATCCTTAATTTTTTTCTTTTTTCTTGTACTTTGTTATAAGATTCCCGTTCTTTTTATAGTTGCTGTATGTTTGGTTGCCGGTAAAAAAAAAAAAAAAAAAAAAAAAAAAAATGGTGCGAGTAATTTCATAAATAATTCTTCCTCGTACACCCGCGCGTAGGTTTAGACTTGAGTTTTATCCCAAGTTTTACAGTGGGTATTACAGAGCGGGTAAAGGCAGTAAACAATTCGAGGCATTTTAATGCGACCCCCAACGGGGCCGTAAGAAGAACCGAAACTAACATGCCATTCGGTACTTTGGAGTTGGTATTTTTATACAGTATTACATAGCCTACTGTATATAATAAGAAATGAAATGAAACGCAAACGCAACGCGACTTTTAGATACGTAAAGCGTGATGCCTGACGTAAGGCGATACCCGACTCTCTATATAGTATATTACTTCTACGAGTTACACGTGTCGCAAGGAATAAGAGGCGGACGAAGATCTCCTAAGTCCTCTAAACGACTATCGAAAAAGTATAAGGTGTCTCAATGTCCGTAAGCTATATTCTCACCACGAGTTTTTCCCATACACTGGTGAGAATCGTATTTTCTGCTATTCTATTTCCAAGGATTCTATAACACAATTTGGATCTGGGGATGTTTCTCTCATATGTCGCGAATTACTTCAATCCTTACTTTTCATAGATGATTGAAAAATCGGAAATTCTTATCACAACCACAAAAAAAAAATAAAATAAAAAAATACAAAACACCGTTTATAGGAGTCCCATACCATATCTTACAACGATTAACTCAAGGCTTAGAAAAGTCTTATTAAGGGATGATCCGTCTTTCAAAACTTCTCTACCACACTAAAGATACTAAATAGTATATTTCTCGCCCGTTTATGATGTGGGTAGGTATTTAAACAATACGAGAAAATATGAAAATCTCAAGTTTATAAACGAGAAATTTAGTCTCGCTTGTAACCCAGCTAAAATTTTGAATACACACACATACTGTATATACGTTTTATAATATAATAATATGTATACTAAAACGGTATTAGATTTGTCGAAAACTTTTGTCATAAAATGTACACTTTATATAGACAGAGACCATCTGTGCGGGGGCGATTAGGTACAGGGACGAAGGTACAGAAGAAGGGGGGGGGGGGGGGAGGGACCCCCAGTAAAAGCGATGGGGGGTGAGGTTCGCTGGTTTCAATTAGAAGCCAGTCACTCTCCGTGGCATTGTTCGTTTCACTCTAGATTTGTATTCCTTGTTTGTTTGTTTGTTTGTTCGTTTGTATGTCCGTTGGTTGGTTGGTTGGTTGGTTGGTTGGTTGGTTCTATGGTTGGTTCGATGGATGGTTGGATGGTTGGATGGTTGGTTGGTCCATTTGTTTGTTTGTTCGTTCATTTGTGTCGACTATAGTTTCACATACTATATCTATACTATACACCATACAGATAGATATAAAACGGCAAATTTCCATAGACAAAAAATACGCGGGGTGAGGGAGGATAAAATTTGCGTGAAAACAATTTCCAATATTCTTCTTCTTTTCATTCCACCAATTTATTTTCTATTTTTCTTTTTCCATTCGTTATACGAAAATCATTTAAAATTTGATAAGATTAGAGTATGAGATAATAATTTGACGAGTATCGTCGATTAACTGTTTAAGCTTTCAGTCAATTTTAGGAGATTGGTGTATATATATGTATATATTAATAGAAATAGTATGACTACCTTTCAGTGCGTTTCATATTAATACGGAAATATCGTAGCTGCTGGTTCTCTACCCACCCACTCTTGTTGCAGCAAATATGGACCAAAATTTTGATACAATATATACCGTATATATTCAACGCGATGTACAGTATATTTACGTTAATGTATATATGTATATATATGTATATATAAACGTGGAAGCAATTATCTGAACAGTTGTGTGTTTATGGTTAAACTGTAGGAATTAGGTACGTTAGACGCGCGAGGGCTGTAAGCCTCATAACCAGATCGAATAATCCATTTCTGTTGCAGGAAAGGGTATACACTACGTGTGTACCTAGCTAGCTAGCTAGCTAGCTAGCTAGGTAGTTAGAATTTAGTTATAAAACAATTTAAATTTATAATGTAGCTAATTTCGTTCAATAAATTATAAATTTACAAAGAGAAAGAGAAAGAGAGAGAGAATGAGTGAAAGAAAGAAAGAGAGTAAGTAATGAACAATTGACTGATTGGCAATTTGTCAATTCAATTTTTTATTTCTTGACATAATATTATATAAATATGAAAATATCACAATAATTTTAACAATTTTATTATTTATACATTTTAAACGTCATTAAGAATAGAGGATGTTTTATTTTATAAACGAAGATCAAAGTATGGGTGTAATTTGTTGAATGAAATCAAGTAAATTATATAAGTTTCTTTTTTTAACTTCATATTTTTGAAACCTAAACTTAACCCTCTATCCTCCCTCTCCGCTCTATCATCCCTTGAAAAATCTACATTGCATTACCTTTTTACGTGATAAGCTTGTTTTCTGCAATTTTATTTTTTTATTTTTTTACGCTTTCTTTAAGAATACTGACGAGAGATTACAAGGCTTTTTTATCATTCATTCTTAGCTGTGTATCGTTGTAGATATAGTATATATATATATATATATATATATAGAGAAGACTAAGTAGAAAGGTATTACTGCAGTTTTCATCGAAACGTGAAGTTATCATGGCTAATTTTCCGCCTTTGTTAATTTCTCTCTTTTCCTCTCTCTCTCTCTCTCTCTATCTCTCATATACTGTTCATCTTTCTCTCTTATTCTCTGCTTTACAACCACTCGCTGCCACTACCCCGTGCCTCGGTCCACATCTCAAACCCCCTTTTCCTAGCGCCGCCTTTTTAATAACCTAATGGCTCTTATGCCAACCATTATGCACCCTTTTATTTTCTGCATTTTATTTGTAATCGTCGTTCGAGACAACAAAACGTTCAGCTAGGTACCACCCCTATTTTTTCATTTTTTTATTTTTTTATTTTATTCCTACGACTACAGGTTTTTTTTTTGTTAATTTTTTTCTTTTTTTTTCTTCTTCTTTTAAATATATTTACAATTTATTAGGTAGAAATTGTGTTCAGCATTTATACAAGTATACATACGTGCATAAATTTTTCGAAAAATAAGAACGAGAAAAGAAGAATAAGAATTGAAAAATTGTAGAAAAAAGAAATAAAAAATATACGAGGGGAATAATTTTCTATACGCGGTAATAGAAATCGAACTAGTGTCGTCGTCGTCGTCGTCCTTTGGTATATATAAAATTGAAATCCCGATTAGAATTCAGAAAGCGAACAGTAGTAGCTAGATAGTATAGTCAGTATTTCATCTTTACTCACACTTTATGATCAGACGTTTTTAATTTCCCCCATCGCTAATATGTATAATCTATAATCTATACCTATAACTTCCGTGGAGCGTAAATTACCAAGTTTAAAGGTTCAACCGAGCACACACAAGCCAATAATCCACGTTATAGGATGTGGAAAGTAACGAAAAATTGAAAATTGAAAATTGTAACCCCTTCCTCCCCCTGCACCCCCCCTGAAGTTTCTTGCATTATTTGGTTTTTTTTATATTGTTATATTTTTTCAAAAAATTTATATTATCAGTTTTATTTTTTTTACAAGCAAAGGGAAATAATCGCATCATTATTTCAACAGAGAGAAAGAGAGAGAGAGAGAGACGTAACTACGAACAACTATACAGTGAGGAGAAGAATAATGAGTCTTCAGAGTCTTAACACTTCGGTTTATTTAATCCTCGCATTATTATCCGTAATTCTAACTGAATCCGAGGGTACGAGACGTTCAATTAAGAATCAGGAATCGATAAGAAACGAAATCGAAGAATTGGATGTACCAAACGATTCGGGAAGTTTGAAAATCGAAGTGAGTTATGAGAATAAAACCAAAAAGAAAGAAAAAAAAATTAATTTTCGCTGTCAGTCTACGAGGTAAAAAAAATGAAATTTTTTTTTTTTTTTGTTCTTCTCATTATACGAAAGAAAAAAAATATGTAAAAAAAAAAAAAAAAAAAACCCCCCCCGATCGTATTTTACGTTAGTGTAGAAACAGCCAAAACTGCGGCGAGTACAATCAATCACGGTTTTGCTTGTACGGTTGCAGTGAGTAAGGGTGCTGCAGAGAGAGCAGTGAAGCGCGGAGTTTGCGAGGGCGGAAAGGGGGTAGGGGGGGAGGAGGCCCAGGCCGTTGCCGTCAGACAGTTCGCATAGTTCGCGAACGGTAATATCGCGAGCCCAGGGCGACCGCCTCTTTGTCATTTTGTCATCCGAGTATCCAAAAGCGAATAGGAAAACGTTTTGAGATGTAGATATAAACGTTCGGTAAGGTTTCGGGAAAAGAAATTAATGCTTTTTATATTATTAGAAAATATATCTATATATACTTAGCTAGGTAGGTATACATTTTACTAGAGATTAGGCGAAAAAGTAAAAAAAAAAAAACGTTATAAAAATGATAGCGACTACACGTCATACTACGTATAATCAATCAAATTCCAAAAATAAATGATAGGGGGTGAGAAAATTGTAAATTGAAAATTGAAAATACAATTGAAAAAACTGCAGTTATATCGTAAAAAAAAAGAAAAAAAGAAAACTGATTGCGATGAAATAATTAACGCGATACGATAGCATGATTAGCTTTTAATTAACCACGGTTTTAACCACCTACGTTTATTCTTTATCTTTGTATTTCTTTCGTTTCCTATCTCGCTACTTAAGATTGTTGTAATAAATAATTAAACAACGAAGTGTACTTCCGGTAATTATCAACGCGTCGGTACCATATAGGTCTAGGTCTAATTAGGTGTAGACCCGTTAGCTATGTGTGTATAAAATATATATATGTATGCGGCCTTCTATCGCTACTTTTTTTTTCATTTTTCTTTTTTTCTTTTACTTTTGCGGTGCGTTTATAATTCCCGTCATGACAGTAGTCGTCGCCCGTCGTAGTAGGATCCTGGGCCACACGAGAGCCTCCGGGAATGAGATGCAGATTGCCAGGGGCCACTTCACCCACGGGAGGGAGTAGATTTTTAATAACAGCGCTCTATGCAGATACCATTGTCTTCCCGTGTCTCACGCAAGGACGCTAAAGGACGATAGGCAGGAGGCAGGAGGCAGAAGGCGGAAGACGGGATACGGGAGACAGGCAGGATCGCGTTGCGTATCCTGCGTCTACCTCTATCTGACTAAGAATATTTATAACGAACCATACTGCGGCTAGATAATGAAGAAATTTTCTAATACGCGTACGCAGGATTCGGACGATTAGTTCAAATCTAAGAAAACTTATAATTATAAAATTTCACCGGATTTCGAGAAAAGGGAACAATTTGATTTTGAGAAACAAAAAACAAAAAAAGAAACATTTGTATCTACTTGCAATTGATTCGTAGGGTAATTTAGGTGGGAACAAAGGTTTAATTTTTGAGGAACACCATAACGAGGGGGGTTTTTTTTTTCTATGGTGCAAACGGTTGTAAAAATTTAATTGATATAACAAGAAACGTGAAACTCATTTTCGGTGTATAATAGCGTCTCGTTAATTAGAAAGGGAAATTGTCTTCCTTTATACGGATGGTGATATAAATTTTTATGAATATATTTACTCTACGTTTTTGTTTTTTATTTTTATTCAGTCCGATTTTGGCCCATCATTGAATGAAACTGGACGCAATAGTCCGGCGCTTAATTCATTTTTAAAAAATGTCCTGCAAGCTCAGGACGAATTGAAATGGATTGATCAAGCCGTACGTAGAGTTGACGCAAGAGATAATCCGGAAAAGTAAGAAATATAGAAAAAAATATTAAAAATAAATAAAGAAATTTAGTACTTCGGGATAAATTATTACACATCTATGTAACGAACGCTTTCAGGGTTCCATACCGATACCTCAGATCCTCTTTCCACACTCCAGCTTCTATATATAATACGAGAATTCGTTTCAAAAGGAGATCTGATCCTCGATCATACGACGACGAGGATCCTTGGACCTCGACGAAGAGTAGATATATCTACGATGATCATAATTCAGACAGAATATATCTCGATAATGAAATGAAGGTAAAAAAAAGGCAGGCGAAATATCCGTATCAAGAATTTGATTATTCAGGGTACAGACCCTCAAGGAGAAGATATATTGGAAGGTAAGATCTTCTCGATTAATTAATGTATTAATTAATTTGTAAAATTAAGCCGATTTTTTTTTTTTGTAATCGATGGGAACTCAGTCACGTTCTTTTAACCGCAGATCAGCTGTCGATGATAACGGAGAACCGATAGACGATTCGACTCTAAAAAACTGGGCGAAAAAAGAAGGACTACAAGTTCCTGTCGATTGGTTTGACTCTGGACAATCAAATGGCGAAAAATTGTATGAAACTAGTGGTAATCACTATAATTGGCCAAAGAACGACTATGATGATGAATTAAGGGATGCTGAAGGATCAAATGTGCGGATGAACGATTTTAATAGAAACGTTAATGATTGGGTTGACAATACGAGAGATGAACGTGACGCTGGTCATCCATTGATAAGACAAGAAGCCGAACAACCGACCTTAGAATCTTTGAAAAAAACTGTTTTAGAACTCAAAAAGAGCCTCGAAAATAGCGACAAAAATATAAACGCGATTGATGAAAAGGAAGGAGATTTTAGTGTGGCGAAAAATCGGGAAAAATATATAAGCGATATTTCTGGGATTAAAAAATCTGATGATAATTCACCCTACGATCAAGGGTCGAATTTTTACGATGAAATTGATAGGGAATATCGGGACGATCCCGTTTCGTCAAAGACGGATATTTCCGGAGGTAATAAAACCGGTCGTTTTTATATCGGTTTGTGATTTTTTTAAAATTTTTCTTATTTTCAGGATCGAATTGGTGGGAGGATCCAAGGTCAGCTATTGACATGTTCGAGTTTAAAAAACGCGATGATGATGCGGAAGATGAAGATGACGATGAAGAATCTGCGCCTGGTAATTCAGAATTTGACTACATGATGCCGAGAGTAAAACGCGAGAAATATGACGATGATGATGAAAATGGGGAAAAAAATATAGTTAGAGTTTATCGTAGGGCGGGGTTTGGGGAGTTATACCATAAGAATGAAAAAACAGAGGGAGAAAATGCCGAAGAAATAAATAAAGTCGGAAGAGTTCAAAGAGAGATAAGAGAGGCTGAAGGTATAGATAAGATTAATGACGAGCGTAATACCGATGGTGTTAAAACCGGAAAAAATGAGAGGGTGGATATCAATGAAAATGAAAATGAAAATGAAAATGGGAATTATTTGCGAGAATTTAGTGAGGAGATAAAAAATTTTGGCAAAGATAATCCGGCGAAAAAATCGGCCGTTTTAAAAGCCGGTGAAAACGAGATGGTAGAAAAAGTAACCGGAACCTTTGGGGATAGAAATCTCAAGGAGGAAAATAACGCCGGGTTTATTTCTGGAGATGAAAAACGATCTTCGTCTCTGAGGGACAGGGAAGAAAAAAACGAGCCGAGATTTTCAGCGGACTATTCGTCGCAGGAAAATATAAAATCGCGACTCAATGAGCCGAATATTAAAAGTGTAAAAATTAGCGTTAAAGAAGTGGATAAAAATGAGGTGGAAAAGTCAGAACCAAACGATGACGATGTTCACAAATTATCGCAAGATTTAAACGGTGATGAAAAACGTGAAAAGGAAAATAAAAGCGATGATAAAAAAGCGGGAATCAAAAGTGTGAATGAAATTATTAAAGGAGATTCTAGTGGTGAAATAAATGACGATAATCACAAGGAAAACGAACCAGAATTTACTAATTCGAATGATGATAAGGCGCTGAATCATGAACATGAAAATAATGCTCAAAGTAGCCAGGATTTAGAAACTGTGAAATTAGTTCGACCTGAGAACTTGAAGGTGGAAATTAAGAATCCTGATCAGGAAGAAAAGAAAAATGAAAAGGACGTAGCAAGTGACTCGAAAGAGAGTTCTGATGAATTAGGAAAAAATAAGGAGCATAAACAGGAAGAGAATTATCAGGCTAAAGAGCTGATTGGATACAATGATAAAGATAAAGATAATGAAAAGTACGAAAAAAGTAGTGAGACTAATTCTGGTTCGTATCACCGTGATAAAGTAGCGGATGAATTAGATGAAAAGAATTTAGATACGAAGTTAAAAGACGCGGTTTTGAAACGCGAGGATTTGACACGTAAGTTGTTATGGGTGTCAGATGAATCGGAAGCGGAATTAAAAGGCAACGGGAGGAGAGAATCAGCCTGGTATAAAAATCGCGGTGAAAAATCTGTAGAACGACAGGCTGGATTTTTGAAAAATATTCAGGCTTTATTAGGGTTTGATAATAACTCTGATGAGTCTAAATTCGTTAAAAGATCGCTAATGGCCGCTGAGGACAATATAGCTAAAGCTGATCAGAATTCAGTCGATCCAGGATATCGGGGGTTAAAAAAACGCGAGGGAATTAGATTCTCAAAAACAGACACCGACTATGAACCGTGTGACACGTCAGATTCTGAATTTAGCGAAAGATCGAAAAGGCTAGAAAAACGATCTTCTGAATCTCACCCTGAGAATTTTTACGGATATAAGAAAAACGCTCTGAATTTAGAATCTAGAGATCAATCGGTAAAAAAAATCGTTCCACCCGATCTTACGGAATATGGTTCTGAAATCGAAGGCTATAATCTTCCGCAGGATGACGAAGACTTCAGAGACAATTCTGCGGTGAAAAATGACGGTAAAAGAACGAAAAAAATTAATCAAATTTTATTATTTCTGGCCTCATTTTTTCATCACTTTTTTACCTCAAATTTTTAGATGATGAAAATCAGGTGGAATCAGATATCCGGTTCTCAGATCAAGACAGAGACCGTGACCCAATGAGAGATAGAATAAACATGTTAATAAAAGAGAAACTTGAGGATAGAGGAAAAGGAAAATTGATGCATTTTAAAAGAGAGATTGATAATCGAGGTGAAAATATCGAATACTATGACTATGAAAGTGGAGTAAACGGCGTTGAGTCAGACGTTGATTCAACGGTAGTTGAAAACGATCCGAAAATCAGGGATGATGATAATAATAATAATAATAATTGTAGCTATCCTGAAGGTAAATTAAATGACGAATTTTTAAACTGGTATTAGTTCTTCTTTATTTTATTATTTTCCTTAATTTCTTTTATCAGTTGCTATAGATAAGGCGCCAGAAACGATGACTAAAAAGGACGAGAACAAGGAAGAAGAAAGAAAAGAAGAGTTGGAGCAAGAAGAACGCAATCACAAAGCGCCAAAGGAAGAATTTATATCAGATGTTGAGTTGGGAAAAAACGTAAAGAAAAAACCAACGTTTAGTAAAATTAACGCTGGATTAGAATCGGGCGATAAAACCTATCGCAGATTAAAGGATAATAATTTTCAAGAATCAAACACAAATTCGAATAGCCATTGGTGAATTAATTATAGTTATACAAACCGCCGTGGAATTTTTATTATAATAAAGAAAATCGACTCACCAATTTTCCATATGTGTCATCAGGTTGGGACAACCAGCTGAAGCTGATACCGATCAGGAAATCGAGTCCTTAGATCGTCGTGGACGGTACAGGGAAATCGGTGAATCTGGAAAAGAAGAAAAATCGTTAGAAAATGATAAGGCTGAAGTTTTTGGAGAGCCGCTTGAGTACAGTGTTAAAGTTCATGGAAAACTTGACCCAGAATCTATAGACACGATTTTAAACGACAATGAAAATACTAAGGACAAAGAATTGGGGGATAATGATAAGCTGCAAATCGGAACTGACCGAGATTGGAAATACGAGGGAATCAGAGACAAGTCTCGATCGCGTAGTGGGCAAAGAATCGGCGATTATCAATTCGGGAGAGATCAAGAAATCGGGGATAAATCGTTAGCTAGTAATTTTCAGTACGGTGAAAATTCTGCGAGGTAAGAAATGGGTATTTTTATTTTATTTTCATTGAATTTGGATAAGGGAGATAAATGAGATTTTGTATCAGGATAGAAGAGGGAACTAATGATCGAGCCTCGATAAGGAACTCGATAAACTACAATCGTATAATCAAAGACGAAAGTTTGTATGGTAATGGGGATAATAGACCATCCCTAGAAGCCAGGCTCGTCGATGATTCAGATCAAGGTAAAAATGAATGGTAAAACTGGATCTGCGTTATAAATAAAAGGCATTTTTTTTTTTTTTTTTATTTATATCGTCGGGTCTGTTATAGATACATTGCCAACTATGATTGACCGCAGCGAAACGAGGAACCTGGCTCCTGGGGAAAAAACGTATTTGGTAATAGCACCACCCCGAATTCAATATCCTGAAAAATCGTCGGAGAATAAAAACTCGTCGTCGTCGTCTTCGTCAGGCAGTAATTATTTAGCACTAAAGATAACCGACGACATGTTCAAGGGTGGAATAGAACAGAGTAATCCAACTGAGGATAAAATCCCGGATAATAATTTAATGGGAAAAACTACCACCGAGTGGAAAGTGATCAAAGTATGTTTTTCATCGTAAGTTTTGTCTCATTCGAAGCAATTTGAAATAACATTTTGGTTTTAGATGTTCGAAGACGGGGGATCAAAGCCACAAAATTTTGCATTAAATCCTAGAGACGATGTCCACGAGTCTATCGTTGATCCTGAAGAAATGATCGGGGATTTTGACGACGACATGAGGCCTAGATTTGGAAGGGATTTAAAATGCTTACGAAAATCTCATCGTCATTTCGCAAGAAATTTACAGTCAGTTTCTTATCCGATAGATCCTTTCGGACAGGGTGATCGAAGCTTGGATATAAATGGGGGCGAAGAACCTGTTGATAAATATCTGAAATATAGTCAGAAAGGTTTTGAAAAATCTGAGACAACTGGTCATCGGATAAAAAAAAGAAGCGTAATTTTAATTGATGGGAAAAAAGCCGATGAGAATTTTAACGAGGACCAAAAAATTTCGGGCTTAGATTCGGTAATAAAAAATTTTACGGGGGTGGATAAGAATTTGGAAAAAAGATTCTCCGGAATTGAGACTTCTGATGGGGCGAATTATACCGAAATTGACAAAGACAAACGGGGTTTGACTAATGTTGAAGAATGGGAAATGAACGCGCCTACGGTTCAGAAGCAACTTAAAAATATCGAAACTTTATCGGATAATATTGGAGAAAAATACAATTCCGATGGAAAAATTAGCGAGGAAAATGACACCGAGATTAAAAACACTGCGAAGATTTCATCGTCTAATTCTGACGACAGTGTGACAAGTGGTTCTCACGATCGAGAGATCAGAAGCGTGAAGTTTAAGGATGAGAATTCGAAGTTTGACTCATTTCCAGCTAGTCGTGAATCGCTTTATTTTAATAAAATGCGATCAAAGATCCGCGAAAAGGATAAATTACGAGCATCGAAATTAGTTTCTAGGACTAAACCGTTCGCTAAATACGTTTCGTCCTTAGATTCGAATTCGCAGTATAATTACGACGAAAGAAATCTTAAAAATGATGAAAATTATGAGACCAGCTACGATCACGATTGGAAAAAATTAAACCCTGAAGAAAATGACGAGGGTAAAGTTCGTCAGTTAAATACTAATGATTATTGGCGAGTGAATCAGGGTCGTAGTAAATCTGAAAAAGAGCAAAGAAATGATGAACCGAATCATAGACCCTACCAGCATAATGAATTAGAAAAAGACAATAATGTAAGAAATTCGGGACACGGTATTAGGGAATCTCTAAGAGACTATAACGACCCTAAAACTCAGTTAAAAACTACGAAGGGTCATGGGGAAAGGAATTTTAAAGATGTCGAAGGAGCCTCTGCAATTCAGAATGCAAAAGCCCATGATAAGATGTCAACACATGTAATGGACAGTTCGCAAAACAAATCCTCCCAAGGTGGGGAAGGATATGATAAAGAAAATGCTACTGAAAGAGATAAAAAAGTGTTGGAAGAAAATGCTGAGGATCCAGTAGTAGGTCCAGAATTGACCTTATCAAAAAAAAATGAAAAATGAAAAAAAATGAACAGCGATGGCTGATATACGCGGTTTGATTATTTATTTATTTTATTTTTTTATAGAAACCCTTACCGGAGGTGGACGAAAAACAGAAAAAAAAATTCACTGTACTTTTAGCCGCTGATAATATGGAGGATGAGTCACAGATGGATTTGGCACTCCATGGGGAATTGGCGGGTAAAATTGTGGAGACAATATTCGATCAGGTAAGAAAAGAAAAGAAAAGAAAAGAAAAGAAAATAAAACTAGAGAAAGAGGAAAGAAAAAAAAAAAAATGTAATGCACTGATATTCAGGTGCAGAAGAACGACGCTTTGAAGGTAGCCCTGGGGCCAGGATTGTATCGGAAACACAAATCCGAGGACGTTGTAGCAACGGATAAAATTTATCGTCAAGGACTGGACGAGGACGAGGTGAGTTAATTTTAAAACCAGTTATAAAAAATTTGTCGCGATATTACTTAGCGAATAAAATACCGCAAATCAGGTCAAGCACACGGAGGGAATGATGAGAAGAGTTATGGAGCTCCTGGGTCGACTGATACTCGATGAAGTTCAGCGAAAAACTTGTGCCTCGTTACCACCTGACATGAAAGAATTTTTACAATGGATGTTGGGAGTCGAAGACGACGATAAAGCCACTGATCAAGTAGGATAAATATAATTAATATATCGTATATTATTATCGAGGGAATTTTCCATTCTGCTTCTTCTTCTTCTTTTTCTTCTTCTTGAAAAAAAAAGAGTTTATCAATTTACAGATAGCACCGTTTCCATTCGTACATGACGAAGAACCGAACCAACGAAAAGAGGAAAAATTTTTGTTCGAAAATCCATCGATGCGGAAAGAAAATGCAGACGTTGTTGAGCTAAACAAGAAAGTCAAACTTCTTAGAAGTCTGATAAACGAGTATAACTCTCTTAGTGATAGAGAGAAGACTAAAGTTCAATCGGTTCATGATTATCTGGTAAGGAAAAACTGAGTTTTAATAAAAATCCATATCGCAGCATCTCTTCGTGTATCTTTTTAACTCAACTTATTACAGGTGAGGCAACTTGGACTTTTGATCAAGTTTATAGATGCCAAGGTAGCCGAAGGAGGCGAGAATCTAAAAACCGGAAGAATCGGGGGTGGTAATATTTTGCAGTATCAAAACGCAGTGCCAAATTCTAACGGGACTGAAGTTACGGAATCTACGCTTTCGCCACTGGTCAATACGCCTAGTATTATGATGTTGAGCAACGCGTCGTTCGTCGAAGAGCCAAGTAGATAATTATTTTCCTTTATGGTTTTGAATACGTTTTTTTTTTTTTTTTATATATAAATGTTAATTCCGTTACAGAAGCGGCGTTTAATCACTTCGTTCGTTCTCGGTTTCGAGAAACTCGTAGCTCGGGAGAAAAGGTAGAAAAAATGGGCAAAAAACGAAAACACGGTAAGCAGAAGCAGCCGAATGATCAAGAACGAGATCAGCGTAAGCATAAACGGAAGCATAAGAAAAAAAAGAAAAATAAGAATAAAAAGAATAAAAAAAATAAGAATAAGAATAAGAAAAAACACCAGAAACAGAAAGGCGCCCAGTCACCAGAGTACAAAAAATTAATTCGTAGAGCCGCTATGCTAAGAAAAAAACGAGCTAATATTTACGGAGATAATTGGGATCCGATTGACTCTGGGTATGAAGAACCAATGATTTATACATCGAATGGTGAACTTACTAATAAATTGAAAAGATCGATTTGGAAACAGAGACTCGACGACGATGAGGAAAGAAATCCTAAATATTGGGCTGATGTATTGTCGGGTAAATTAGACGACGAAATAATCGACGATAGGGATGAACCGGGTTTTGAAAAGGACCTGAATTTTGATACAAAGATTCCTGATGATACGAAAAATTCTAGTTCCAGTAAGGAAATAAAACGCGATGTTATAGGCACGTCGATTGCTCTTCAGCCTTGGCTGAACCCAAGAATAGACGATTTGGTATCTTCAGATTATTTGAAAGAGCTAACGAACGAATTGGTCCAGGGATCTGTAGCACCGCCAATATATCCTGGAGATAAGATTGACGGAGTGAGAAATGTAGAATTGAAAATGACCGAAGGAGAAAATATCGTTAACGACGAATTACCGATGTTGAGTAAACGCGATGTGTGGAAAAACGAGAATGAAGAACAGCTCGAAGAAGTTGCCTTCGGCAAGGACATGAGAGGAAAGTGGAAGGAGAAAGAACAGTTTAAAAAGTTGACCGAAATGGACAGGAAAAAGAATCTTGATATTGGTAGTGGTAAGAGAAGAAAACGAGACGGAGATATGATCGGTAATAATTCTACGTCGGAAAATAATGACGCGATTCTTAACGAGGGAATAAAATCTGACGATTTTAAAACTCCTGTGAAATTAGAAGTGAATAAAAAAAATGAGACCGTGGTTCCCACGGATTTTGAAAATTCTAATACTCTTTCCATCGAAGAACACAACAGTGTGACAGAAAAAATCGAAAAGGACGAACGTAGCTTGAAGAATAAAGATTTTCTTCAAGTGTTAAAAAACGGTGATGATAAAGGAATAGCATCAGGTATGAGCAAAAGCGATGTAAATTATCGTCGTGAAACTGATACGAAGACATATGAAAAATTAAACGAGAAGAGATCGTCTCCTTTATTATTGCCGGAGACTGAAGAATCGGCGATACTTCCTTTGCTTGAAATTTCCGAGCAAAGACAGGAACAGAAACAAGCAGGAAAGACCCATAATGATGATCAACGAGACATAGCTGATCAAATGTTGGGATTTGAGTCCCCGTTGATCACAGGTTTGATAAACACGTATTGAAACTGTATATATGTATGTATATTATGGATATATACTTGTATATGTACGTAGAGATATATAGAAATATATAATACCCACAGCTCGACGGAGTATTACAAAAGATTTGTTTTTTTTTTTTTAATCTATCTGTTAATCGCGGTGCTCCGATATTATAATAGTAAATATTTTTTTCCGTCTCGAGATATCATATAGGTATCCAGGTAGTACGTTTCAATCAACTAAAACGACTTCCATATATATATATGTGTGTGTATAAAAAAATATATATATATATATGCCAATGCATCGGCGGAGTACCTACACGGTTAAATATTGTATCTTTGAGCGATCGCGTCTGCACTGGTGCTGCAGGTATATCAATATTAAACACCGATAGATGGGGAACTGACTCTTCGACTTTCACCGTATATACGATTCACCGCGATCATCTCAACGCGTTAAAGAAACTACTTGAAATAAATGAGTAGTATGAGATTAATTAACGACCGCGGTGTTACTACAGCTGCGACTCATATCATATCACATATAGGAAGCAAAAATAGTTGATTAACATATCAGACAAAAAAAAAAAAGAAAAGAAAAGAAATGCAACAGTATTTAGAATCGCGAATTTATTATACTGTGCGATATTTGGGTCACGATTTCATCGATTCTTATTCCTTTCTTTTTTTCTTGAACTTGTTATATTAATTTATTTTAGTCATCGGTTAGAGAGACAATCGATGATCCTTTATATCCTATAAATTATATGTCGTCAAAATTTTAACTCAAATAATTATATTAAGAAAAAAAAAAAAAAAAAATCTACAAGGTGACTGGCGGACCCGCGTCATTCATTATTCTTCTACGTCGATTCGGCCCACTTTGCACCTCCGATTCATTGGGTAAATACGAATTACTCAATACCCTGTTATGTACCTCGATGTTGATTTACGCACTTGTTCGTAATCAAACGTAGGTTTATTAGAAACAGACTGACGGTTAAAGAAGATAAGTTTAATTAGTTCGTTTAAATAATTGAAAAATTTTTATGAACTTTGAATAGTAAATCTGAACCCTGGAAATCGTAAACAGGAAAATAGAACTGAGACTTTTTTTTTTTTTCTTTACTTCCATCTGATTTCGTTATATTTTTTTAGTTACATTAGATAGAGCGACACAAAGTTGGCCAACGACTAGATAAATATAAATCGACCGGCTATAACGAGTCGTTTTATAGTATATATAATATATGTAATGTGGGTGAAAGAGGAGACGGGTCGAGATAACTGTAGAAAAAAAAAAAGCTAATTCTACGTTCACGCACAAGCCATGGTCACCCTGGTTAATCAAAACGCATTTCGTAACACGTTTTGTACATGGGAAAATACACGAGTAGTATGAAATAATTGTCAAGGGATCGAGACGAGGAAAAGAAGATAAAGATAAAGATTAGGAATAACGGATAATAAAAAGAAAACGATTTTAAACAAGAAGGGTGGAGAGGACGGCATAGATAATTTTTTTCATCATTAATTGAGATGAAAAAATTAACTCGGATAATAATTAAGTCCGTATCAAACGACGGTGTAGAATAGACTGTGCGAATAATTATTTTCATTTTTTGTTTTCTTTTTTTTTTTTACAGCGAAAACAAACAACGTATACCTATTCCTTTAGCGGAATAAACCAACAGCTTACATACTATAATATATGAGTTCGACGCCCCGTTTGTAGGACTCATTACTTATGTACCTACCTGACACGCATTATCGTTCGTCATGATTCTATATACAATACATATATTTGTCTCTTATTTTATAATCTTTTGTCGAATGGGAAAACTGATTGTGAGCGATATAATATGTAACCTGATTTAAAATCCCGATATATAAAATCACGGCTGTAAGATTGTGAAAATCAAAATTTCTAAAATAAAATAAAATAAAATGTAATTAATGACGACGATATAATATGCAGGCGTTGAATTAAAAATATATATATTTCACATATGGAAGTAGAAAGTTTTCTTTTTTTCTTTCGTCTTTTCTTTCCGTCTTTTTTTCTTCAATTATCAATTACAAATGCGTTCAGAACGAAATATGACAATTCTACTATGTAGATAATAATTTGTAATAATTATTTTACGCAGCAGCATGCGAGGAAGATCGAAAATCTGTACACAGAACAGGTAGGTAGGTAGGAAGGTAGGTAGGTACTTCCTGGGGTTTTAAATCATTCTGTGATTTCCCGATGATTCACAATTATTCATGAAATCGTCAGTCAGGTATGCTGCACCGTGAAAAATCGAGAAAAAAACGACAACAACAAAAAAAAAAAAATGGGGGAAAAATTCTTTAATTTTCACTAAGATTTAGAATGAATTTTAACTTTTGAAACAAATCTTCGATTATAGGAATCTGAATGAATTTCTGATTATTGATATTCAATCGCGTTGAATTGAAACTGATTTGAGTTTCGATTAAACAAATGACAGAGATCTGGGTTTCAGGAATATATCATAGCTGTGTGTTTCTTTTTTTTTTTCGTTTTATTATTTTTTCTGCAATTAGAATTAGATAAGAAATATACAATTGCATTATTCGAACACGTTCTATGTTTTAAGCGAAAATGCCCCAGTTGGAGTAGATCGAGCCGGGTCTTCCCCCCCACGCACCCCCACCAGAGATCTCTCTCGCCTCCTATATAAGCCTGGCATGTCATGTTACCCAGCATTGCGAGCCTCAAGCTATCAGACAGAAAAGCTAAGCGTAGATAGATCGGAGTCAAATCTCGAGTGTATAAAATAATAAGAAGAAGAATAAGAAGAAGAATAAAAAAGAGAGAAAGAAAGGAAAAAAAAAAAAACGATTCACTTATAAGACCGCGGTGTTTTTTTTTTTTTATCTCAATTCGTTATTCAATCTTGATATCAAAGTGCGGGAGACAAGATGAATTCAAAACTCGTAATTTTACTATTCGCCGTTACTTACGCCTGCGCAATAGTAGTGAACTGTGTGAAAATCGAACGTAGCGGTGATACCGGTGAGTTTTGAAATTTGTTTTTTTTTGTTTTTTTTTTTACAAATTTCCGATCATTAAGAAATTAGAAATGAACCCTACTAAACACACCTAATATTTCCTATATCAGCAGATATTAACGAGCCAAATATTTCGGCAAGAGCTTTATGTGTACTACCAATGGAGGTGGGAATATGTAAAGCTGCTATGCTCAGATGGGTTTACGACGCTGATCGAAAAGAGTGTGTGGAATTCTTATACGGAGGTTGTATGGGAAACGCTAATAACTTTGTCTCCAAAGAAGAGTGCATTGCACTTTGCAGAGGTGAATTTTATTATTTTTTATTTATTTCTGCTTTTCTAATCGAATATATAAAAATTATAGATAGGTACGTGACTCGTAGTAGGATCTATACGTATTATAGTGATATGAAAAAAAAAAAACAAAAAAAAAAAAACAACATATTTTCAATTTCACCTGCAGAATCTATTTGAATATTTATATTCATGCGGACTCTCATCTTTTATGGATGACTTTGTCCCGCGGCCGACACCTTATAGAACCGTTTAAGTAGCGCTACTATATTAGCTCTCGCAGCTTTCACTGCAGGTTATAATTAATAAATTTCAAAACGTAGGTAATTTATTTTCTTCTATATTTTAGTTTAAATTATATTAGAAAAACAAACAAAATAAAATAAAATAGAAAATAATAATAATCTATACATTTTTTTTATATTGTTTCAGGAATTTGAGTACTAGTCCCGATACACTATCAACTATCGCTCGATAACCACCCCCCTCCGGACTGTAAATACGAACCTGGACTAAAACCGAAGAAAAAGATAAGAATAATTATACCCCTAGTATAATGTATAATAAATGAATAAAAATGGCTATTATATGTAAATATCATATTATCTGTACAAAAGAAAAGAAAACAGGGGAGGGAAAGATATATGTATATTATTGTTGAAGAATTTTCCTCTTAAACTTTTTCATTCACATCCACGTATTGTAAGAAACAGTGTGAATCTAACATATATTTATTGTTGTTAAGAATAAGAAAAAGAAATAAAATCTATGAATAATTGACAAGATTCTTTCCCACAATTCAGTTTTTTTTTTTTCTTTTACCCCTTTACTATTCTTAGGGAGTTAGAAATTAATTTCATTCGTACGATACGTAATTTTATGTATATGTCGTAAGGCGAAAAAGAAATAAAGAAGAATAAGAAGAAGAAAAAAATTCTTGGTTCCTTATAGTAAATTGGGGCGTAAAACGGTACCTACTACGTAAGAAAAGAAAGATATGATATTGCTCCGGGGCGTAATCCAAGCTGAGATATAAGGTTTAAGCTAAAACTCGTCGTGTATAAGTCGCGTCGGTGAGAAGACGAATCCGTCGAAGAGGAGACGTAGAGAGAGGCGGTAGCCAAGTAACCAAAGTAACCATCAGCTCCGCTCATTTATGCAGCTTGGAGAATATCTCTAAGCCTACAGTGTATATCTCGGCTATTACTTATTCGATTTAAACGTTGGAGTTATTTAGATATTCCGGTGAGCATCTGGGCTCTGAGGAACCGTTTCTTACCACCCGTCTCTATCCCGTCCACCACCTACAACCTGCACCCCATGCCTTTTCTTTCGCTTTCCTTCAGTGTATATATTAATATCTTGCCCTGGCTCACACTAAACCATAGTAAATACAAGCGTGGGACGAAGACAAGACGATTAGCTATATAAGAGCTTGGCAGAGGGAAAACCTCTCTCTGATATTTTTACATAACATTAAGTTGTCGGAGTTAGGTATATGTATATGTATACCCAAGGTGTTGGAGGAAGCAGCGTACACCTCGGTTTTCTTCCGAATGGATATACCATACCATACCATACCCATCGCCCTTTTACGTACGTAACCTCGCCAGGTCACTAATGGGGGTTAAAACGCAAACTGCTGAAAAGCAACGTGAAACTTTCAAAGTATAGGGGTATACCTATACGTATACTTGTGAAACTGAACGGATATGATATGCAAAAAAATGTTCATACTTGTATATATATTTTCGATATATATACAAGTAACTAAAATATTGAGTAAAATAGGGGATGATTATGATCGAAGTATAATTAGCACCAGTTTCTATAGTAAGGCTAATTGTGAGGATGTCATTGAACCGAATAAGAGGAAGTAGAAGAAGGGGTTCCCAGTCAGCGTCCAGAGTTCGCGGTACGTTGACCAATGACAGATGGTATTTCCAGGGTAACCTCTATCTAGTATACTATAATACTAGTATGGGGACTCTAGAGCCGGGTGTACCTGCAGCCGACATGTCGATAGCAGCCCTCGCCGATACGAACTCCGATACTGCCGGGAACCCGAAATCCTCATCCCCATCCCCATTCCCAATATCCCTTTACTGCGCTGGTGAGGGCAAACTCACTCACCCTCTCTCTCTCTATTTTCTCTCTTTTCCTCCCTTTTATCCAAACGAAAACCCCGGCAGTCCGCCTCGCTCGACCGCTAAATGGCCGGCCACCCTACGCTGCTCAATTATTGATACTTACGATATCCACCGACCATCGACCACTCATTTTCTAGTGCATGTAGGTAGGTATGTAGGTAGTATAGGTAGGTGGGTGGGATACGTGAATTTTATTTCAATTGCGTAGTTTTTTTTTTTTTACTTTTTTTACGTTTTTTTTTTTTTTCGGGATGTAAAACGCGAGTGTAAAAAAAAATTTTCGCCAATTTATAACCGTGTGAAATAGCTATGATATGGGTATACACCTTCAATTCACTTCTATTTTTTTTTTTTTTCTTTTGAGATTTTCTCAAAAGAACCCTGATTCATCCAGGGTATTTTCGGATAAGAGTCTGTGTGTGTGTCAGCGAGTAGCATAAAGAGATTTTTCCTTCGTCCCTGAGTCCCTCGAATTACTCTCTTACTTTCTCTCTCTCTCACTCTCTGTCTCTCGTTTTACGCGGAGGATACTACTCGAGTGGGTGATTACATTTAAGTGCGCCATAATCGCACGATCAAAGATAAGTGTAACCACCATCGAGAGATAATGGTAATTATTCGACCGATTTTCGAATCGTTCATTCCACCCCCTCCCCCCGCCCCTTGCCGCCGCCAAAAAAAAATTCGGTGTATAACTTACTCGGAAGGGGACAGAGCAGCAAGCTCGCTGTGATATTATGGGGTATCATTCTTTCCGGTAAAGCATCGTGTTAGTGGATAAATTTATAGTTTTAAAAGTGGGAATATATATACATATATTCGATATATACGTCGAAGACCTTCTAACCTTGGCCTAGTAGAACACGAAGAATAGGAAACGATTGACCTTAGGTTAAGAGAAAAAGGGGAAAGTAAAGTAGAACACGGAGGAATAAGAAGGAGAAAAGGAAAATAATGGTATTCGTAAAACGATCAGAGATGGATTCGAGGGAGAAGAAGAAAAAAATAAAATAAAAATACAGACTCGGGATGTAAAGGAAGAGAGAAGAGAGGAGAGAGACGAGAGAAGACGACTAGTGTATATGTAGCTAGCGAGGAGCGAATTCCCCTTTGCCATACTTTCCCATAGACATGTCTTGCGTAGCGCCTAAGTGTATTAGACCCGCGGCCAGAGGGGGTTGGTGCCGCCAGGGGGGTTGCGCCGTGCCCCGCTAATGGCACCCTCGGGGAACCCCCTGAAAACCCTCTCCTATTTATTATTTAGGAGCATCCGGGAGAACCGAGCCAAGGTCTGGTGCAGGAAAGACCCAGGATTTATCCGCAGACATCACACATCGGTCCTGGACCTTCTTTCCTATACTCTAAACTTCAGGAACGGGCAACCGCGAGAAATTAATACCACCATCTCATGATATGTTTGATTTTCAAGATTTCAAGAAAATAAAAGAAAATGAGTAATAAGATCCATGAGATTATCGGATAAGTCGAATTTCTTTCTGACTATTAATGATAGAGATTTTTTCATTCCTCATGCACATTATTCGAAAGTGAAATTCTGTTGATTTCAATGATACCAAATGATCAATGATCAATAGTCGTTCTTCAGGACAAAAAAATTGAAAGAATTTTTTAAACGTTTACAAAACTCTTGGACCTTCGCTAATATCATTTCACTTTAGCAAACTAAACTTCAACGATCTTAGGGATTAATTATTTCACAAACTCAGGGGTAGTTTCTTTCATTTCACTTGTCAGTTCCATGTATACCTATTCTTACACCAAAAGGCATATTATATACCTATAAGAGTGAATATCGACAAAGTTTTTTGGTTTCGTGAGCAATCTTTTTCTCTAATTTTTCGCTCGGCCGATCTACCCTTAGACGATATTTTCCCTCCTATATATATATATATAGCTAAGAATATAGCTAGCTGTATTATTCGCTTGCCTTTTCTCCCCCGATTTTCTCCACCGTTCCTATCTACGTCTCTCTTTATCTCTGTCTAACATTACCTAACCGGAAAGTTATGGGTGGTTATAGTTTTACTGGAGGCAATAATTTCGCCGAGGCTATGAGCTCGGCTTCGTATCCGAGCCATTAGTCTAGTGCGGCAATTCGTCAAATTGGGCGAAATGTAGTATCAATAACACCCTGCAGCTGGTGCCGTCCAACCATGCATTTCACCCTGCTGGTATACCCAGGTCAGAACTTCGATTGCTTTAACGTTCTCGATATCATACTCACACCCATATAATACATATAATACATATATATATAATACATACAAATCCATACCTACACACAAACGATTAAAAGCAGTATTACATATCCCTTTTTTTTATTTTTTTTGTTATACCTAACACCTCATAGCAGGTGAGAAGAATATCAGATCAAATTACCTGGATAATCACTTATCCAGGTGAAACGGACGTGACGTCAAATAATCGGTACAAGTAGCGGTCTCTGTGACCGCAAACTCGAGACTCCGTAGTATCCTGCCGCGATAAGTTACCCGCAAATATACCGAGCTAATCGATTATTGAGTTGAATTTTTTGCAATATTCCCTTATTGCTGTAAAATTTCTGAATTTTTTTTTATTTTACTATGAAATATTACGAATAAATCGCGAGTTCATTCATCAAGGTAAGCGAGCGATAAAAGTAAGGTAGAATTCTATCGCTTCTCACCTTTACCGATAATCCTGCTAAGAGATGGAGTGGGAAAAATGAGAAGAAAGGGAAAAAGAACCACAGCCGAAACACAAGCTAACGTAACTTCCAACAGATCGCCGTCTAGACCAGGTGAGGTTAAAGAGAGTGAAGAAGTAGGGGGCGGACTATGGCTAGGTGGGGATACGGCGTGGGACTTGTGAGGCCCGTCGTCTTCGATGTGCGGGCCCTTAGCGCAAAGCGAACTAAGACGAGGGGCCAGCGGAAGGGGCCGAAGGCACATTCCAAAGCAGAACGCCTCGGAGTGAAGGCGGAGGGTCCCACAAGGCTCGATCGTCTCTCGCGTTGTCTCGTATCTTTACATGTATGTGTTAGATGCTTATAATAGTGCCGATTTTTCTTTGAGTTACGTGAAGTCAAGTTTTATGTCAGATAGTATAGACGCTTTATGGGAAACTATATTTATCGTATATTATTAGTATGTAAAGATTGTTAGTATCCTTACATATCCTGAACATTGTGAGGCCCAATCTCTAGGCCCAGTAAATTTATAACCAAGAAATATTGGGTCCTACGACTGGGGTTTTAATTACAAACTATTAGGAAGTCGTCAACCTGTTTTCATACAAGCTATATCGTTGCTTCTCCGCACGCGCGTTCGACCAATGGATATCAAGGAAGGAATAAAACGTCGTTATTCATTAAGTGAGTCGATAATGTGATTGTAAACTTGTGTAAAATAAGATATTCGCCCATAATAGTAGTTTTATATTTGAGTGTTTATTTAAACTTTCGACGATGTGATACCGATCGATTTATTTATCTGATATACCAACTACCGGGTACATTCACACTTCTATGCAATAATAATCTAACACTGTAATAGTCAGAGTCGATAATAGACATACGCCAACCCGCTCGTACAAAAGCTATAATATACCGATTCGCAAACCGTTACCAAAGAGAAATAAATACACTAAAGGTAGGCAGGAAGGTAGCCAGGTATAGTATAGGCCACCGCGTTCTCACATGCCGGTGGAATGAACCTTGTATTGTAACATTATGCATAAATGAATATCTAGCGTCGTTATTAGTTTCTTGTATACCGCCACGCCGCGACGCGCCGCGTCGTAACCCACACGCACGCATGTATAACGATCGGTAAGAAAAATCGGTAATTAATTGGTCGACCAATTCGATTTTTTGTCTTTTTCTTATTTATTTTTTTTTGTTTCATATTTTAGTCGCTCGATCTATAAGGAAACACTGCTGGTATAGAACCTGAAGAATTATTTCGTATATCGAGTCAATGGTCGCGGTCATTCATGGTTTACCAAATGATCTGCAACCTGAATGAAACGGTCTATTGATTATAGTTGAAATACGGAATCCGACAATGTACTGTTATCGATTTACTACTGGACGTGCGAAACGTGGAATTCGATTGTTCGAATGCCTAAGAGCCTTCGATTCATGAAACCCGTAGTTTCCTAAATTCCGTTTTAAATGTTATTCAGGTTGAGAAATAGAAAAAAAGAAAAAGAAAAAGAGGAAAAGATCGAGAAATGTCGCAGCAGCAAACTACCCCCGATCTGGACCTGGTCCCTGAAGGTTCACCTCACCCTTGCCAATGTTCTGCGATGTCTTCGGTTGATTCTGTAAGAGCACAGCGGGACAGAATTGAAAGAAGTTTGGTCAGTACGAGACTTTCGAGCGGTCAGGATCATCCCCGAGTATTGGAGACCCTGCAGAATGCTTTTGTGCCTATAAGGAGGGGCGATACCGCGGCTATTGTGGTGCCGGAAAATCAACAGAATTTAGAAGTAGTTAGAAGTTCGGATTCCAGCGTCAACCCAAATCAACATAACACGCAGTTAACCTCAGTTCCAAGATCCCCGAATAATCCTGGATCTTTAGCAGCTCGTCGAGGACACAACGCGCCTTGTAGTCCACGAAATTTGGATATATCTAGGAACCTGGCATTCGAAGCTGCGCGTCGTGTCCACGAGACGTCTTCGGCGGCGGCTGAACACCAGCGTAGTTCATCTTCGAGTCCTAGTCAGATGATGGACTCTAGTACGAGTTCAAAAGAGTTGGATAAACAGTTGCAGGAACAGCAAAATTTCTCGCAAAAACACGGTAGTTTTTCTACAAAAGATAAGGTGAAGAATATACAACAGATTCTTAGCCCTTATCAGCATAATCATGAACAATTTCACGGTGGTGATAACCACGTTCATAAACACGGAGATCAAAATTTTCGAACCGGTGGTAATTTGGACGGTAATGAAAGTCTAATGGCGTTTCAACAGCACCAGAGACAACACACTCATCATCACCACGGAAATACGAAAATATCAAATGTCAATCACCACCATGTAGGCGCGGCGGTAACCACCAATCATCACCCCCATTCTCAACCCCTAGCGGGTCATCACCACGTCAATATACCAACTAATCAAAACCTCGGTGGTGTGCATCACCACGTAAGTTCTGGACCCTCGTCTAATTCGAGTCTGATTAATCATCAGCACGGAAGTTCACCAACGGTGCATCACCACGTATCAAGCAACCTGTCAGGATCATCTTTAATAAGTCATCATCACGGTAGTTCATCTGGTAGTTTGGCCGGTCCTCTTTCATCTGGTAATCACCACCATGCGAGTTCGGGTATATCGTCAGAATCATCATCTTCAAATGCGAATACCAGAGTACATAGCAGACTCGATCATGTACACGATTTACACCATCATTCGCAGAGTATTCACAATCATACAAGTATGCAGCATGGTAATCCCGTGCCAGAAACAAGACAAAGAGCACCGTCAAGCTTGGAACATCATCCTCATCACCATTCACACATTCATACTCATTCACATACTCACAATCAATCAACGACTGAAACTAAAACCGGAGCTTTGATTGGGGTCAATGCAATACAGGTAGATAGACAAACGTTTAAAAAGCTTTTCTAATAATCGTTACAGGATATCCTTATTGAAAAATTCTATCATTAAATTTTTTTTTATATTCAAGGTACCTTCACCGGCTAAAAGTAAATGCCAATGCCACGTTGTACAACAGGATGGTAATAATAAAAGGGGTTCAGAGGACGAATGTGATGAAAATGAAACTGTATCAAGAACACATCAGCCTCCAGCATTACCGCCAAGACCACCGCCAAGACCAACTAGACACTATCAAACGTCAACGTCAAGTCAACGTAAGTTTTTTTTTTCATTTGCATTTGTGATAAAAGAAAATTTTAGTAAACAGGTGAAGATTGATGAAGAAAAGGGTTGACCTGATATTAACAACCTGCAGTAAGATAGAAATTTTCTTTATTTTTTTTTCTTTTCAAAACCTTTGTTATCAAGAAGGTTAATTATCAATGGCCGGAAAGGGTAGTTGCGTTATCATATCAGAAACTATTCACGTATCTAAGTCACAATTTCCAAAAGTTCCATCACCCTCCGCATAGCGGCGTTAAACGCGTAACAATATCGACCAGAATTTTACTCGCTGCTTGCGAGTAAGATGAACGCTAGGGGATGCCAAAGATTTAGTGCTAAGTGATAAGTAAGCAAGTTTAATTTCATCAGGTGTAATTTACGTATGTCTAACAATGTGTCAAGTGATATTTAATATCCCAGAGTTGTCGTGAGGTGAAAACGTTAAATTGACTGACCAGTGTGTTTCAGATTTAAGGGTGGTCGTTCCTCAAGTTCTCTTTACATTTTTGTTCTTTCTTTTGTATGTTATATATTTTTTTTGAACAAATATGACGTTTCGAGATAGACAAGGGGTAGGAATAAAAAAAAGTGAGAAAGTGACGTGGTCCGAAAGGACCTTTGTTATTTCGGCTTGTGAAATGTAGCCGTAAGTTAAAAGGTCCGAAAAAGAAAAAAAAAAAAAAGCCTCTGGTATAATTGAAAGACCAACATCCCTTAGGTATTTGTGGCAAGATAATGCAGCTCCATTGTTTCGCGCGTCGATTTGAAAACGATTTATTATTAAAGGTGTGACAAAACTGTAGCTGATAGTTAATCGGTATGATGTGATAATATCGCAATCAACTGAATGACTAATTATAAAATAAAATAAAATATAATATCGTAAGATTATCGATCATTGCCAATAACATATCGTTCGCTAATTCGAATCTAGATCAAAATAAAGGATAAAAAGAAATAAAGAAAAATTAATGCTAAACGTAACAAAGACGGTAACCACAAGCTCGGTGATCGCTTTGCGATATTAACGAGATATGGACGGGCATCCGGTTCTTCAAATAGTTCGTTGTCGTCTAGGGAGTGACTTGGAGGGTGCAACAACAGCTTACCCTTTTTCTGTCGCACCTCACGCTCATTTACCTTCACGCCATCTGGGACATGGGCACTTTTCACATTTGCCAAGACCACGACATCCACACCCTTGCGGTAGGAGAAACAAAACCGACTCCCATCATACCCTTTAGAAAATTTTTCACAGCTTATCCATTTCCTTGCACAAAACCCCCAAACTCTTCGTGGGCACTTCTCTTACTCGAGTTACACGATTCTCGCATGTGTTTACTATACAAGGATTCGATTACTGAGGTTAATAAGTTCCCCCTAGTACGTATTAATACTCCTTCTAAACGAGCCAGTAAAGGTTCTCAAGCCGTTTGTCTCTTTCAGGAAATTAGAATTTTCAAAAAGTTCAACTACCCATAATTTTATTACTACTTAAGTAAAAAAAACAAAAATTCCAACACTTCTTTCTTCTTTTTTTTTTTAACTCTGACTTAGAACTTTTACGAATTTTTTTTTTTCCCATGCAATAAAATAAGCCTTATGACTAGGTGAAATGATCGAGTGTACCTAACGTCGAAGTCATTCATAGAACGGTTTTAGTTCTGACAATGAAAGGCTCTTTTTTTTTTTCTCCATTGGATAATGTTTTCATGAGAAGGACGTCAGGTAGTTTGTTGTAACAGTGGTACTGCAGGTATATAGTATATATATGCGAGGGAGTTGAAACTGCATTCATTGTGCGATAAAATACCTGGTATAAGATTTTCCAGTACAGATTATACCCCGGTTATAATACATGCTTTTTGCCTACGCGACCTGTCTTTCTGCAGGTTATTATTTATACCTAGAAAAATATGTAACACAGTGACAATAGCTGATTAGATCCGAAACCGAGCGTAAAGGTATGTGGCCTCCGGTTGTATAAGCTGTATGAAAAGAATTCCTAAAGTATGAATAGAAGGCGAAATCCACGTTTCAAAGAATCGCAATTTCTACCTGCTGCATGACAATTACGAAACTCACAATCAGTTTAAACCCCAGCGAATCTTTTGTGCTAGTCAAATATCAAGAAATTTCTTTCACCAGAGACTTTGAACCCACCCTTATTCATCCGTCGATTTATTTTTCTTTCAGGTCACTCGGGAGACGGTGGATGCTGCAAGAAATACGTCGTTCTCTGTTGTCTTTGCGGAGGACTTAGTGCGGCTGTTGGAAGTCTTTTTTTGGCCGTCCACGCTATCCTGTCAGCTCACACAGCTAGTTTAGCCCTATTTGAAACCGTACCTTCTTACATACCTGGGACTATGGTAAGAAACCGTGGCAAACAAAATTTTGGCAAAATTAAACCTGAGCTCAAAACTAATTCTTAATAATGTTTCAGTTGATTCTAATGGGTTTATCCACGCTGCTATTAGCAAGACGAAAACTTCGCTACGGTCTCCTAGTGAGTATGATGAGAAGTTCTTTAATTCAAATGATCAAAATCGTGAACCCTGATAATAATAAAAATATTTAAAAAAAATGATTTTCCTTCAAGATGAAAGTATGCGGATCAGTCGGTGTCGTATGTGCATTAGTTTGCGTATTAGTAACAGTGACAACGACCGTTGTTCACATGTCGAGACTCCAAGGACTCCGTGAATGCGTCTATACCGCAAGAGCAAGGTATATTAATTAAAAATTAATTATTCGATAAAAAGGTTGAACTAATTACCCGATAAACGGTATTTAGAATAAAACAACCTCGTCATAATTAACGGTATTATTTCTCGTTCTAAACCTAAGATCCTGTACGTGTTACGGTACACCACAGTCAAGAGGTGATCCGGGTGTTTTATTCGAGGGTACTCCACACTGTGAAGCAGTCCATGGGGCTCTATACGCGTGTCTAAGAGCATTGTTTGGAGTATCAGTAGCCGGAATCCTGGCTTGTATATTCTCGTGTATGTTGGTTTACCAGCTACTTAGTCACGAGAAAAAAAAAATGTACTGGGAACAGCTGGAGTTGAGATGTAGATCGCTTTATGGTCAAGGAGGATCTGTTGGACCGACAACAGGCTCATGTGGATGCTGCAATGACTGTGGTGGTGCAAGTCCATGGTGGGCACAAACACCAGGAAATTTATACACTCCAAATCCTGACTTGGCACCAGCGAGGTAATAATAAATCCAGAATTATTTTATTTCTATTCTTTTCTTGTTTTTTTTTTTTTTAACTCAAAATCGTTATTGAATATATATTTTTTTTTCTTTTACAGACGATGGCGATTGCCCTGGTCTAGATCTAGGGGTCCAGCACCAAGTCCAGACTCAAATTATGGATTTCATGCTCCGTCTAGGCAGGTAGAATCGAACGTTGAACCAACAGGACCTTACAGCGTACTTAATTCACAAAATGCTGGGCCTTATTCGGTTTTAAATGCACAAAACGGTCCCTACACACCGAGTACTGCTTCTTATAGTGTCTTGGAGACACCTGTACCTTTATGGGGTCCTCCGCCGCCTTATAGCGACCCAAATAGCCCGGCGAGAAGACCCCAGGTACCTGAACCGAGGCCTAGAATGGCTAAAAGGCTAGAGAACTATGAAGGCGTTAACGAGGGTGAGTGTGAATGGTTTAAAAAATTTAGTTTCCGGATAAAATGCTAAGTAAATTTACCCCAATTTTTTAAACATCAAAATAGAACACAGACCAAGAGCGACGAAGCGTTCATCGGGTAATTACGAAAATGCTGAAGAAATATCAAACAGTACTGACCCCGAGGGAGGAAACGAGGGTACCATGAAGGGAAGAAGAGCCAGAAAGCCTTTAAAGGGGGTAGAAAATGGAGCTTTTCAACAGGAAACAGCAGCAGTACCGAAACAGTCTGAAAGCGAACTTTACTTTGGAGATGTTTCCTCGTGCTGTGGACCTGAGAGTTCTTTCTACGATTTAGCAGTCGACAAAGAAGGTATAATTTTATATTTTACTGATATTTTTTTATATGAAATAACGAGGATATCCATAGCCTATGGCAAAATTAATTTCTGATACATTTTTCCTCAAATTGAAGAATGAAAAATGAAATTTCAATTAATTCACAGGCGTTGATAGCACGGAGGGTATCGATTATTTAGCAGCTCGTTTGGGAAAACGCCAATTGTCGAAGAGGTCAAGACTTCCACTTCCGTTACCAGCTGAGGGTGGTGATCCGGCATCAGATAGTTACGCGAATAGTGACGAGCCAAGAAATGTTAGAGGACCATTTCTCGCCCCAGATGCACAATACGAAGTAATACAGCAGGGAAGATACGCTTATTATACTCCTCAGGTTGAGGAAAATGATACAGAAAGTCCAACAGCATCGGGTTACTTCAGGGAAGAACAATTCTCGATCAGTGAAGATACCGAAAGAGCTAGTAGAGAACGTGAGAGAGAATACAGAGAAGAAGAAACGCCACAATGCTGCCTAAGCGATGCTACGACCCTTGATTCTGGGTGGCAAAGTGGTGATCAGCCTCAATCTGATGACAGTGTGAGACCTGTGAACGTTTAGCGTGGTTTTTTTTTTTAGAAAGTGGAAAGAAAAGAAAGAAAAATAAAATAAATAATAATGGTGTGAGAGAAATAGGAGAACGTCTTTAGTTGTGAAGTATAAATTAATTTTAAATCATTTATCTATAAGATCGCCCCAGACTTGCCGTGTCGTTGATACGACAATATAAGAAGCTGAATGATTCATTAGCTAATTTAATTATTGAAAATAATGAATAATCATTATTATTGTCTACGATGAGGTAAACCACGTGTATTGTATAATTTGTCTTATGGTTAATCGACTGTTAATCAATTATATTGAATTTATTGATGACAGTAAACCTACTCGATCATAATTACAGAAATGTTAGAAACACGGAAATGTCTAATGTACAAAATATTTACTTAACCTATGCAGTTGAAGGAACCGAATGACGATAAATTTCGGTTTATTCTTAGTTTCATAATCTTTTTTTTTTTCATATTTTTGTTTTTATCGCGTAGTCTTCGTCGACTCAGCTGTTTCGGATCCTTTAGTTAATCGATAAGTTTATAATAATCTTCTGTCAGATGTATTATAGGATCTACGATGATCCCTTGTTATTTTGATATCATTTTTATTTTATTTTTTTTTTCATATCAAATTTATGATGTAGGTATTTCATTTTCTTATTGAGAGAAGTGCACTAAAGGACCAAGGACAATACCTAGGTATATTATATACTGTATAAGAAATCGCGTAGATTAATTAGTAAACCAGCTATTATAAATTATATATATATATAGTATATATATTAAGTGATAAATATTACGGTATTACAAATGTGAGATAGCAAAAAAAAAAAAAAAATATTTTATAAAAATTATAGACGCAGATAAGCGATGATTCTATGATCTTACGATTTTTATTAATCGTCGTATAAAATATAATGAAAGGAAAAAAATAAATATAAAAATAGGAAATCCGTATAGCCTATACAACATATTTCATATGATTTAATCAAATGAAACGAAAGAAGTAAATCAAGGACTATAGTAGCCGATCGATAGTAAAACAGTGTTGTCAAATAGTGTAATTTTAATTATTAAATAAAGCTTTGTTATATAAAAGAAAAAGAAAAAAACGAATACATAATCTTTTATATCAAATAATGATTATTCCTATACACGCAAGAAATTCCATCTTTTTAAATACCAACAGAAAATTAGTTGCCCTTTAAATTAAGACGCGCCTAACTTGAGGCAACCTGTGAAACGCGGTTTTGAATTGAAAATTTTGTCCTGTTGTATGAAAAAAAAAAAAAATATATATATACATATGTATATATTTTCGATTTTTTTAGATCTTTGATATGAGTATGAATAAATATGCTTTAATTTAAATCAAATATAATCGCCTACGACATTCTCGAGGCGAATGTGGACCATGTGCATGCCTTTGTTAAAGAATCTCTTTCTCTTTTCATTAGCCAATATAATATTGTCTATAAGTTTCGTAATAATACACAAACATAGACGATAGTACGGTGTGTATATATATGTTATACATGCCGAATTTCATTCCACACGGTGTCACGAGGTCAATAAATTCCATTTTTTTTTTTTTTTGTTTTCTTTTCTTTTATATAATTTCATTACACTTCGGTATTGATTACAGGGAATAGAAGAAAAAAAAAAAAAAAATTGACCGCAAAGTTATACAGGTGTGTATCATATCGATTCGATTATGATATTGAATTATTATTTTCGTTCGTACAGTAAAATAGTTGCAAAAAAAAATGAAACTTTCAAAACACACGAATTCTTTAATTTTAATTTTAATTCTTTTCACATGAATTAAAAACTAAACCGATAAATATCTCCGACTGACTGAATGAATGAATAATAAAAAAAATAAAATAAACGCTTACGTTCGCGACATTGTCAACTAACGCGATTGAACATGTGTATTTGATACAGAGCGATAATCGGTTAAAAAAATGTTACGACATTTGCTGACATTTATATGTTCGACAAATAAATTTAAACAACATACCGAGACCAACTTTCGATGCATATCAATTGCTCAAACGTTTTTTTTTTTTTTTTTCTTTTCATTCTTTCTTTTTATACACGAATATACTATACATATATATATATATATACCTATTATAATTATACAATATAGATTCTATTTACAGTCTGACAATAGATAGTGTACGTATGATATATTTAAAATTTAAGATTAACAACTTCCGTATAAAAAAAAAAAAAGAAAAAAAAAAAAAAAATCTAATTATCGAGTCATAAATTTATTTATAATTTCTTAATTATAACATACTCTAAGAATATTTATCGTCTTTATTATCACTCATAAAGGAAGAATAACATCCTGTTTTGATATGCATATATGCATATATAAATTATACACACATATCTCAAGAACAAGATCCTTCGACGATTCTATGCGCTGCTTGGTTGGCAAGAAACCGTTCAACCCTTTCTCGAAATTCGTTGTTTGATTCAGGCAGAGGTAATCTGGGCCCGGAGTTATCAGTAATCGAATTTCTCCTGTATCCATGATTAAAGTTTCTCAAATTTTCATCATAAGAATGAATATGATCATCGAACTCGGGATTTGGAGCTCGAGGTTTTATCCTCTGGGATTTAGACGATCCGTTATTATCATAGCTCGTGTCTATATTACGATTTTGCATTCCACGTAAAGATATTTTCACGCTAAGTAACGACCAGCATATTTCCAGGACGCAAGTAACCAGCACATTTACATCTAGGAAAAGACTTGTCCTCGATGTTGACGATGCGTCTCCTTGCCAGAATGAAAAAAGCCGGTTTTTAAAACCGGTGAAATATCGGTCCTTGTTCATACGTGAGGAAGAATTACCGCTGATGTTTCCTTCGGGATCATTTATCCCCGATATAGTATCGTTGCAGTTCTGTTTTATCTCGTCTCCAATTACCTTGACGATTTCTTCGTCGGTTTCGTTCTGTTCTATGATACGAATGAACCGTTTTTCCGCATCTAGTTTATCAGGATATTGAAATATCTCTTCAATTTTCCACGATGTCCGTGTAGGTAAAATCCTATTATCCGTTATAGTAGCTATATCAAATGCAGTGGCTAGTCCGCATAGTATAGATACTACGAGTGAGAATAAACTGCCATAAAAAAAGAATGATATATTTTTATCTATGTACCATCTTCGCCAAGCAAGTAATCCTGATACAAATGGAACCAGACATGCAAATGATAGAACTGGTCCTTGAAGAGATCTAGCGAGAGTGCCTAATAAGAAGGCTAAAATACTAAGTCCTAAATGGACTAGAGAAAGTCCTCCGACAGTTGACGATGAGTATCTTCGTTCTGAAGGATATAAGGAAGACAAGGGAGGTTTTGTTTTCACTTTTATAACGTATACGTCTTTCATTTTTGACTAATTGTTGGTTTAATTATTTACTATATTTCGAAGCATAGATGCATGGCTCGGCTTTGTTCAGTCCTTTTTTTTTTCACAGCAGTAGGGTGTAAAGCTTGGACTACCACCCTACAGGATGTTGTTATACTTCCGTTGACCTCGTGTATAAGTTCCGTCCGCGTTTGACCGTGAATAAATAGTTATTAGAGGAAAAAGTATAAATTAAGTGAAAGGAATTTTGGTTTACAGAATGACCGGGGTGCGTGTGTGGATTGTGATATATGGCCGGTTTTTAACAATGTAAAAACGTGCGTTTATTTTTCTTCTTTCTTTCTGTCTTTCTTTCTTTTTTCCTTCTCCACTTATGGACCGGGGGGGCCTCAAGGTTCCACGGGTTTAATTCACGTCAAAAAAAAAAAAATTCTGATCGTATGATTTGATAAGTGCTCGATTTTTTTACTTGTAGATAAATGAATCAGTACGAATTTCTAATATTGTAAGTGAATCAATTGTTCATTTTAATTGAATCTTTAAATCAGATGGTTTCTCAGTTACACCTTTCTCTTCACTGAAGATATACACTAATAGTTAATTTTTCACCACTTTGGTTACAAATAACGTTCATTATTTATCTATTATTTCACAATTCATATATATAAATATATAAATAAATAAACGAACCGCACTGACGTTATTAAATACTGTATATTAAACCGTCGTGAAAACAAAAAAAAAAATAAAAAAAATTGGAAAACCGCAAATTTCTATTGCGCAAGTAAAACCTCGAGATTAAGTAACTCCGATTTATACCGCCTTGTCTTTTGTCTACTATGGCCTGTGGGCTGTGAGTTGTGATCCGTTCACAGGTCACAAGACCGCAATAGTTAAGAGGTCGACAAGTATTTTTTTTTTTTTTCTCCTTCTTAGATTATAAATTTCCGCAACAATAGCATTATGACATATAGAAACTGGGCGTTACTTGTGCCAATTATCATTAACCGGGTATACATATATATATATGTATTCCCACGAAATATTTTCCCGGCTCTTTTCTTCACATTTAATTATTTATACGTGGAGAAATCGCGAACGTTATTCAAATTATTTTTTATTTTCAATTTTTTCAAATGAATTATACACAACCCTCAAACGCTCGATGTACTTTCATCTTTTAATGTATTGTCAATTTATTTTTTTTGTTGAAATTATCGCGAAATTACAAAAAATTGAAAAAAAAAAAAAAAATGTCGCGATTTTATTTGCGGAGTTGTCCCAACGTGGGACGCGCACTGTCTAACTTGAAACTGATCCATGCAGACGAAGGCTACCGCTGTTGTATCTGCGATTAAGTCCTTAGTGCTGTTAGTAGGTCTCGCGTAGTATACGTAGACCTCGTAGTGTAACCTCCCACGCCAAAACCCGCGCTCTCAGTGAAAGGGACAAACAGCTAGCTGTACAGATGCAGCTCAGCGTTGTACCCCCTGAGGCTTCGTTCACACAAAAAAAAAAATAAAAAAACCGCGGAAATTATAATTAAAAAAAAATACTTGTAAAATATTATATTCTACAAAACTCGAGGAAAGAAATCAGCAGCCTTTTTTTTTTTTTATCTGAATGCACCTTAAAATTCAACATATAGAAAACATAATATGGTATTTCGATGATCGTATTCCGACTGTAACCTTTATTCGCGAGTCGGGTTATAGCGGTGAGACCTTTAGACTGATTAGGTACTGTCGAACAAAGGTTAATCTCTCTGCTATCAATGCAATAAATATATGTAGGTATATTTTTTTTTCTAACTCTTTTTCTAACTCTTTTTTTTATTTTTTTATTTCCTTGGCTCATAAGACGGGTTAAAATTACTCAGCTTTATTATATATTGTCTAATTAAGCTGATATTATCGCAGAAATTGATCAATTTTTTTTTATTTTAGTTATTATTTCGAGATATAAAATATAGAATTTATTATAATATCGCTGATTTTGAGTACAGACTCGTAAAGGATTTGCTTATAGTTATATTCGACAGTTTTATTTCATCCCGGTATAAAGAAAAAAATCGCGAGTATAAAATATTCTATTCCACGAGGTCGCGGAGACTCGAGAGATACCGCATCGTATAAATAGCGGATTTAGCAATCTCCGCGATGACCACGATAATAAATTACTTAGAAAAACTGAGAATAATTATTATTACTCGGTAAAACGATAATAAAATGAAATCATGAAAACGAATAAAAGAAAAACCACGTTCGATCAAAAGCAGTTGTAAGAAGTTAATTAAAATCTAAACAAAGTACGAGGGATGGGGGAATACTTGACCTAGTTTTAAATATCTAAAAACCGCGATAAACGATCCCTCGTTTTTTTCCATTTGACAAAAATTCTAAAAACTAGGAGACTGTTCTTTTATCATTTTTTTTTTTCTTTTTTCTTTCTCTCTCTATCTCGCTAAGACAGTTTCCATTACTTGTTACTAAAAAAAAAGGAACGGTAATCACTCTGTATAATAATAATACAGTGAAAATCAGGTCGAGTGACGATAATTATTCAAATCCGTCTATATAACGGTTTGAAACATCGTTTATCCCTGGTTTATAAAGGTATCATGGATTATTCAGTTGCACAGTAGAATCATTATTCGCAATTGCCATAAGACTAGCGAAAGTTAATGGGTTTCATTTATATCAACGTCAGTTTCTGTTTCATCGATCTATGAATCAGCTCGCGGTTTAGTTCAGATAAATAAATGTAAACCATAATTGTTATTTTTGTATTTTTATTATATTATTATTAAAAAAAAAAAAAAAAACGGTTAAACCGAACGTGTTCTATATTGTTTCCCATAACGACGATGACTATATGTAATAACAAACCACAAAGATAACTAACACCCGTTATCGGAGGAAGTCACTCTCACACATTCTGACAAAATATATATTATGAGATATGATAAAGTTATATAGGGAAAACCTTGGCAAATAAATCAAAACCGAGTTAAATAAAGTTGATTTATAATACGAATATAATAATGTGTAAAAATTTTGTAGGGGATTGAAATAATGAAAAAAAAAAAAAAGATTTTTTTTGAATCGATTTTAGTCCCGCAGTTCAGCGACGACACCTTTCTAAACGGTTTCCTTTACGAGATAAGAGCTCATTAAAGATGTCCCAAAAAAAAACGTGTAGAGATTTTTGTTGTTTCGGTTTTTCTATCAGTATCTAGCGAATCGTTGGAGTGTAAAATCGGTATTTTTCACCCGAAAGAGAAACTGCAGTTGTCGATATAACAACGTAAGGTTTTTCCTCCTCCCGCCCCCGTATTGGTTTCAAAAATATTTATACCACATACACACACACACGCGAATTATTTTATACATGTGTGGTGAGAATTAGACAGAATTAGGTAACTGCTTTATAAAAGAATTCTATCTCAAGTTCATCCAAAACCATTAGACTATACTTTACGAGCTGAATATAATATGACCGTTTAAATATAGCATAGAAGAAACCAAATGAACACAACCAAGGAAAAAGGTCCTGCTTCACGGTGCGTGGAAACAAGGCTTTCTTCTTACGGGCGTCAAGGACCTGACCTGGTAACCGGTTCACTTATATTCGACCAGGAAGTATAGCCATTGATTCGATCGGCGACAGACTGTGTCCCAGTCCTGGTCCAGTCTATAAACGATTGTATACGCACAGCTAATACAGAATTTGATTTTCTATTGTAGGATGAAAAATGATGATTTTTTCAAATTCCTACTGTTATAATATGACCTAGGATCGGGCAATAACCTCGTGGGTTTAATTGAAAGGCTTATTTTTCGCGGTCATTTTAAACGCCGCGACTCATTGTCAGCAATAAAACTGAGAAACTTCGACGACGCGTATGGGAGACGGTGGGGAAGAAAAAAAAAGAAAAAAAGGAACGACATAAAGCGGGGCAGCTGTCCCGATCAAGGCACGCGTCCAACGGTCGATGCAGCTGTCGAAAATCAACTATACATTCCTCGTTCAAAGTTCGTGTACGAAATAAGCGAGGGAAAGAAAAAAAATTTTTGGGAATTTGTATGAGGAAAAAAAACCAATTTTAGAATCGCGGTATTGTATGTTTTCGAGAAAATTTTCCGAGCGGCGTCATCCGGCGTCAGTTTTGCCACAAATCGTTTACGATCAGGTTTTTTTATCCGGCGTGAGAATTTCAACGATTTTTTAAACTGTGCGGAATCGACCGAGAACCTTTATCGAGTAGAGTATAGCTGAATGAGGCCCCCCCTTTTTTTTCCACGGACCCTTCAATTTTCCCCTTCCAAACCCAACCCCATACAGAAGGACACCGGGCCCAGTATCGAATGTACCCTACAACAACCCCTGTAAATACTTGAGCCCACAAATACATAGAAATAGGCAGTAAGCATCTGCTGCAACGGAATGAGCCGGTCAACAGAGAGCCCAGTCATGACCGAGACACCGTTGAACGAACTGTTATAAAATATATATACCGGTGAGAGTGAATCAACGTAGAATTTTCGTCCGATAATTGATTAATAGATATAAAATAATATTTTCCCCCCTGTAATTATTGTCGCGAAAAATCAATCATGTGTCTAAATAACCGTAGTTTTATAATAGGCCAAGTGAATGTTGTATCACACGTATCAAGCGTGACGATTTCTCTCGAAATGGAACCGAAAATTTCTTACATTAGCACCGTACTATTGATAATGATCAATCAATAAATAAATAATAACAATTTAAGTGACATTAATAATAATAATAATTATATAGTGTACCCAGTGTTGTAGACGCAGGAAAAAAACGATATGGCAGAATCAAACGATCCAACACGTGTACATTGCTATACAAATCCCTCGTTTTGTCGACAATCAGAATTCATACATGATGAAAATAACGCCGAATTACCACCGCCGTTGCAATTTCAAGGGGATGATCTTCCTCTGCCTCCACCACCACCTCAACAATTACAATACGGTCAAGCTAACCCGGCTTTTCACCCGATAGTGGAACCGGTTCAAATACCTTGCCCTAGCCCGGCGGGTAGATACGTTTATCTTCAGGAATCGAACTGTACTTCAGTACCAGTGCCTGTTCCTGTACAAATTCATCATAGACGATATGCCAGTCTACCAATTGAGGAAAATCAAGCTAATTTCAATAATATATCGAAGTATGAACACGGTCAGCAGGAGGATCATCAGATCCAGGAACCCCAGCTGCAAAGACATGGCTCGTCCAGGTACGCCTACGTTCCTAACCAACAGGTGCTGCTACAACAGTGTTCCCCTCGTTCCATACCACTGACCAACCAAGACGATGGAGTTCGTAGGGGTCAGATACGGAATAATACAGGAAACGTTGGACGTTATGCAGAGATACCTGGCGAGCCGAGTTTTTCGAAACAACAAACACAGGAAAGGGATAACTCCTGGGTTAATAATGGGAGAAATTATTCGCCTGGATCTCAACAGCCCGTTGGATCAAGGGGTGAGTTTATTATAGGATTAGGTATATTTTAATCGATGCAGAAATTTTTTGTTTATAAAATAACTAAACTGTTTTACAAACGTAGGAAGATACGCTAGGATACCAATGCAAGAAGAAGACCCACCAGCACTTCCGGAAAGAAATACAGGGCTGTCTATATCACCGCGTAATAATCAAGCCACCCAAAAGCTACACGAAATTTTAACTACTCCTAGAAAACCACGATCTAGATCTGAGGAACGAACCCTATCGCCGAAAAGACAGCAGATTCATGGCTCCACAGGAACTCCGCAAAGACGAGCACTGACTCCTGGAAGTTCTCCTTCAGGTATTTCAAAAAAATATATAATAAGGATAGTATATATCCAGTCAAACCTGATTTTAACAAGCTATTCTAATTCAGGTCGTACATTGAGTCCTGTTCAGCGAGGAACACCCCATGGGACACCACAAGGACGAGCATTTTCCCCTAACAGACCCCAAACGTCTACACCGAATAAGGAACCGTCTGCCAGACGTTGTCTCCCATTAACGGAAGTTGGAGGTAATAGAGGACAAGACATTTGTCCAGCTAGTAATTGCGGACGACTTCGTTACGTCGGTACAGCACCTGTTGACCTTACAGAATTGGTTAGATGCGAACCACCGCCTAGGTATGCGTACCTGGACAACGGTCCCGAGTCAGTACCGATGATATGCAGCTCTCCAAGGTACCAGGTAGTCCCTTCTACAGATTTGCAGAAAAGAAGTGGATACCAGAGTGTGGAAAGTGCTTTTGTAGCCAGAACAGCAGTGGTGAGTTGCCTGGCGATTGGTTGCATGAAAATTTATGCGAGAAGCATGATTTTGATATTTCTAAAAGTCAATTCCGCGAAAACTCAAAATATAATAATCATTTGATTAATTTGACTTCACAGCATCTTCGCGATGAAAAAAAGATTATTGATTTCGGTTTTAAACTGACTTTCCATAGTTAAAAAATTGATAAGTGAAAGTTGGCTGTATCTTTGATACTATTTCCGATAATTAAATCTTATTTAATATGTTTCAGGTGCCTCCTTTGTCTCCACCAAACAGTGATGCTAATACTACACTAGCAAGTGGCCTTGATAAACACGAGCGTAGAAACGCACCGCTTTTGTTGGTCCTGGTTGGTGTTTTGACCTGTGGATTGTCGCTATATCTTTCTTGGACTCAGGGACGAAGGTGAGAACTTACGTCAGCGCAAAAGGTCGCATAAAAGCCTTGATCGTTTGTATTAAATAAACATGAAAGGAATATACGACATACGCATTGAGTTATACTCACTACTCGATAGTATATTGGTTTAAAATACTTCGAAGATCAGCTCAGAAAAGGAACAAAGCTTTTGATAAAAGCATCATCATTTTTTAAAAGAAATCTTAGCCGAATATAATATTAAAAAATTTTCTTTTTCCAGGTACTATTTCGACAGTGCAGCAGGTTGCGGTGCATGTTGCGCATTGGCAGGTGCTTGCAGAAGTTTAAAACGCACATGGACAGGATTAGGGCTTGCTGCATTATCAGCACTTAGTTGTGGTGGGCTTTTATTGCTAGCTGCAAAAGCCCCGCGAGCTGGAACACCGATGCATGATATAACGGCGGGTGCCTTGTGTGGAGTTTCACTATTGGGAGCTGCATTGGCTTTACTTGCTTTAATAACACCTAAGTGTGATTTTGGCAGACACAGAAGAGTACATTCTTGGATACCAAATTTTTCGCCGTAAAATTTTTTTTTTTTTCCGAAAAATTTTTACATCCGTTTATAACGACGACGAGAATTATATTATATTAAAAAATTAAGAATTTTATCGCGTAATAATATGTCTATTGTATATTATGAATAATTTTAATATGACTATTATTTATTATATGAAAGAATTTCATTTCATTAATGTGTAGTTTTATTTCAAACGATTAATTAATTGATTAGAATAAAATTATACGTATTATTATTATTATTATTATTTAAAATATGTGTGTTAAGCAGCTGAATATATGTAATTCAATTTAATTATAATTGAAATAAAGTTTTTAATACCCGCTGAATCGGTATGATGTGAATAAATAACAACGTCTTATCAATTATTATAACCGAATAATAGAAGTTTAATGAGAATTTGGAAATAATATAAACAGTTCTGTAGTGTGAAAATGAAAAAAAAAACAGTGGAAAAATAAATAAATTAATTAAACTTTGTTTAGATATTATAGCGACACTTTAGTTGACGCATGTAATCGTATCAGTACGCCGCGGTTGTGGTCTGTCGTCTGGAAACTGACTGTAATAATATAAAAGTCCCGGAGGACGTGGCTTTGCTTATCGTAAAATGAACAAGCCGGAAAATGATGGTGGTGATGATGATGATGATGATGTGTTGCGCGCCTCTTCGTGTAGAGATTTATTCGCTGACTGACAGCTGCACGTTATACTTGTTTTCGTTTTGATGTGCAATCTTGAAGAGCATTTTTGTGAATATTATTTATTTGGTCAATATCCAGTTGTGATATATGGATCAGAAATCAAGTGGTGGATGGGGGTATAGGAACAAACTGCATGGGTCGAGTAAAGACGAAGAAAAATAATAAAGTGGAAAATTATTAAAGTTGCGGAAATCCTCGGATTGAAAACATCAAGACGGAGTAACAAAATTAACGAGAAAACAAAATCTGATAATTGGTCGAAATGGGTTATTCTTGCATATGTTTTACCGCGATTGTATTCTGCTTATCGTCAATAGTGGTGCACAGTTTCGGTGATCTCATTGTACTGCGGCATGCACCTTATTGGTACGGTACGAGGAGACAGCTTACTTGTTATTCCGAAGACGATGATTCTGCATTAGTTTGGAATTATAATAACGAGGCAGATGCTGCCGGTAATGAGTATAAAATTTACAGCTAAACAAGTTAATCGTGCACACTTTATCAGCTTGCAAATTGAGTGTCCATTCAAACCGGAAAAGTCTGAATAATTGTGGGCACAACTTTTAGATTTCCTGCCCAAAAAATCAGGGCCGAAGACCAACACCGAGTGTGCAATTTGGAAGTCGACGGAGTGCATGGCAAATTGGGAAAAGTCATCCTCGTGGAAGTTAGTCAACTCTGTCAAGAAACCTATGGGTCCCGTTCTCGACTATCGATGGGAAGGTAAACGAAAGCTTTCACTCGCTCAGAGCAATTACATTCGCATAAAAGCGATTTTTCGTGTGCTTCTGTCACTGCGAATAATACGTGGACCTCATGTCGCAATACATAATTTGGGATTTGTAGAAACTAGATATAACGTAGACTCGAGCTTAACCTAGGGATACAATATCCTCAATCCTCAATTTATATGGAATAATTAAACTGAATACACGATTATTGGGGGCTTGTAGGCTTTGATGAAATTGTCTTTGAAAAGACAGGAGGTGAGCTAAAATATCAGGAGTTGGGAGACATGGACAAATATTCTGGAACCGTAGTATTCTCTGTCCGAGCGTTGCGAGACTTTGACATTTTTCTATGCCACGAGAAGTCCATGAAAAAAGGTCGGTGCTTTTGGATCAGAATTGGCTGCTCAGGGGGCAAACAATCTAAAATCTTGAGCTGCGACGGAGAATCACCTAACTCCTATGACTCGAGGACGGACAGTTACTGCACATTTATAGCAGATGTCTGGGTTTGTATTGACAATACTATAATTAAACACGCAAAATTTCATTTACCTGGCGCTACGGTTGTCAACTGAGCTCTGATATTCAAATTAGCCTATATTACGAATGCGAGATTCACCGAAAGACGGCTTCATCCGGCAAAAGCTTGATAAATTTGAATCTGGTACATTATATAGGACAACGTGGTTGCCGTCATTAACTCCTACATTTACTAACAGCAAGAAACTACCTTCGTCGACGCATATGAATGGCGTACGTTCAGGATCGAATGGAAGAGTGCGGAAAAGACAATCAAGCTTTTCAATGAAACTGAAGTTGATGCATTTTTACAAGGAACAGTGAAGCAATGGCATTCCGTATCTCACATATTTATGAAAAGTGAAATATCATCACGCGTTCGATTCCATTTTTGTAAGTATGCCCTCGTTGACCAGTAGATGTATCTGTGCAATTATGTGTGTCACATATCATCGTCATGAGTTCGGATGCTTGGTTTCAGACAATTATTACCGGACGCAAAAGCAGAACAGAGAACTATCAACGAGACAAATTTATCCGGAAAGCCAAAATTTCTGCGTCGAGCTGTTGGTCGGTCTGTGCCCCAATTGTCAACTGAATGTTAATTTGTTAGATGAAAGAGGCCATCGTATAGCGGTTAATAATATTTCTGGAGATAAAAATTCCGCAGACAACGTGCCGTTGTCCTGGAAACCGATTTATCTCAACGCAAGTTTGAAAAGTCCTATGCCAAAGTTTGTACGATTAAAAATCGTAACTATTTTGGATGACAATAAAGGCGAGGGTGAGTGGGCAGTCGATAGTTTTCATCCGTGTAAATCACCCGGTAAGTGCTACAGCAATTCACCATAACAACAAAAGTAACCCAGTCGTTTTTATAACAAGCTTCGGATGAAATAGTTACGTTATTTTCATTCAGGCAAGACGAGAAAATCTACCGTAACGACTTACTGGTATAAGATATCTGACTCGTGGCCGAAATTCACCTGTCAAAAATTATCCTACATCAAAGGTGCTGTCGTTGATTCACTTTCTACAAGCACGATTTACGACGACACGAGCAGTGAGTCTACAGTTCATCATCGAGTGCATTCAATCAATCATTATTTCAGATCTCTTTGTTAATTGTTGCGTAAACAAATGTTCCGAGACATACCCAGAATAATTCGTCCGATTTCAGAATTACTGAAGCTTGTCCGCAATTCGGTAACGTTCGATGGGTCTACAAGTCTGGGCGAAAAATGGTCCGTCTGTAATCCAACCGGATGTGCTTGCGATCGCGGATATACCGGAGAAGATTGTGCGACAGGTGAGTATATTCTTTTCCGAAGTAAAATTCTGAACCACGAATTTCATAAAGTAATAATTACAGGATGCACTCCTGGCTCCTACGGATACAATTGTAATGAGCAATGTGGATCCTGTGCGAGCGGATATTGCGACGGAGCAAATGGACAATGCGCCACAGGGTGTAAGACCAACGTGCTCCTTCCACCATTCTGCAGAGGTATACTGAAATCAACTAGCTGCATTAAACGTGCAGAATAAGTAGTAAACTAAACGTACCGTCGCGGTTACAATTCGCGACAAATGAACACTGTACAAGGATCACTGATTCTCGGTTTGAACCATCTTTATAAGAAAAACTTCGCAAGGCGTATTCTAAAGTAAACTTGATGAATGAGTAACGTGATAATTCTCTGTTCAATTGTGGCGGCAAGCAAGTGTGATTGTAAGTTAAGCTCACTTCTTGATTCTGAATCGAGTGCTCGAGCCTACGTCGTCGCTTCTGAATAGATGAATGAATGCTGCACGAATTTGTTTGCATTTTGTTTATCATATATCATCTCGTTCGCCCTGATTTTGATTTCAGCGCCCACTTTTCGTGGTACGCCTAAATTATAAGAGCAATTTTATCGTGCACACACATTCTGCGAAACGCAACTATCCAAGAATTGAGATAATATTTTTCGTTACAGAAGTTGAACAACCGATCGTAGAGGACATCACTGATACTACGGCGAGAATACTTCAGAAAGTGAAGCCTGAATTACTTGAATATATCAGCAACTTTCTATTCGTTATCACGGTAATACTAGAATAAAGACAAAAAAAAAAATCGACAAGCTAAGTACTTGAACAATGAATATTCGACGATACATATTATACTCTTCAAACCTGACACAGATATCAGTGAATGCAATTCTCGAATAATTTAGAAAAACAAAAAAAAAAACACTGTTCCTGTGGGATAATTGTGACCACTGATATTTTCAGGGTGGGGAACGTACAGATTCCGCCATAACCACAACAACGTTAGTAGAGTCGACTTACACAATCAATATTCAAAAGCTATATCCAGGAACAACGTATCGGGCGACAACATTTGTATCTACGAATTTTAGTGGGATAATCACAAAAGCACCTAGCCCACAAATTACCTTCATAACTCTTTTGCGTAAGTTGAGTGACAAATGAGTACTACTTTGACTTGAGGATATTATTCGACTAAGAGCACCTACAATTTGCCTTGTCAGTTCGTCTATGTTGAGCATCTAAGCAAATTTCACTATGTTTCAGAGGGTTGCTTCGGAGTAGAACCGACGAACAGCAGTATCACTGTGATATTGCATCAAGATTTAAAGGTAATTTTTACTTGCTACGATACATTCTGATATGTTTCCCATGTGAATTCATTTTCGATTTTATGTTTTTCTAGGGGTGTGAGTTACGGGGGCCTTATTATGCAGAAATTCGAAGGAAAAGTACAGGCCCGTATGACGATTCATTCGCTTTTCCGAATTTTCCTATCATCGCTACAAAACTAAAACCTCATACCGAATATAAGCTGACTGTCTATCAAGGCGGTGGTACAATCATATTGTGGACCGGTAAAGTTCGCACCCTACAATCAGGTAGGGGAAGCATTGGCGACAAAGCCAGCTAATTATCAAATACATCACTCGACTCAAGCCTGGTGAAATATTTTGTCCAACCTTCGGTTCTCAACGTATACCTGTTGAAAATTAAATGCGTTATGACTAGAGGTGAACCCTGCCTCGTCAGATATTGACCAGTGCTATTTTCTCTGTTCATCCCAGCACCTGGACAAGTCGGTCATTTGCGTTCGTCACACATATCCGATACCAATGTTACTCTCCACTGGACCGTTCCCTTACAAGTAAATGGAATCATCGCCAAGTACACTGTTTCGATCAAGGTATTACGTCCGAATTAGTTCACACAGAAGCATTATCCCTCTCACGGCACAACGGGTACAGAGCTATTACGCCCGGTACCACTTACTCCAATTCTTCTCAGTTTTCATCAATTTAGGGACTTGTTTCGCCACGATAATAACTATACTCGGGCATAAATATGGTCGTCCAATAATGCCAGGATTTCGAAGTCATATCGTATTAACGAGTCATATTATTTCTCCATATTCAGAGGATCAAGCTACTCGCTTGCGAGGATCTCAGACCACAGACACTTGTACAAGACGACATAACAGCAGAGGTGAATGACACGACAGTCTCCTTCAGCGGCCTGGATCCCTACGCGAAATACACGGCATCCGTGACTGCACATACCACCGAGCCAGGGATGAAGGAATCGATTGAATTCGAGACGGCTGAGAGGGGTAAGTGGCAGGAGCTTACGAGCGTCTAATTATTCAATCGATAACTAACATGTATCAATCTGCACAGATATTCCGACCTCATCCGTCAGGAACTTGGAGCTTATAAACAATCAAACACGTCTGAAATGGGACAGGCCTGAGGATTGCCTCAAAATTACCGGTTCCACAAAATTTACAAGATTAGACTTCACAAGTTTTCATAATTCGACGAATATAAGGATAACTGCATATGATTACTTGGATGTGCACAAGCTTGATCTGGCTCCCTACACATTGTACAACGTGCGTGTTTACGTATTCAGAAACAATACCGGAAGTGTGAACTTTAGCCTTTACCAGGAAAAGAGTTGGACGACGGCACCTTCTGGTGAGAATTCGATTGCTATAGTTGTGTAAATTTATGATTCAAAAGTTGAATAGAATAAGGGCCTGAATCAAAGTAGTTTTTCTCGCATTATCAAAATCGTGTAAGAAGTTTGACTGTAATATTTGATTGAGTTCATCCCGAAGCAGAGAACCTGAATCGAATTAGTCCCTTGTTCCATTCATCCCGTCAATCAATACTCATTCATTCACTTGTACCTAATTGAAAGATCCTTAGTCATATTTATGAAGACCAATCTAAAAATGTATGAATACTATTTTAAACGTAACAAGTTTTCTCGGTTCAGCGCCATCCGCTGTCAAAAGTTTAGATTTTTACGACGCTGACCCTGACGCGAATAGCATCTCCATACGATGGGTACCACCTCATCCAGCTAACGGTGAGATTGAATCATACCACGTGAAATTTTACGACGGAGGCCGGTCGAAAGAGTTAACTATCTCAGCTTCGGAGGGAAAAGAAGCCTGTGAACTCTGGGAGAACTACGTTTGCATGAAAAATTTGCCTCTCCAGGCGAATGCTCAAGAACTAATCTCAGTGCAGGTACAATACAAGGAGACTGTAATAACTCTGATGCATAAAGAGAGACAAACAAGAGAAGTTATTAGTAATTTGATTACAGATTTACGCAAGAAACAAGGACGTCGAAGCAGCTGGGATCTCATCATCATTTCAGCTTCATCCAAGCTCCGATTACAATAAAGGTAATTCGACCCAACTTTCAGGAGGTATCTAATTGGCGTAAGATAAAAATTATCTCGAATCATTCCGGCAGCGAAATTTCGTTGGTTCAAGTAACCAAAAAAACTACGTTGCGACGGGTAAGTCTGTATAGTAATTTATCAAATGAAATAAATGCTCTCCTTGTTTCAGCGCCGGATAAACCGTCGAATTTAACAGCGACCCATGAGGGTCAGGGCGACGTTATATTTACGTGGATGCATCCGTTGTTCAGTTTAACGAAAATCACTAGATTCGAAATAACCATTAATATCCTGCATTCGGTTCTTCTAGAAGAACTAAACACACGATATCCGATGACGGAGGAATATGCAATCACTGAAAATCAGAAATACTATAATTATATGGTGACTCTTCATCCCTCGACAAATTACACAGTTTCCGTGGTGGCGGTAAATAGACGTAACCAGAAAAGCGAGGCGATCACAACAGAGCTTTTGGTCCCTACGAGCGTCGGTTTCGCAAACGAAACGAAACCACAAGTAACATTCGAAGGAACGTTGATCGACGTTATTATTCCTAAAATTGTTAACACGACATCGAACACCACAATTAGAATAATCGTGAAGGGTTTGTCAAAATGCACGCCCAACCATCCGCAGGAATCTTCACCCTCAGTTAACCAGGAAAAATCTGTGACGGAATGGGACGCTGCAGTGTACCCGGTGAGCTCGATTTATTATAAGGTTTATTACCTCGTTCGGAAATATTTTCGTCTGTTTTCTCCGTTTCAGTATAAGCGTCTGCTTGATTTTAGGTTGGAAAGGAAACACCTGAATCGATAAAGATCTACACGGAGCAGAACCACGGCGTTACGTCAATCTGTTCACTGGATCTTAAAGGAGCGTACACGATTGTTTTTAACGTTACAGATTGGTACTCTGGCATCTCGATTTTTACCACAACATCCCTAATCTATCGCGAAGAGTCTCTAACGTGGTTGATTATTTTTCCAATCATAGCGTTTGGTGTTTTAATAGTTCTCGGCTGGCATTAGTGAGCGAAAATCTTTATCCATTGATATTTATCTCAATTCTTAAATCGAAGAGTAAAACTAAATTGATCTTAGACTCTACAGTGTCGATTCGTTCCGCGACTTTATACACCCTAAATTTTACAGCAGACGTAATAAAGCTCCGATGAAATCAAGCCAACAGGATATTATCCAGTTAGAACCAACGATGACGAATACAGGCGTTTCGCAGGCTCCTGCTACAATGAAACTCGCAATACCTCCGACTGATCGAACCCAAAATCGATTGTCGATCCGTCAATCTTCTCCTGATGTAGTGCCGCCATATAATGCAAATTCGCACCCTGTTAAAGTCGAAGAATTCGAAGAGTACACTAAAGAAGGTCTAGCGACTGGTCTTCTGGCTTCACAGTATGAAGTGAGTTATCGATTCTCTTAAGAAAAAAAAAAAAAAACTCGAATCAAAAGACTAAATTCAAAAAACAATTAAAACAAATTATTTCCTTTTTTCCTATCAGATGTTTCCTAAGAATCTTACAAAGCCGTGCGAGTATGCGACGAAGCCGGAAAATGCGCCAAAGAATAGATACAAGGATCGAATACCGTGTAAGTAAAATCTTTTTTTTAATTTTCGGTAATTTACTACTCAAAGGGTTTATGCCCTGCTTTCATTATCCGCACTTTCCCTGCGCCTGTTTACTGCTTACCCAACCTACGTGTATACAGATTATTCTTATTTTACTACGAACTATAGATGACGAGACCCGAGTTGTGCTCAATAAAATAGACAGAGATCCTCATTCCGATTACATAAACGCAAGTTATATTCAGGTAAGATAATATGGACAGTTGATTAGGAGAGTGGGAGAGTGTTTAATCATCGTTGTTATTATTATAAACGCACGTTTTAGGGATATCGCAAGAAACGAGGCTACATAGCGACTCAGGGACCAAAGCCTAAAACGGTTATAGATTTCTGGAGAATGATTTGGCAAGAAAATGTACAGGTGATTTGCATGTTGGCGAATGTAATGGAGGGTGGAAAGGTAAGAATTTCTTCTATGCTGAGAATAGCGTAACAAAATCGTATGAAAAACAAACAAACACAAGATTTAACGTGTTTCAGAAAAAGTGTGAGCAGTACTGGCCAGAGATAGGAACTAAAGTAACACACGGAAAGATCACTATATCAAACACAAGCCATATGTTGTTTGCAGATTACACTTTCAGAACGTTCACACTAAATTGTCAAAAAGAAACTCGCGAGGTAAGTGGTTCAGAAAAAGCTGTACAATCCCTTCGGATTAAATTCCCTGAATTTAATTTTCTTGTGTTTTCTTATCTTCCTAGGTGACGCATCTACACTTTACGGGATGGCCGGATCACGGGGTACCAATGTACACTCAATCTCTGGTAGCTTATCTAAAAAAGCTACTTGCAACACCGGCAGGAAATGGACCTGTCGTTGTTCACTGTAGTGCTGGAGTTGGAAGGACAGGAACAATCATATTGTGCGATATCTGTCTGCGAGAAGCAGTTGCGGAAAGGGTAAGTAAGAAGTAGATATAAAAAAAAAAAGAAAAAAAAAACCCTCGATAAAAATTGTTCGAATTTTAATCCAACTGTTTTCAGATCATCGACGTGCAAGCCGTGATTGTGAGATTACGTCAAGACCGTCCAAAGATGGTCGACAATGCACAGCAGTATCTACTCGCTCATTTGGCAATAGTTGAAAGCATGGTAGTCGATCAGACGCAAATACCTTGCACCAACTCAATGCCTAAAAAGATAATAGAACTGAAGAAACAGTTGCCTTCAGACATACAAAGGTGAGTAAAGACTACCTTGCGAAATTTTAATCGCGTGATATTTAATGGAAATTTTTTTAACTCCGACAGGCTGAACGACACTGTGTGGCAAGACAGAGCACTCCACCTTTTAGAATCACCGAATTTTTCGACTCAAGGAGACGTAGGGACGAGCAGAATTTTGAGTGTAATTCCAGGTGGGGGGAAATTCATTTTTTAGATTGAACTCTTAGGTGGTATGAAATTATATCTCGAACTCGTATATAAAATTAATGAATTTTTTTCAGTCAGTCCAGTCGTGGCTCGTTCGAAACTATCTTCGAAGTTTTTAAGTCGGAATAATACTACCGATGCCGTGACTGTCGATGGAGTTAAAATGAAGAATCAATATCTTGCATCTCGACTACCCTCAAACTCTGACTTATCTAATTTTTGGAATTTAATTGCCGAAGAAAATATAGAACTGATAGTGATATTGCAATCCCCTGACCCGGATGATCTCGTAAGTTAAAAATTCGCTAAAATATTCGCTTATTATAGAAATCATATTTTATACACAAATTTTAAACACTCTTTTCTGCAGACTTCCTGTGAAATCGTTCCTGGTAAATCAATCCTCAAACCCGCGCGAAACTTACAATTAGAAAGAAAGGCGATTCCTATTAAGGAAGAATATTTTACAATTGATAAGCTATTCCTAACCGACACGTCGATGGTACGTAGAATAAACGAGTCTAGCCTTTGCGATACAGATCGATTAAAAATTCAATTAATCCAAAGACACAATTATTCCCGTTCATTATTCAGAAGGAATTGCTAGTACAGCCTGTTACTGTGATTACGTGTACCGGATGGGGACAAGGTAAACATGGTAAACCACCGACTCCAGAAGCATTGGTTTCGCTTTGGAGAGCCACGGAAAAAATTTCGCGACAAGAAGGCCTAACTTTTGTACTCTGTCGGTGAGTGATTCTGCAATAAGCTCGCGATTCTGCTATAAAAACGCGATTTTTAGTTTTGAAAAAACGAGAATATTTTTTATTTTTATTTTTTTCATTCTTTATCCCAGTAACTTTGAAGTTTTTTCCTTCTTTCCTGCAGGGATGGCGTTACTGGTTGCGGTCTGTACTTAGCGCTGAGTTTTCTACTCGAACGAATAGCCGTGGAGAGAGAATGTGACGTGATATCTGCCGTCAGAGCAGTTCGTAGATCGAGAATAGAATTCGTTCAATCATTGGTAAATCTTTTATTAGTTATTCGAGTTAATTCAAGTTATTATTTTCAAATAATTACGCAGAAATAAACAACAAAAAAATCGAGAAAATATATCTCTATGTTATTTTTCTATTTACAGGAGGAGTTCGAGTACTTGTACGACGCCGCAGTAAACTACGTCAAGTGCTTTGAGATTTATGCGAATTTTTCTTGATTCTGTAATGAATCTCACTTAGATTTCGCAAACCTTGTGATAGGAAAATAAGACTAGACACATAAATGTAACGAGAAATGTATTCGATATAAGATTAAAGAATAAAATAATTATACCATAATAATCATTAAATCCTAATAAAAAGTAATTTCACTTTATACCCATACCTTACGTTTTTTTCTTTTTTGTCTTCGTATTTTACGAAGAACATTATATTATTTCAGTCCTAAATTTTTTTTTTTCGCAAATCACGAAAGCAATGCCCGTTTTATCCGAGTAACACTTTTATTGAATATTTAAAATCAGGAGAAGAAAAAAAAAAAATTATCGAGAACAGAAACATATGTAGATGATTCACAGTTCTGATTAGACCAGACTTTCCGCGTTCATATCACGACGATGTTTTATCTCTGATCTTGATAATTAAACCACATTTAAATATAATGGGACGTAAATTATTATATTCAAGTATGAGTCCAACTTATATATTATAGCTAAGAAAATATTCATTTAAGAAAATATTGGGATAAATGAGGAAATTAACACGTAGTCGAATGAGGACTAGTAATACTCCGGCGATTAGAGAGATGGGAATTAAATGCTAGGTGTAATTAATCAACGAACTGATTAGCTACAAAGATATATAATGTTAATTCGCAGACAGTAAAATCTCAGATATTGTTACGTCGCAAAACGGATGAACGGCTTGACTCATATCAGTAAACCAGGACGACTGTGGTATCTCGTTTAAAACTGACGATATAAAGAAGAAAAAGAAAGAAAAAAAACTTGGTAAAGGATGTGGCATCGGTTACCGGAGATGGAAATGCCGGAAATTGAATCTCGCGCGATCATGAGACGTGTGTATTTCATTTAATGATTTACTTACTGAAAACCAGTCGCCTTTTATCCTTGTAGTTGGTGTCATGTTAGATTTTTTTTATTCTACAGCGGCGTGCCTGGATTTAAAGGTGAATTTTGAACCAACGGTAGAGACGGGACGAGTCAACGTGGTTTTCAAATTCCCGGAACATAAAAGATAGTTTTGAATTACGGAAAATGGACGAAAGGGAAATATTGATATTGGAATTATCGTGATGAAAATTGTTCAATAAAAATGGGTTTCTATTTGAAAATTTTCTCTGCGATTGGATTTTACTTGGTGTTAATATTGGCGAATAGTTCTGGAGAAGAGCTCATTGTGCTACGGCATCCTGAGGGCGACAATGATTATGGAAAGAAGCTGACTTGCCTAGCCGAAGACGACGATTCTGCTTTGATTTGGAATTACAATCCCATTAAAAACAAACAAAAAAAAAAAAGTTTGCCTGGTGAGTGAAAAAATAATAGAATGTTTAAAATCAGTATGAAAGCGCAAACATGACTGTATGATTCGCGATCTAGCTGCTAAATGACCACATAGTACCTAATTACATGAACTCTATAACAGGAATCATAAATGATCTAATGAGATTGCGAATAAATTGCAAATTGTAACCGTTCAAGTGATGCTAGACACTCATTTCAGATTTTCTACCCAAAAACCTATGGGCACCGCACGTCGCCGGTTGTGCAATATGGAACTTGACTAAGTGCTCCGTAAAATGGAATCACACAGTTGGATGGCAACCAGTAAGCTCTATCATCAAACCAATGGCTCCCGTATTCGACTTTCGATGGGAAGGTAAACCAAAATCGAAGATTAGCTCTGTCTGATCGAGGACATAGTCGTGTCGTCACTGCTACACTTTTTAAATAAATGGGTAATCAAGATAGACGATTATTTTGGGTGCTTGCAGGCTTCAAGGAATTCGTTTTTTACGACGAGGAAAAGAGGGATAATTATCTACACGTGGATAAAGTGAATGGGTCTTCTGGCGTTGCAGTGTTTTCTGTCCGCGGGTCAAAAAATATTTTCGTTTCTCTATGCACAATGAAAGAAGTGACTATGGGACGTTGCTTTTGGATCATGTTGGGGGGAAATGACGGTACGCAATCTGCAATCAAGTTATGTGTCGATAGAACACCTCGATCCGAGCAAACTGCGGGATATGGAAACTGCAGAGACCAAATGAGTATCTGGGTATGTAAAGACTAGCCAATCAACTTTGTGAAAGTTCTTCAAGCTTCAAATATACTTTACAATTGTTTACAGCACGCTGCTTCAGATTACCTGGATGCGTATGAGTGGCGTACGTTCATAATAAAATGGGACGGAGCGAAGAAGACAATTAAGGTTTTCAGGAACGATGACGAGGAGCCATTTTTGCACACAACCGATTTTACATTGATAAATGAACTTGAAATATTCGTAGGAGGTGCAGCACCATCACGCATCCGATTTCACTTCTGTAAGCACAACATCGTTCGTCCGCATGAGTGTATCTCCGTAAAAATCTGAATGACATTTCCGCTATTATGTTTCGACGTATTTTTTTTTTTTCTTTTTTCCTTGTATAGATGAATATTTTTTGACTGACAACAAGAATCTACAACTCTCTACGAAAAAATTAAAGAAGTATCACAAGATCGTGAGTTTCAAGCTGTTAGTCGGGCTTTGCCGCGAATGTAAACTGAACATAACACTGGAGGATGATGAAGATCATGGAATTAAGACGTGGAATATTTACGGAAACAGAACCCGTGTGATCAACGAGCTGCTAGCTTGGCAATCTGTCAAATTAAACGTGAGTTTAGAAAACTCCAGTGCGAAATATGTGAGATTAGTCATTCAGACTGCTCTCGCTGGCGAGAACAGAAAGGGTTACTGGGCAGTCGATAGCTTTCGTATCTCCGAATCAAGGGGTACGTTAGAAATTCATTCTATACATTATATCACAGGTTATTTCCGGTCATTAATGTATCAAGCTTCAAACAATAGAGAAATTATTCATTCTCAGATGGAATGAGAGAATCTACTCTATTTATTGGTCGAAAGGCGGGAGGTAATTGGAAGCCTTCTTGGCTTCCGGCAAATTGTCAAAAATTATCTTACAACGGAAGTGCTTTGGTCGATGCGTTTTCGACCGCACAATACCGCAATACAAGCCGTAAGTAAATAGATTATCATTTGCTTTAAATTATTGACGATTTCTTGATCGATCAAATGATTTAAGACAAATGATTATCTTCGCCAGAATTGCAAAAGTTTCTTCGTGGCCGGAAAGAACCGTCGATATTGGGCGAAAAATGGTTTATCTGTGACCAAACCGGCTGCACTTGTGATCGAGGCTTTCAGGGATCTAACTGTTCCAAACGTGAGTATGTCGCTATCTAATCCAGTCGAATTCTTAAGTATACTTATATAATACCGTGATATTTTCAGCATGCACTAATGGATATTACGGGTTCAATTGCAAAGAAGAGTGCAAATCATGCTATAATAACTACTGCACCAAAGAGAATGGATACTGTCTTAACGGGTGCAAATTCTCCAGATTTCTGCCATCGTTTTGTAGAAGAGGTAGACTAGAATTATTTACTTTTGACGCATTGAGTATTATTTCTAGTTCATTTTTTCAATTCTGAATAATAATATTGGGGCAGTTTAGGCTTATTGGAATAAAATTTCAATAATCTCAAACTACTTACGACTAATGATTCACAATTTTGGTATCCGACTGCTTTTTGTTGTACACCGAAATCACGAGCCTAATGACCCCGATATTCTATTGTCTTAGAATTTCTACTCGCAGAGCCAACTGTCACGGACATCAATGATACTACTGCAACACTAATTCAGGAATTAGGGTTTCGAGCAAGTGTAACTAAGAATATCTCATTCGACATAACGGTGAGTCAGAATTAGGCAAAAAAGCAATAACAAAGATCCCTTTACTATACAGACGTTGCGTGATATTGCACCGATGTAGTAAATGAGTAAGGTGATCGCGTAAAGTGGAATTGATTAGGAAAGAGGATATAAAAGTGGGTAGTTTAAGGATAACTCTTCAGTCAATGGATTTCGGTGACTAGACCCTCTCTATAATAAATATTTTTCGATATTTTGATTGTCATGTAAAAAAAAAAATAAAAAAAAACCGGTAAATAGAATGTTTCGATAATTCATAGCAAGGTTTAGTCGGACGCTAATCGATACATTGAGTATTTGCAGGAGATAGGATCCCACACAAACCATCATTTAGAACGTTCATCGCCTAGCAAATCGGGGACGACGTACAAAGAAGTTATATCGGGCCTGAAATCGAACACGAGATATAAAGTGCAAACAGTTGTGCCTAAGCTCGAATGGCAATTGGGCGATGCAGTAAGGAGCTCAGAAATATTTTTTTCGACTACTTGCATGGGTAAGATCACCGAGAAACGAGTATTACTTGAGACTAAGAGTATCATTCGGATAATGGCATCTATTTATTTTCTATTTTTTATTTCTTATTTTTTTCTACCCTGTTTCAGGAAAACATCAATTCGAGATTTTACCAGGGGAGACAAATGTGACAGTGACAATGTCTTCGCGTGATAAGGTGATTCTTGTTTGTGTTCAAATACTTTCCAATCTTACAGCCATCATTACATATCAAATTCGAATGCTATTTCAGAATTGTCAAGATCTTTCAGCCGAGGATTATCAGTTAACATTGTCCGATGCGTTGTACAACACGAAATACGATTGTGATAATCGGAAGTTTCCTAAAACTTGCTCGAAGCTATTACCTTACACGGAATATGTGATAAGAATTGTAGCGGAGGGTCAAGAGCGTTGGAGAAGGAAGTTTCGGACCCTTAGTTCAGGTGAGAGAACCCGTTGTGATAGAGCCCAAGAGTTTTGAACATAACCTTCGATTAAATCTAACTCGAATATTTCCAATCATTAAATTTATTGGTAAAATCTTGTATAATGTAGGACTTTTAGTATAATTACACATATAATGTAAATAGTAGTGATAATAAGGGAGATAATATAAAAGGTACGATTTCCCTCAGTACCCAAAAATGCACTGGTTCCAATACCGTTCCCAGAAGGCCATGGGATCTTAGTGTTGCGATGGGATTATTCGTTCCTCAATGAATTAAGTATCAAGGGATTTCGTATTCACGTGAAATGCCTGTCCACAAATCTACGGGCGCGTCCAGATATTCCAATCGCGATGGATATGTATTGTTCCGTAACGAAGCAAGGGATGTATTACAAATGTAAACTACACCTTCTGACCGCGACGACTTACGAATTTGGCGTAGTGGCGGTAAATCAGCACAATGTGAGCATCTCGGAATCGAAATTTCCGAGTTCGATCCCACCAGGCGTCGCTTTTGCAAACGGAGAGGAGCTTCACGCAACACACAGCGGAACTTCCATTACACTTAAAGTACCCGGAGTTATAAACGCGACAACGAATACCACGGTTAGAATCTTCGTAAAAGATCTTACGATGGACATGCAGAATCAGTCGCAGAGTTCGTCATCGGAATGGCTCGCAAACGAGTATCAAGTGAGGCAACTTTTCGCTATGCACGAATCGGTTTCTAATCCTCATCTGTTTGCCCTGTTTCAACATTGGCCACCACTTTCTTTCAGGTGGAGGAAAGCCAATCTAAGTACGTGACGATTGACTGTAACCAAAACGAAAACGTCACTTCGAACTGTTCCCTTAGAGTCGGAGGAACTTACAGGATCGAGGCCAGAGTCAGAGACTGGTATACCGATGGTCCATGGATCCATCTTTCGTTGTTACCGATTAAACTGACTGAAGATGAACAGAATCTAGCCTGGCTGATCATTTTTCCAATTATAGCCATAGTCCTTCTACTAATATTCATGTGGTACCGGTGAGAAAAAATAATCCATAAAGAAAAAAAAAAAGAAAAATGATATTCTTGAACATTATATATTTTATTTTTATAAATTATTGATATTTTAGAAAACAGAGAAAGTCACGAAACAGAGGCGAGAATCTTGTACCACTGTCGTCAACGGTAACTAATACTGAACGCTCGATAGCTGAACACACCCTCCATACTCCTAAAACTTTTCCCAAAGCAAGAGAAGATCAAATCTCAATGTTTCAATCGACGCCGGACGTAGTGCCATACAATCCACATTCCCAATCTATCGAAGTTAAAGCGTTCGAAGAGTATACGAGAGAGGCTATAGCAAGTGGGCTACTAAGCTCGCAATACGAGGTATAAAATTTTTGTCTAAAAATATGAAATATGAAATATCAAATACCGGAACAGAATATGCAACGAGATATCTTCTTTCTGTTAGACGTTATCGACTGGCGTCACCAAGTCGTGCGACTATGGAAAATTGCCCGAAAATCTTTTGAAGAATAGATACAAGAATCTCATACCATGTATGTAACATCAATGACCATTTTTCAAAGCATTAAGTATTTAGTGAAATTCAATTCAATTATATCTATCAGTATTGATCTTTGACCAATCTATATTTAATCAACTCGACAGATGACGAGACCCGAGTAATCCTGGATAAAATTCCTGGTGATCATTACTCCGATTACATAAACGCTAGTTACATTAAGGTAAAAATATTCAATTTTTATTCAGACATTGAATAATTAAAAAATAATTTAAACCCACATTTTATTTAGGGATACAAAAAAGATAAGGCTTACATCGCAACCCAGGGACCAATGCCACATACTGTAAATGATTTTTGGAGAATGATATGGCAAGAAAAAGTCCAAGTAATTTGTATGCTGACAAACGTCACCGAGACTGGAAAGGTGACAATACCATACGACGAATCACCCTTAATCTTAGAGTAACGTGAGTACAGCAAAGAGAACGAAAAATTTAATTTTTCAGAGACAGTGTGAAAAATACTGGCCACCGGTGGGAACTGAGATGAAATACGGCGATCTTCTCGTCTCGAACACCGACCACGAAGTTTTTGCCGACTATACTATCAGAACATTTAATCTGAGCAATAAATATAAAGATCGTAAGGTAGGGCTGAAAAAAAAATGTGATTAAAAATACAAAGCTTAATAAATATTTCGGTGTTTCAACCTTTACGTAGATCATGCATCTCCACTATACAGGATGGCCGGATCATGGAGTGCCAATGTATTCCCAATCACTGGTAGCATACTTGAAGAAACTTTTAGCAACACCAACCGGAAATCGGCCAATTGTTGTTCATTGCAGTGCTGGAATTGGTCGGACTGGTACTATCATATTGTGCGAAATTTGCCTTCGACAAGCTGTTAGGGAAAGGGTTAGTACCCATTAATACTACTTATAAAACTTGGTGCGTTTGAATAATAATTTTATAGATTCTCGACGTGCTGTCAGTTATTGTAAGAATGCGTGAGGATCGTGTAGACATGGTGAACTCCGTTCAGCAGTACATGTTAGCTCACCTGGCCATCATGGAAAGCTTGGTCTATGAGCAAACACAAATACCATGTAACCCTAGCTTGCAAAAAAAGATAAAGGAATTGAGAAAACAGTTGCCGGCCGACATGGAAAGGCGAGTGTTTAAACCCAGAATCGTATTGGTTGTCGATGAAAATTTCAATAAATTTAATATATTATGTAATTATCCAACAGGCTGACAGACAGTGTGTGGCAAGACCGAGCGCTACACTCCTTAGCAGTGACGGGACAATCGATTTCAAATAACGTGGAAAATAATATAATTTCGGAATTTGTTCCACGTGGGTGATTTTCCGTGTATTAGATCGTTCTTTTTTTTTTTTTTTTATGATTAAAAAATCTGTTATGAAATTACTGATTACGCTGAAACGTTTCGTGAATTTCAGCCACTCCTACTGTCGTCGAATTCAATCGAGATTCGACATTTGACAGTGAAAGTAATTATATCAATGCTGTGAGCGTCGATGGTGTAAAGATGAAAAAACAGTACCTGGAATCACAGCTTCCTTCATCGTTTACCCTGTCTGAATATTGGAGATTGATAGCCGAGATGAATATAGAATTAATTTTAATACTGCAAATGCCTAATCCCAACGATCCCGTGAGTAAAAAAAAAAAAAAAAAAAAAAATCGAATTTGGACAATATTAATTCGTTTTTTAATTTCTCCTTATTTGCCTGATTCCCGACAGATGTGCTGTGAGATAATGTCCAGTGATTCGATCCTCGTACCTGTTCCCTACATAAAAGTAGAAGCTAAATCAGCCATCGACGAAGGAGAACATTTCACAACTCAGAAGCTTTTGATGACCGACAAATCTGTACGTAAATAATTACTTTAAGGGCAAATTGACTCCGGATTTATCCTCGACTTTTTTCTTATTTTTTTTTGCTTTCAGGGAAAAACCAGACAGCAGCCTATAACTGTTCTCAGATGCACAGTATGGGGTCGTGGAAAAAACGGAAATCTACCGACTCCTGAAGCGCTAGTTTCACTTTGGATGGCTTCTGAAAAAATTTCGCGAAAAGAAGCACCGACCTTGGTACTTTGTCAGTAAGTAACTTATCTAGCTGTTGTGATAACGTTGAAACTTAATTTTTAATTCATTTTTATATTATTTTTTCCTTGTATTAATATTCGCATGTGGTTTCAGTGACGGTGTGACGGGCTGCGGTCTCTACTTAGCGTTGAGTTTCCTACTAGAAAGAATGGCTGTTGAAAGAGAGTGCGACGTAATCTCTGCCGTTAGAGCAGTACGTCGATCCAGGACAGAATTCGTTCGAACACTGGTGAGTGTTCAGAAAAAATTTTGGAATGATGTTTTTTTTTTTTTTTTTTTGGCTTATCGATAGAATCAAATTGGATCAAAATTTTGAAAAAAAATAAAAATGTGAAATTTTTACTATTTACAGAACCAGTTCGACTACTTGTACGATGCCGCAGTGATTTTCTTCGAATGCTTTCAGACTTACGCAAATTTTTCGTGATATTATCGTTATTTTCAAAAAAATTCATTTACATATAATATAGCTAAATCTAGAATAATCATTATCGATTGTATAATAAAGAAAAAAAAAACCAAAAAGTTGATTATATTCAAATAATAATTTATAATGAAATGACTATTGTTAATAAAAATGAGAAAAATTTTCAATCACAAAATCTTGAACCTGAATAATAATTAAAAAGCTGTATTTAATAAAGATTATATGATATTGGATGGGTAAGATCGAACTTAGCATTCCAAATCCAATTATTATCAACACCGAACTTTCGTAAAATTACGAGGAATAAATTTATCGTTAATTTTCCTCCTAATGATAATAAAACCGCATTTCCTCGTGTGAAATTATAATTTTCAGAAAGTTTTAGTAAATGTAAAAAAAAAAAAATGGCATTTATTAAGGTGGCAAATTTTTCCGGAATTAGTAATGAACTTTTGGGCAACACAGAACCGCGTGAAAATACAATAAATTGAGCGGATTTCATCCCCATATATAACATTTGTCATTTAACTTATTTATAACTCATGAAATCAGAATGTGCAATCTGTATACTATCGAGGAGAATTTCCGGCTGTGGTTTTCTCACACGAAGGACATTTGTTAGGCAGAAAAAATAATTTCGTCGTAAAAAAAATATATTTTTTTCATTATATTATAACAAAATATGATAGATTATGCATAAACGATCCGAGTCCCGTATGAAATTTCACACCAACTTCGATACGTTGTTTTAGTAGAGAGAATTTCATCCCGAAAATAGTGGAAAAAAGGTAAGAGAGTAAAAACGAGGAGCGAAGAAATAATCAGTGTATATTAGCTGGTGCTGATAATAGGCATTTCCGCAATCTACGAAGGATAAGACTAAATATTCCGATAAATAAAAAAATATCAAACATAACGCGTTTGTGAATCACTTAACATAAATCAATTCATAAAGTGAGACACGACTGCAAGCTTATGGTTCAAAACTGCAAACCAAAAAATGAACTCATGTAGGATGTGGTATTGGTTACTGCGAAAGCATACCCGGAAAAAAGAGACTCTAGGTTTTCTTGGCGTAATTTATTTGCCAAGTTTCAGTTGCTGAATATCTTCGTCGTGGATATCGCGCAATATTTTAGTCTAATGTAATAACGTTCGTTTGATTTAAAAAAAATTAGAAAAATCAAGAATAACGATTAAACGCTGAACTAGAAAAATTGAATATCATTTTTGACGAAAAAAAGGTTATAGTAATGAAACCGGCTCTGTCTTCTGAGTATTTCACCGGTATTGTATTTTTCTTAACGTCGATACTTGTGCAAAGTTTCGGTGATCTTATTGTGCTACGTCATTCATCTGATGGCATCAATGCGACGAGAGAGTTGACCTGCATATCCGAAGATGATGATTCTGCATTAGTTTGGAACTACAATTACCAGACAGGTGGAATTACCAATGAAGAGAAAATTGCCGATTGTGAGTACATCGTTTTGTCAGCTCGCAAATTAAGTGTCTATATGAATCGCAATAGTCTGATTAATTTTGGGCACAACTCTCAGATTTTCAGCCCAAAAAATCAGGGCCGAAGAACAACACCGAGTGTGCAATATGGAAGTCAACGGAATGCGTAGCCAATTGGGAAAAGCCATCCTCGTGGAAGTTAGTCAACTCTGTCAAGAAACCTACGGGTCCCGTTCTCGACTATCGATGGGAAGGTAAAGTGTAAACGAAAGCTTTCACTCGCTCAAAGCAATTACATTCGCATAAAAGCAATTTTTCGTGTGTTTTTGTCACTGCGAATAATACGTGGACCTCATGTCGCAATACATAATTTGGGATTTGTAGAAACTAGATATAACGTAGACTCGAGCTTAACCTAGGGATACAATATCCTCAATCCTCAATTTATATGGAATAATTAAACTGAATACACGATTATTGGGGGCTTGTAGGCTTTGATGAAATCGTCTTCAGAGAGACAGGAAGTGAGCTGAAATATCAGGAGTTGAAAGACATGAAAAAAGATTCTGGAACCATGGTATTCTCTGTCCGGGCGTTGCGAACCTTTAACTTTCTTTTATGCCGCGAGAATAACGAGACACAAGGTTGGTGCTTTTGGATAAGACTTGGGTGCTCAGGGGGCAAACAATCTAGAATCTTGAGCTGCGAGGGAGGATCACCTAACTTCGATGACTCAAGGGCGGACAAATACTGCACAGATATAGCAAATGCCTCGGTTCGTATTGACGATATAATTAAACACGCGAAATCTCATTGACCTGGCGCTACGATTGTCAACTGAGCTCTGATACTTAAATTAGCCTATAATACGAATGCGAGATTCACCGAAAGACAGCTTCATCCGGCAAAAGCTTGATAAACTTTAATCTAGTACATTATATAGGACAACGTGGTTGCCGTCATTAACTCTTACATTTACTAACAGCACGAAACTAGGGTCCTCAACGTATATGAATGGCGTACGTTCAGGATCGAATGGAAGAGTGCGGCAAAGACAATCAAGCTTTTCAATGAAACTGAAGTTGATGCATTTTTACAAGGAACAGTGAAACAATGGCATTCCGTATCTCACATATTTATCCAAAGTGAAACATCATCACGCGTTCGATTCCATTTTTGTAAGTATGCCCTCGTTGACCAGTAGATGTATCTGTGCAATCATGTGTGTCACATATCGTCGTCATGAGTTCGGATGCTTGGTTTCAGACAATTATTACCGGACGCAAAAGCAGAACACAGAACTATCAACGAGACAAATTTATCCGAAAAGCCAAAATTTCTGCGTCGAGCTGTTGGTCGGTATGTGCCCCAATTGTCAACTGAATGTTAATTTGTTAGATGAAAGTGGCCATCGTATAGCGGTTAATAATATTTCTGGAGATAAAAATTCCGCAGACAACGTGCCGTTATCCTGGAAACCGATTTATCTCAACGCAAGTTTGAAAAGTCCTATGCCAAAGCTTGTACGATTAAAAATCGTAACTATTTTGGATGACAATAAAGGCGAGGGTGAGTGGGCAGTCGATAGTTTTCATCCGTGTAAATCACCCGGTAAGTGCTAGAGCAATTCACCATAAAAACAAAGGTAATCCAATGATTTTTATAACAAGCTTCGAAAGAAATAACTATGTTATTTTTATTCAGGCAGCCTAAGGAAATCCACCATAGTGACTCATCAGGAGAATACGTCACCTGTCTCGTGGCCGGAAGTCACGTGTCAAAAATTATCCTACAGAAAATGTGCTGTCGTTAATTCACTTTCCACAAGCACGATTGACGACGACATGAGCAGTGAGTATACAGTTTGTTATCGAATGTATTCATTCGACCTTCTAGTTAAGGTCTTTTTGTTAATTGTTGCGTAAACGAATGTTCCGAGTCATGATCAGAATAATTTGTTCAATTCTAGAATTCCTGATGCTTGTTCGCAATTCGGTAAGACCCGATTCGTATACAAGTCTGGGCGAAAAATGGTCCGTCTGTAATCCAACCGGATGTGCTTGCGATCGCGGATATACCGGAAAAGATTGTGCGACAGGTGAGTATATTCTTTTCCGAAGTAAAATTCTGAACCACGAATTTCATAAAGTAATAATTACAGGATGCACTCCTGGCTTCTACGGATATAATTGTAATGAGCGATGTGGACTCTGTGCGAGCGGATATTGCGACGGAGCAAATGGACAATGCGCCACAGGGTGTCGGACCAACGTGCTCCTTCCACCATTCTGCAGAGGTATACTGAAATCAACTAGCTGCATTAAACGTGCAGAATAAGTAGTAAACTAAACGTACCGTCGCGGTTACAATTCGCGACAAATGAACGCTGTACAAGGATCACTGATTCTCGGTTTGAACCATCTTTATAAAAAAAAACTTCGCAAGGTGTATTCTGAAGTAAATTTGATGAATGAGTAACGTGATAATTCTCTGTTCAATTGTGGCGGCAAGCAAGTGTGATTGTAAGTTAAGCTCACTTCTTGATTCTGAATCGAGTGCTCGAGCCTATGTCGTCGCTGCTGAATAGATGAATGAAGGCTGCACGAATTTGTTTGCATTTTGTTTATCATATATCATCTCGCTCGCCCTGATTTTGATTTCAGCGCCCACTTTTCGTGGTACGCCTAAATTATAAGAGCAATTTTATCGTCCACACACATTCTACGAAACGCCACTATCCAAGAATTGAGATAATATTTTTCGTTGCAGAAGTTGAACAACCGATCGTAGAGGACATCACTGATACTACGGCGAGAATACTTCAGAAAGTGAAGCCTGAGTTACTTGAATATATCAGCAACTTTCGATTCGTTATCACGGTAATACTAGAATAAAGACAAAAAAAAAAGATCGACAAGCTAAGTACTTGAACAATGAATATTCGACGATATATATTATACTCCTCAAACCTGACACAGATATCAGTGGATACAATTCTCGAATAATTTATAAAAAAAAAAAAACACTTTACCTGTGGGATAATTGTGACCACTGACATTTTCAGGGTGGGGAAGGTACAGATTCCGCCATAACCGCAACATCATTAGTAGAGTCGACTTACACAATCAATATACAAAAGCTATATCCAGGAACAACTATTCGGGCGAAAACATTTGTATCTACGAATTTTAGTGGGAAAATCACAAACGCAACTAGCCGAGAAATTACCTTCAGAACTCTTTTGCGTAAGTTGAGTGACAAATGAGTACTACTTTGACTTGAGAATATTATTTGACTAAGAGCACCTACAATTTGCCTTGTCAGTTCGTCTATGTTGAGCATCTAAGCAAATTTCACTATGTTTTAGAGGGTTGCTTCGGAGTAGAACCGACGAACAGCAGTATCACTGTGATATTGCATCAAGATTTAAAGGTAATTTTTACTTGCTACGATACATTCTGATATGTTTCCCATGTGAATTCATTTTCGATTTTATGTTTTTCTAGGGGTGTGAGTTACCAGGGCCTTATTATGCAGAAATTCGAAGGAAAAGTACAGGACCGTATGACAAGTCATTCGTTTTTCCGAATTCTCCTATCATCGCTACAGAACTAGAACCTCATACCGAATATAAGCTGACTGTCTATCAAGGCGGTGGTAGAATCATATTGTGGACCGGTAAAGTTCGCACCCTACAATCAGGTAGGGGAAGCATTAGCGACAAAGCCAGCTCATTATCAAATACATCACTCGACTCAAGCCTGGTGAAATATTTTGTCCAACCTTCGGTTCTCAACGTATACCTGTTGAAAATTAAATGCGTTATGACTCGAGGTGAACCCTGCCTCGTCAGATATTGACCAGTGCTATTTTCTCTGTTCATCCCAGCACCTGGAAAAGTCCGTCATTTGCGTTCGTCACACATATCCGATACCAATGTTACTCTCCACTGGACCGTTCCCTTACAAGTAAATGGAATCATCGCCAAGTACAGTGTTTCGATCAAGGTATTACGTCCGAATTAGTTCACACAGAAGCATTATCCCTCCCACGGCACAACGGGTACATATAGATATTACGCCCGGTACCACTTACCACAATTCTTCTTAGTTTTTATGGATTTAGGGACTTGTTTCGTCACGATAATAACTATACTCGGGCATAAATATGGTCGTCCAATAATGCCAGGATCTCGAAGTCATATCGTATTAACGAGTCATATTATTTCTCCATATTCAGAGGATCAAGCTACTCGCTTGCGAGGATCTCGGACAACAGACACCTGTACAAGACGACATAACAGCAGAAGTGAATGACACGACAGTCTCCTTCAGCGGCCTGAATCCCTACGCGAAATACACGGCATCCGTGACTGCACATACCACCGAGCCAGGGATGAAGGAATCGATTGAATTCCAGACGGCTGAGAGGGGTAAGTGGCAGGAGCTCACGAGCGTCTAATTATTCAATCGATAACTAACATGTATCAATCTGCACAGATATTCCGACCTCATCCGTCAGGAACTTGGAGCTTACAGACAATCAGACACGTCTGAAATGGGACAAGCCTAACGATTGCCTTAAAATTACCGGTTCCACAAAATTCACGAAGTTAGTTTTGACACGTCTCAGTGACTCGGGAGAGAATTGGACGATGGTCAAAAATACCTCAGATGATCACTTCGATTTATCTAAGCTCCATCTGGCTCATTATACATCGTATAACGTGCGTGTCTACGTATTGAGAAAGAATACCGGGGATGTGAACCATACCCCTTACGGGGAAACGAATTGGACGACAGCACCTTCTGGTAAGGACTCGATTGCTGCATTTGTGTAGATTGATGATTTAAAGGTTGGATGAAACAAGGGCTCGAACCAAATTGGACTTATTGGCAATATTAACATCATGTATAAAGTTGACTGAAATATTTGATTAAGCTGATCTCGGAAAAAAGTGCCTGAATCGAATTAGCCTATTGTTCCATTCAGCCATTGAATCAATACTGTTATTCACTCATGAATAAAACATTAGTAGTCATTTATGAAGACCAGTCCAAAAATAAATAAATACCCTTTCAAACGTAACAAGTTTTCTTCGTTTCAGCACCATCCGCTGTGGAGGATTTAGATTTATACGATGTCGACCTTGATAAAAATACCATCTCCCTACGATGGATACCACCTCATCCTCCTAATGGTGAGATTGAGTTTTACCACGTGTCAATTGATGGAGGAAAAAGATTTTTTTCACAAAACTGGACTATCAACGCTTTGGAATTTTGGGAAAACTACGTATACGTGGAAAATGTTATCTTTGCGTTTAATGTTGGATCCAATATCACAATTACGGTATTGTATAAAAAATTATTATCAGACGATATGAAAAAAGCCCATAACTAGAATGTTCGCGAGATAAGTCGTCGTCATTTTGGTTACAGGTTTATGCAAAAAACAAGGACGTCGTTCGAGTTGGAATACCGCAATCAAAAACCTATGAACAGAACTTTTTTAACAAACAAGGTAAATCGATCAGATGTTTGTTGTCAGTAGATGAACTCTGTGAGATTAAAATAAACTTAGCTGATTAATAAAATAGAGAAATATGAACATCCTTCTCGTTTCCAGTACCAGCTGAGCCGAATAATTTGCCAGAACCGCATTCGGATCACGGAGTCGTAACTCTTAAATGGAAGCATCCGTTCAGCAGAATAAAAATCACGGAATTTTACATCACCGTTAAATTCCTAAGTACAGATTTATTGGAAAATGAAAAAAACGAGATTCCGTTGATGGTTAATTACATATTGAATGAAACACACCCAAAAGAGTATAGCCAGCACTTATTTCTTGCAACCTCAACGAGGTACAACATTTCAATCATATCAAAGTATCGAAACGAATCTCATAGCGTCGCAAAGAACATAGAAATTTCAGTCCCGTATGCATTCGGATTTAGCAACGATAAGAAATTGCAAGTAGTACTAAATAAAAGTCTAATCGATCTCAAAGTTCCTGTGATAATAAACGCGACGCGGAACACCATGGTTAATGTCATCGTGAAGGGATCTGCAAGTTGCACTTCAAGGACGTCGTTGTCGGTCATCAATAAGACCGAATTAATCGCAAAAGTGTACAATGTGAGTTTAATTAACGCCTGAGTTTATTATCTCGTACGAAACTCTATACCACATATCATTGTGTTCCTTCTACATTAGCCAAATAGAAGCAGATCTAGGAGTTTGACGATTGACACAAATCTGATAAACACCGAAGACTCAAACTGTTCTCTTCTCATGGGAGAAACTTACGTAATAAAAATCGTCATCAAGTCCAAGAATGGTAATATCTCGGTTGTTATTGCTCAACATTCGATCATTCTGAGCAACGGTGTTTCAACTTTATTCTGGTTTATATCTATTATACCAATTATAGCAATTCTATTCGCGTTGTGCATCTGGCGAAGGTAAGACACAGAATTGTTGCTGCAGAGATAATTTCCTCCTGAAACTGATGTTCTGATCCGGTTTTTTTTTGTTTCTTTTTCTTTTTCTTTTTTTTTTAGAAAATTCAAGAGAGCGAGAAGAAATACGAACATGTATCCGAAACGTGCAAAAAGTACGCATAACTTGATCGCACTTTTTACTTCGAAAAAATCAGCACCCTCGCCCTATCCGTACGAAAATGGGGATTCAGGTCCAATATATGCGGAGCCGTTTGATTCAGATTCTCGACTTGTAAAAGCGGAGTATTTCCCGGAGTACACAAGGATGGCTGCTTCCGGCGGACTATTGCTTTCGCAGTATATGGTAAGCAGTTCAATATCTAAATCGACCAAAGCGAATGGTATGATTCGGAAAAATAATGAACAAAGAATTTTTCATTCCATCAGATGTTCCCGCGAGATTTAACCAAGCCATGCGAGTATGGAAAGCTGCCTCAAAATATGCCGAAGAATAGAGACGAGAAACAAATACCATGTACGTTTCTAATATCGGTATATTTGTTTCGCCAATTTTCTAGGTACCCTATAATTCAATAACATTCTTTATTTTCTATGCACGATAGACGACGACAGTCGGGTTGTACTTCAAAAAATAGCCGGTGATCCTGACTCAGACTATATAAACGCTAGCTATATCCAGGTAAGAGAGCATCAATCGTAGTAATGAATCGATATCATTGGCATAAAATAGTTATAAAAGAGAAAAAAAAAGTAAAATAACGATGGACACGATTTTCTCAGGGACATCGTGGCGAAAAGGCTTACATTGCAACGCAGGGACCGCTGCCAAACACGATTAACGATTTTTGGCGAATGGTTTGGCAGGAAAAAGTCTACGTTATTTGCATGCTCACGAATTTGGTGGAGAATGGGAAGGTAGAATAATAATATCGAAAGTCTCCCCGGTTTCAATGAGTATGCGATAAAACAAGGTGTGCTATGTTTCAGACAAAGTGTGAACAGTACTGGCCTGAGGTTGGGATTAAAGTAAAATACGGTGACGTGAACGTACTGATTACAGATCTCAAAGTCTTCGCCGATTACACTATAAGAAACTACAGACTCACCTGTCAAAAGTACAAGCGAAAGGTACGGTAATAGGGTATCAATAGCCAATTTAATTTCACTAGTTCATCCCGTGATGATATTTTCTCTAATTATCGCAGATCACGCATCTCCACTATACGGCATGGCCAGATAAAAATATACCAACGTATTCCCGATCCCTTGTAACATTTCTGAAAAAGCTTATGGACACACCGACTGGAAACGGGCCTATAGTTGTTCACTGTAGTACCGGAGATAGTAGGACCGGTACCCTCATTTTATGCGATATTTGCTTACGTCAGGCGGCCGAAGAAAAGGTGATAAAGATTTGGGATAATGATTTTAGCGTTGAATTAAAATTTAATTGAACATGTTCACAGGTGATCGATGTAGTAGCCGCGACTTATCAGATGCGTGAAAGTCGTGCGAATATGGTCGGCTCTACGCAACAGTATATACTCGCTCACGTTGTGATAACGGAAAGTATAACGGGCATGATAACCCAAATATCATGCGACGAACATTTTTCAACAGGTATAAAACGGCTTAGGGAACAGTTGCCATACGATATACAAAGGTGAGATGTGCAAGAGTGTCTCTGTCTCTAACTAAATCTGTAACTAAAATTTAAAAAAGAACCTCCGAATGTTGGAAAGATAGTCTGGACGTAACAGAGAAATGATATTTTGCAGTAATTCGATTTTGTTTTAGGCTGAACGATACAGTATGGCAAGAAAAGGCACTTTACTCGTTGGTTGAGTCGAAACCACCTGCCCCAGGAGATTTTGCTAGAAATAAAATATCGGAGTTCGATTCAGGTATAAAAAGAAAGAAAAAAAAAAAAAAAAGTAGTGAAGTTCTTAATAGTTCGTAAACCTTGACAGGAATGAAATTTTCAAATAAATGTAAAACGATTATCCAAATTTCAGTATGTCCCGATGTGATTTACTTCGAACGTTACTCGACGCCTAATAGTGAAAATTCCAATTACATCGGTGCTGTCAGTGTCGATGGTGTAAAGACTAAGAAGGAATACCTGGCCTCCGCACTACCTTCAAACTCGACTTGGTCAAAGTTCTGGGTAGTCATAGCTAAGCAAAACGTACAATTAATTATAATACTGCAACAAACTGACCCCAACAATCCCGTGAGTATATAAAATCTGAACAAACATCATTACATCAGTCAATCAAATTTCTATGTTAATTGTATTTCACAGAGGTGCTGTGACATCATGCCAAACAAACCGACCTTTGCTCCAGTTCCCCATATACTAGTGGAGACAAAACAAACCCTTCAAGAGGAAGAGCATTTCACGTTGGAACAACTCTTGTTGACCGATACATCAGAAGTATGTTGCAAGCTAAGATGATGATTTTCTTTTTTCTTATCATTATTGTTATTATTATTATTATTATTATTATTATTATTATTATTATTATTATTATTATTATTATTATTATTATTATTATTATTACTATTATTTAAGACCTACTTAAACGTCTCTTATTTTATTTTATTCAGGAGGAAAGAAGACCTCAGTTAGTGAATGTACTTAGATGTACCGGATGGGAACAAGGAAAATGCGGAAAGCCACCGAGTCCTGCGACGTTGGTTTCGCTGTGGAGAGCATCGGGTAGAATTCTTCGAAAGGAAGGACTGAGCTTGGTGCTTTGTCAGTGAGTTATTTATCTTATTCTAATTATTATAAAAAAAGGCAAACAACTGATAAACCCACAATATTTCCTTCTCTCCACCACAAGACAATTTTATCGTTCAAGAAATGATAATTCCTTCGTAAGCATTTATTTTCTGTTTAATTAGCGATGGAGTCACGGGCTGCGGTCTGTATTTAGCACTAAGTTTTCTGCTCGAAAGAATGACTGTGGAGAAAGAGTGTGACGTTATTTCAGCTGTTCGTGCGGTTCGGCGATTCAGACCTGATTTCATCCAAGATTCGGTAATACGGGATTTGGAATAATTTTTCATTTCGATTTTTGATGAAAAAAAATAAAGAAAGAGAGAAAAAAAACAAACAAACATTTCGTCATAAGATAAAAATGAACAACGAGCTTACTCATTTTTCAGGAGGATTTCGAGTACTTGTATGACGCGGCAGTAAACTACATCAACTGCTTCGAGACTTATGCTAATTTTACTTGATATACGAATACAGAAAATAAATATTAAGCAGATTTTATTATCAATAAATTTTCTAAACAAAGGAATTTTTTTTTATATTGTATTCGTAATTATTTATTAAATTTTATTCAGTCTAATGATAATATTTCCTATTATTACCTGCATGACAAACCCCACCTAATTGTTAATTTTTCCAGAAAATTTCCCAAGTTTGTGTTTGGTAAGATAAAAAAAAAATTATAAGAATAATAATCGTCAACAGTATAATATCTGAATAATATTTAAACATAGCATAACGTTCACTATAATCAACTCTGTTTATCTAACAACATAAGCGATTACGATGTGGTCTGGTGGAAGGGAAAAAGAGTTTCAAGTTGAATCACACGAGTTTTGTACTACTTTTCCGGCAGTCAGTCGCCTTTTTCCAATGGTTCTTGATGTTAGATATAAAATTTTAATATACGAAAACGCAGAATTCGATGTCATTGAGGGTGATTATGTGATTAGACATGAAAACGGATAAACGATTCATAGTTTAAAGAATCGTTATGTGAAAAAACATCGCGTTTATCAGCACAAAAACAGTATAATTCGGATTTCAAAACTACACGGAAAATAAATTGCTGTCATTGCAACAACAAATGGAGTTAAGTTAACTACAGAATGGAGTGATAAAATGACAACACCAAGTTGAGGTTAAATTAGCATCATTGGAGTAAATCCAACTTATCAATGCAGTAACATTCGCGGCATATGGAATAATTTTTACTATTTTTGGAGTATTTTTAACGACAGTAAATTTAACCCAATCTTGGAGTAAATAGCGTCGCAATTTATTTTCCGTGTAAAAGAAAAATTCGCTAGTTGGAAAATGGGTTTTCCTCGCACATATATCACCGGGATTATATTTTTCTTTGCTTCAATATCAGTGGGTGAGTCGATTTAATCATCAGTCTTGCGAATTATCTAACAATTATACATAATTATTATTACTGATTAATCGCACACGTTGTTGTGTTCATCTACGGATGGTAAATAAATCCGAAAAATAATTTAATACAAATAAGCAGGATTTTGGTAAAGTAAAAAAGTTTTCTCATTTAAGCGGCGGCGTCCTCTAACGCATCATTAGAAATATACGAAGTCGACTTCGAGAATAAGACAATTTCTTTACGATTGAGACCACACTCGCCTGCCGATAGCGGTATCGATGAGTACATCGTGTTTTTTACGAACCACGAGAAAAAGGCGCATGACAAAAAAAAATACCAAGTTTCGAAAAAACTTGAGTGCACTTTGTGGGAGGATTCCGTGTGCTTCGAAAAACATCCCCTCTTCTCGGAAAGTATTAAATCGGAAGATGACTGGAGGTCTACTGAATATGAAATACAGGTGCTGATAAATTGATTACCGTTACGTTGATATAAAAATTGATGCTAATATCGATGTAGTACACCGTTGCAAGGTAAGTTTCTATACTGGCAGACGAATCATTCTTCCAAATTTGCGTTACAGATTCGCGGGGACAAGGCTGGCCAGATGCCACAAACATGGAATACTACATTCAAGCCATCATCTTACAACAAAGGTAAGCTGACTTAGGGAGCGTAAGATTATCTTGGGTTTGGGTCAAAGCAATATCTCGATCATCCGGATTGAGGACGAAATATATGAACGAGAAATAATACGAGGCTACAAGCTGCCAAGATGCAAGAATCAGTAATATGCCTGGTATTTAATATAATGAACATATATTGTCTCCAGTTTCCACTTTGCCGATGAATTTCACATACACAAATCATAGTCATGGTATCGTGACGTTGATGTGGCGTCATCCGTTGTTTCCTAACAAGAAAATCGAGAAATTTCGAATCAAATATCTGCGAACGAAATCGGACTTGAGGAAATTACCAGTCGGTGATTCCGAGAAGTCGGTAGACATCGTGATTGATAAGGAAAAAAGAGAGTACACGAAGACGCTACTGCTTTTCACCGCAACTGAGTACGACATTGAAATCCGGGCACAAAATCCAGATTACGGCGAAAAGTCAGAGCTCAATCATCTTTATCTATCAAGCGATGTCGTATTCGCTTCCGGAGCTATTCCGGAGGTGACAAACAACGGGACGTTGATTGACTTCAAAATTCCTGCAATGGTAAATGTGACATCTGAAACCTTCTTCAACATCTCCATGAAGGGAATAGTGACGTGCGCTGGAGAGGACACCCCGCTAGATTGGTCTGCTCGCGAGGGTAAGGTGAGTTCGATTTATCGGAACATTTATCTCCCCACATAATTCCGTCAGCCAATATCTTTGCGTTTTCTATGTTTCAGGTATACGAGAATAAATTGATTAATGAGAAATTCGATGCTAATGTAACGGAGTCCGGCTGTTACCTCAATCACGGAAGTACTTATGAGATCAAAGTCGAGATCATAGAGAAGAATTCCAATATCATAAAAACGTTTCTCCATGGGCATTCAATCAGTTTTCCCGCTATCGACTCCAACGGTCAACCTATACCAGAAGTCAAGCGTTCAATTTGGATATGGCTAGGAATTGGCATTTTTGGCATTGCAATAATTTTCCTGGCCCTATTATTATTGGCTTATAAACGGTAAGCTGATTCAATTATTGCTGATGCAATTGACTTTGTAGACTAAGAGAATCATGATCAAGATTTGACAGTGTGGAAGAGAAACGTCTCTATATGCTTCCTTCGTATATATACCGTGAATATTCGGTGAGACTACACGATCGCCTTCCTACGGCAAAACCAACACAGGCGCGCACCGCGTGCGTGAGGCTCCTTCGGACGGGACAGGCGGTCAGTGGTACTTCTACCGAATCTTCCGCGCTAATTCAATGAATACTTAATTTGAAAAGCAATCACCACGCTGAACACGGAAAAGAATGAACGCGAATAAAATGAATTCGCCTAATGTGAACATTTATTTTTAAAATTTATCAACAAATCACAACTAAATATCTATCAATAAGATATGATTATTAATTATCAGTGTTTATGAGCGATATTTAAGACAAAGTGGAGCGGGTATTATATATCTTGATCCATTTATTTTCAGAACTCGATTTTATTCGAGACATTTAGTATTCAATCTGATGAAAATGAGGAATTCATAAGGAAGTTTCCGGTGTTTATGTCAACTTTAGTTTAATAATAACATAATGAATCATTTAATCAGATGACAATACTTACAGAGAATGAAGTCATCGAGGATAAGGCTGCTACTCACAGGCCACGTCATTAGATCTGAAACAGAAAAACGAGATTTATCAAGGATTATTGGTTCATCGAGGGATCCATTGCTGTTGAATTAAAGTGTACTACGTTCGACAGTGGCTCATCGGTAGCCTTTCTTCGATTCCCAAGCATTCAATCTCCGATAAGTTTGTGCATACACCAAAATTCAACAACAATGGATCCCTCGATGAATTAATAATCGTTGATAAATTTTGTTTTTCTGTTTCAGCTCTAAGGATGTGGCCTGTGGGTGGCAGCCTTATCCTCGATGACTTCATTCTCTGCATCGTACTCTGATTAAATGATTCATTATGTTATTATTAAACTAAAGTTGACAAACACTGGAAACTTTCTCAAAAATTCTTAATTTTCATTAGATTGAATACTAGATGTTCGGAATAATATCAAGTTCTGAAAATAAATGAATAAATAAACCAACGTTTGAGAATGTTGTCTTCAATAATTTATTCTCCACTTACCCGCTCCACCTTGTCTCAAATATCGCTCATAAACACTGATAATTAATAATCAAATCTCGTTGATAGATATTTAGTTATGATTTGTTGATAAATTTTGAAAATAAATGTTCACATCAGGCGAATTTATTTTATCACTGTAAGTGAAGTATATCACTGGATGTTTTAGAATTCGCAGAAGAGTTCGCCAGAAAATATCTAAACAAGACAGCGACTTGACTTCAATCACTACAGATGGTTCCCCAACTTTAACATCGCGAGAAAATTCGACGCCACCATTAGAGAGTATGAGATTGTCAACCCAGCACACCCCACCGGACGTAGTGCCATGGAATGTCAATTCGAACCCAGTTAAAATCGTAGAATTTGAAGAGTATGTCAAGGAAGCCTTAGCCAGTGGATTGCTAGATTCGCAGTACGGGGTACGTAATAATATCCATGTATAAAATAATTAAAAAATCAATACATGACGAAATTTATTCAAATAATTGATAAATCAAATTGTACTTTCCGTCTCAGGAATTTCCCAGAGGATTAATGAAACCTTGTGATTATGGGTTATTGCCAGAAAATGTGGTGAAGAACAGATACAAAAATTTAATAGCATGTTAGTAATGCCGATGTATCAATAAGCTATTAGCTTGCTTCTTCAGTTTCATTATTCTGCTAAAAAATTTATACAAATTTGTTTTTTTTTTGTTAACCAATTTATCTGTTACTAGATGACGAGACCCGAGTCATTCTTGATAAAATTGGTGACGATCCTCACTCCGACTATATAAACGCGAATTACATTCAGGTAAAAATTAGATTATCGATTTAGAGATTATTACGATTTATTAATAGAAAAAGTTTGGTCAATTAATTGCCATTAATTAATACTCAACATGTTAAAGGGCTACAAAAAAGACAGAGCCTACATCGCGACTCAGGGACCAAAACGCCAAACGGTTAAAGACTTCTGGCGTATGATATGGGAAAATGATGTCTACGTCATTTGCATGCTAGCTAATGTGAAAGAGGGCGGAAAGGTAACAATTTTTATAAATATGAAAAACTAATGTAACTAACAGAATTTACTCTTACTGTCCGTTTTTTTTATTTTAGATAAAGTGTGAACAGTACTGGCCAGAAGTTGGAAGCAGGGCAAAGTATGGTAACGTACTCGTTACGAACATGAACCACGAGGTTTTCGCTGATTACACTTTCAGGAATTTCGAACTAACTTGCAACAACGTCTGTCGCCAGGTATGGTCTATGTTGGAAAAAAATCTGAATAGTGTATTCAAAATTCTACTTCAACTGGTCGGTAATTTCTACATATGTCTTTGTCTTAAATCCCGCAGGTCACGCATCTCCACTATACAGGCTGGCCAGATCACGGGATACCGACGTACACCCAATCCTTGGTTTCATATTTGAAAAAATTACAGGACACTTCGCCTAGGAATGGGCTTATCGTTGTGCATTGCAGTGCCGGAGTCGGGCGAACCGGTACCATAATATTGTGCGATATTTGTTTAAAACAGGCTTCCGCTGAGATGGTAAGTCAGCTTGATAAATTACCTGTCTAATTACAGAAGATTGATATTTATTCTTGAATCATATTAGATGATCGACGTGCTAGGCGTGACTGAAATGATTCGTAATAATCGGGCGAATATGGTGGACAGCGCACAGCAGTATTTACTCGCTCATTTGACAATTGTAGAAAGCATGGTACCCATACCGACTGGAATACCGTGCAACAAGATATTGGAAGAGCGGATTAAAGAATTGAGAAAACATTTGCCGTCCGATATACAAAGGCGAGTGATGAGATTCTGATCAGATGCTTTTTACCCTTTTCCCCAAACCCCCGTATATCTTATGCCAATTTTATTTTATCTTAGATTGAACGACACCGTGTGGCAAGACCGGGCGCTTCACGCCTTGGCTGCACCGACACGTCCAACTCCAGAAGACTTAGCAAATAATGGTATTTCGGAGCCGGTAAAAGGTGGGAAATGAGTCGATTAATTGCTTTAGAAAATAGAGTAAAGACTGATTATTCCCAATCCGTCTTATGCCTGATTATGCGAATTTCAGAAAGCTTCGATGCGGCAGAATTGATAGCATTTAACGGCGAGAATAATTCCATAAATGCCGTAAGCGTCGATGGTGTTAAAATGAAGAAACAATATCTCGCTTCTTGTCTACCGTCAGACTCGACTCTGGGTGTATTCTGGGAGCTGATTTATGAGAGAAATATAGAACTTGTCGTGATATTGCAACGTCCTGAAAAAGGATATCCCGTAAATAAATGAAAAATTTCATTTAAACTTCGTTTAGCTAGTTTATCACATTTTTATTTCATTTCTTTTTTTTTTTTTTCCACAGGGACATTATAAACGCTCTGTTTCGCAAACTTTCTGTGACATAATGCCAGATGGATCTATTCTCGTTCCTGTACCCCACCTCAAAGTTGAGAGAAAGACTATCCTCATAAAAGAAGATCATTATTTAATAGATAAACTTCTTTTGAGCGACACCACGGAGGTACATACATACACGTAGCTATTATAGATTTTTTTTTTTCTCAGAGAATCATATCATACATTGAAAATTCATAATCTTGATTTTTATTCAATTTTTTTTTCCCCGTATTCAGGAAGGAGCAAAACCGCGGCCTGTGACTGTTGTCACTTGCAAAGGATGGGGATGTGGAGAGGATAGAAAACCACCGATTACCGAGGCGTTGATTTCGCTTTGGAGAACCTCGGAAAAAATTTCACGAAAAGAAAGCCCGACCTTAGTACTTTGTCAGTGAGTATAATTACAAATTTATAAAATTTTATGTAAAATTTAACGTTTTTATGGAACCCATATGATAGATAACACGTCCTAGCAATCATTTTCACCTTTCTTTTTTTTTTTTTCTATAGCGATGGCGTCACGGCCTGCGGTCTGTACCTAGCGTTGAGTTTTCTACTGGAACGAATGTCCGTCGAGAGAGAGTGCGATATCATTTCTGCTGTTCGGGCTGTTCGCCGATCCAGACCAGAATTCGTTCAACCATTAGTAAGGCGCTTCGAATTAGTAATTTTTTTTTTTTTTTTTCCAGCGTTTTGGTCAATGAACTGGGCTTGTTAATTTTGTTTTTTTGTTTGCAGAGGCAATTCGACTACTTGTATGACGCAGCAGTCGAATACACCAAGTGCTTCGAGACATACGCGAATTTTTCTTGATCCATAGCTGCGATACGACGATGTACTGATTACTAGTACTAGGATTACTCTAATTAACTTTAATTAATCTAAAAATATACTCGATATGTAAAATAAAAAAATGAAAATATTTCAACTGCATGTTAGAGCGATAAATAAACATTATAGAATTTTAAGAATTTCACTATCAGACGTGAAAAACGACATACATTATTAAAGAGAAGTGAATTTCACTCATACCTAAGTGTATTATACATATTTTTTTAATCGAATAAGACTTTGCGTTAGATCATAAACCATATCGTACGTATATAATATATATATATTCCTAATACGAAGTATAACGCAATAATTGTATTTATCAAAAATAAAATCGATATCAACGATCTACTTATATGAAACTGACTTTAAAGAAAATCTTTTTTCCCAACTAAGATAAAATATTTTTCCTAACCAATATAAAATGTTCTTTGAAATGATCATTTGAAAGAATATTATACGTATAGCTCTGGATTTATTAACACATTAGAAAACGGCTTTTGCAGAGCCTGCTATCAGCACAAAGGCCGCAGTCTCCGGTGGCTGACTGGAGAAGCGGTTGTCGGAAAATAGATTTGTTAAGGACGTGGTATCTTTTATCGCGAATAGTATGCCGGAAACTGACCCATACAGTATGTTGTATGATATTTTATATATTTAGTTGAATGTCAGTCGCTTATCCATCTCGTCGTCGGTATAGTGTCGGATCTTGTTACTCTGAATCATTCTAATAATAATAATAATAATAATTTTTCATTGACTTTGTTTTCCGTAGAAAATAAAAAAGTCAATAAAACGGTGCAAGTTTGTGGATTTTAAAAATTCTGGATTGATAGAATAGCAAGGATCAAGAATGAAGCTCGATCCTTAAAGAGAGAAAGTTGATAGTTTAAAATGGAATTTCACTGTTTGTTCATCACCGCAATTGTGGTTTACTCAACGTCAATAATCGCTCCAAGTTTCGGAGAACTCCTTGTGCTGCGACAATCACCAACCACTAAAGGATCCACCGAAAAGCTCACTTGTATTTCCGATGATGACGATTCTGCATTTATTTGGAATGAAGCGCCCAGAGGTAGACGAAATTTGCTTATAAATTATGTGTCCTTACGAACTTTGGCGATTCGATTCATTCCGAACCTACGCTTTAGATTTTCACCCTGTAAATCCGAAGCGATATAACGTCTCCGAGTGTGCAATATGGGATTCATCGAAATGCCGCGCCCGTTGGGGAAATACGGGCGATTGGAAAGTGGTCGAATCCGCTGTCAGACCGATGGCTCCTGTATTTGACTTTCGATGGAAAGGTAAAACGATTGAGAAATCAATTTTAATCTTGTATATGGTCATCTCAGCGGTTAGTTGTTGCAATATTAAAGCGAATATAAACAAGTGAATAAACATCGTTCACGTTTAAAACAAGCTTTCATAATCATTAAAGACCGGATGTGACGTGGGCGCTGATTTATTCACGCCATAACATCGTCCCTCCTATAATTTAAATGCGATTTGAAAAAAAAAAACGGACATATAATGATATTGGGGCTTACAGGTTTCAAAGAGTACAACTCAAATAAAATAATCGATAATTCGGAATATCAGTACGTGAGCAAGGTGAATCAGTCTTCTGGCAATGTAGTGTTTTCTGTACGAGGAAAGGAGAACGTTCACGTTTTTCTCTGCGAAAAAAAAGATCAGACGAAAGGTCGGTGTTTCTGGATAATTATTGCGGGATGGATGGGCACAAAATCTGTACTCAGGTACTGTCCTGATGGGGCATCTGCGAACAGAAAAACTCCAAAGGCAGGGTCCTGCTTGGAAATAGATGTGGTAAAGACTATGAACTAATGAACGTAATGTAAATCGATTGATAACGACGCGAAGAAAATTTCTTGGTATATTTTAACCTTGGCTTTCGTTTACAGTTGGATGATAACAGTACCCTCGTATCAAACGAATGGCGTACATTTGGATTACGTTGGACGAGTGATGAGAAGATAATCGAGCTCATCGGAGACGCCGGTCATGAGGAAAGGACCATTTTGAATGGAACCGTTGAAAGCTGGCCTAATATATCTCATATGTCAATTAGATTAGACAAAACGTCGCTTGTTCGATTTCACTTTTGTGAGTAAAAGATCATTTGTAAATATGTTATTTGTAAATAGCGTTTTGATATGTAACGATTCGTCATATATTTGACAGTTATTTTTTATTTTATTTTTTTTTTTTTCAGATGAATATTTACTGATGGAAAAAAGTGGCGAGTCATACATAAATACTCAAGTGTTTGATTCATCCGAGGAAGAGTTTTGCGTCGAGTTGCTGGTTAGCCTTTGTCCGGAATGTGAACTGTACGTAAATCTGTTAGATGAAAACGAGCGCATTTTAAAAATCGGTAATATTTCTGGAGAAGAGAATTCTGTGTACAATGGGACACTCATTTGGAAATCGATAAAACTGAGCAAAAATATTACAATCGATAGTGAAGAACGTAAAAAATCTTTAAGACTCGAAACCCAAGCTATTCTAAATGGGAATAAAGGCGAGGGCTGGTGGGCGATTGATAACTTTCGTATGTGTAAACCGTCTGGTAAGTATAAACGCGATTCTCCTCGACGTTAAAGATGATTCAGTAATTTTTTTTATAAAATAACTACGGATTGATCAGCCGCAATATTTTCATTAAGGCCAGCGAAGAGAATCAACTATATCTTTTCTCAATATCAAGCCAGATGTTAGATGTCAAAAATTATCTTACAACGGAAGTACTATAGTCAATCCATGGTCCTCGAATAAAATAATCAGCAATACAACCGGTGAGTGTATAGTTTGACGTTATAAGAACGATAATCCTCAATCGAAGACATAATTTTTTTTTTTTTTTTCACAGATTCACAAAAGTTTATCGACAAATTGATAGAGTCTTGTGGATCTTCGTGCGAAAGTTTCGGTGAAAATTCAGTGCTCTGTAACTCGATGGGATGTACTTGCGATCGAGGATACAAAGGAACCAATTGTGACCAAAGTGGGTAAAACAATCCCTTTTTTTTTCTAACTCTGAAGCAAGATTTTAGTTACATATCATTTTTAGCATGCACCGATGGTTATTATGGATATAATTGCGATGAAATATGTACACCCTGCAATATTGGATCTTGCAATACGATAACTGGCCTTTGTGGAACAGATTGTCCGAGCAATACGCTCCTACCACCTGACTGCAGAAAAGGTAAGCTAACATCAGCTCAGCGCGTCATGTGTGAAAAAAAAATAAAATTTGCGCGATATAGCCGCCTGATTTTTACAGTATGATGATAATATAATTTTATTGAATCGATAATCGTTTGAATAATTTTATTAGCTGTTTATTTCTCATAGAGTGTTCAAAACTGTTGATACAATTCCACAGATCATTTATTTCGTGAGATTTTCATCTTTACGTGGCTATAAGCAGTCCATCATATTTTTTTTCTTTTTTAGAAATAGAAAAACCAATCGTCATGAACATCACTGATACGACGGCTATTGTATATCAGAACATCGAGTTTAAAGCAAATGCAAATACCAGCATTGACGTCGTAATTCAAGTTGTGAGTAAAAAGAAAAAGAAAATTCGAATACGCAAAAACAATTTGTAGCTGGAATGAATAAATTTCTCGTCATTTATATCAGATTTTTAATAAACATCAGCTAATTATATATAATCAGCTAATTACATATGATATTATGGTATCGTCTAATATTTTTTTCAGAAGTCATCTGAACCCTATCTGAATTTTACAGCGAGCCTGCAGGATCCAAGAAGACCTTTTTATTATAAATCAAATTTGTCAAATCTAAAACTGGACACGATATACACGGTACATACAATCGTGTCAATAAAACTTGCAGATGATACCATATCAGTGATTAGCCCGGAAACGAATTTTGCTACAACTTGGTTCAGTGAGTTAAATAAATAAATAAATAAATAAAACTAACGATACTAATTTAAATATTTTTCAAATTATTATGAAAATAGATTGGCTCGTGAAATATAGCAAAGCTCTGAACTTTTCTCTTTTCAGCGCTACTAGACTTCATAATTACACCAGGAAAAAACGAATTGAACTTATCTTCAATACTAAATGAAGTAATTTCTCGCTTGATACGGTACACCTCCAAATACTATTATAACACGTTTATTTCATACTTGAATTCTTTTTCAGGCATGTGTCAGTGCTAAAGATCCAGAGTTTTTGGTACGTATAATTCGCCTAGCAGACAACAAAACGATGTGGGAGCGCAGGACTACGTATTTTCCAGCCTCGTACGCTAATCTAACGCCCTACACCGAATATAGGGTGATAATATCCGATATAAAAACTAACATAGTATTGTTCGATAAGAAAACTCGCACCCTAGAGTCAGGTGAGAAAAACAGTAACAGCTATACGAACCGTGTATTTAATATTCTTGAATCTAAATGCTTCATGACTCGAGTTGTCATTGACAATTATTTTCCTATCTATTAAACGCAGCACCCTCCGAAGTCCGAAATTTGAAAGCAACATTGACAACAGAGAATGAAACCAGGCTGCGGTGGGATTCTCCTCTGGAAGAAAACGGGTTGATCAGAAATTACAGTATATCGCTCAGGGTATTACGTCTGCATTTATTACCACGATATTTTATTGTCATTATTTCGATAAAGTAAATCGTCATTTTCGCATGTTTAGGGTAAGCTAATAGCTTGCAAGGGTTCAGTAGCCGGAGATATCGAGCAGATCATGATATCGCAACCCGGTAACAAAACTACGTTAAAAATCTCCGACTTACGTCCCTACGCCGAATACACGGCCAGGGTTATCGCACACACCATCGAATCTGGAAATCCGAAAACAATTACGTTCGAAACGTCTGAAACGCGTAAGTACTAAGCTTATAGTTCTTTGAAAAAATGCTTACTTTTATTAACGACTAACGTGTGTCAATCTGTGTAGTTATTCCCACGTCAAAGTTCAGCAACTTTTACATTAGTAAAGATAATCTTACTCTACATTGGAATCAGCCTTACAATTGCACCACAATTACTGGCTCGACTAAACATGCTGCATTAATCTTCGAAAGTATCGAATCCGTTGAAAAATACGAAAAAAGGGACCAGACCGGATATTTGGCTTACAATATTCCCGAACATCTTCACCTGACTCCCTATACAATGTACAGGGTACGTTTATACGTGATAAGGGGCTACGGTAAGTCAGTCAACCCTACTCATTACCAAGAGCTAACGTGGAGGACACCGGCAACTTGTAAGTTTTTTTTTTAATAATTATAATAATTGATACTAAAGCTCTAGGTTTATTTGCACGAGATTCAATCCGGAAGTGTGCGTGTGTGTGTGTGTGTGTGTGATATACTCTATTAGGATGACCATATAAGTTCAATCGTTTTAGCACCACCTCTAGTGGAAAAATTCGAAGTATACGAAGCCGATATTGATACGAATACCATATCCATGGAGTGGATACCGCCTAATCCGGCCTATGGTGAAATTGAATCATACCGAGTAACAATTACTCAAAGACGAGAAACGATTGTAAGCGAAAATTTCAAGGTTTCGGAAGAACGGCTGAAGTGCGAATTTAGGGAGGGCTATGTGTGCTTGAGAAATTTTCAAATTCCGGCAACTGTCAGAAGGAATAATATTTACCATATGAAGGTGAAATGATAAACAGATTGACATAAAAATATGCTAACAGCACTGTCTCTGTGGGCTAAATATAAATTCTTGACGTTCTGTTTTACAGATCTGTGCGATTAACAAAGGAATTAAATCGCCTGGAAAAGAAATCACTTTTCCGATAACACCGGCAATTTACAAACAAAGTTAACTGACTGAATTATTGTTATCAAATACATGATATTTTCACAATAAATAAGTACCTAAAACGAGCATCTCTTATTTCCAGAACCCAGCAAACCAGTGAATTTGACATCGACTCCCCAGAGCCAGGGCATAATGATGTTGAATTGGACGCGTCAGATGTTCAGTCTTACGAAGATAAAGGAATTTCATATCAAAGTTCATCAAACGAGAACAAGACTAAAGACTTATAAAACCATACACTTGAATAAGACCCATCCAGCTGACACAATCCAGATAGATTACAGCGTTGAATTACATCTTCTTGCCTCAACAAATTACTCAGTTTCAATCGTCGCGGTAAATGGTCTTAACATTATCAGCGAGGAGTCAAATATTCTTATTTCGGTCCCAGATAGCATTGCTTATGCAGACGGTGTAAATCTGACGGTGAAACAGACCGGGAGTTTTATTGAAGTTCAAGCACCTGCAGTTGTTAATGCGACAGATAAGACTACGGTGAAAATTTTCGTTAAAGGACCGACTACATGCACAAAGACCAATTCCTCGGAACCTTCGACGCCCATAAAAAGGAAAAACTGGCTAGCTGCCGTGTATAAGGTGAGAAAAAAAATTCAGCGTTTGGTTTGATTTGGATTGTAGCCTTTCGTGAAAATCTGATGAGCCATGGCGTTAGAATTCGATTATTTTTAGGTTGAAGACGACAAACCTAAGAAATCGACGATCGGTGGTATCCACAATCTTAGAAATCCATTGAACTGCTCTTTGGATACGGGAGGAAATTTCTATGTCAAGATAATCGCGGTGGATGGATACTCGAACTCAACAACGGCAGAACTTCAATCGGATTTAATTACTTTAAAGGTCATTGAACCTCAGAAATTGAATCCAACCTGGCTGGTGATTCTTTTAATCCTATCGATCTGCGCTGTACTAATATTCTTCGTATACCGGTAAGTAGGAAAAACTGTTCGAAAGAGTAGGAAAAAAAAAGAGAGAAAAAAAAAAACGAATCTCTGCTTGTCAAGGAAGTAAAAAAATTTCTTTTCGTTTTTACAGAAAACGTAGATTGTATAAACAGGCAAATAAAATGCGTTCGAGTACAGACCAATCAATCGCACTCTGGGATCGGTCTGAGCCTCCATCACCTTCGCCAAATATAAAAGATGATCTAGTAACGAACGAAAAAAGCGCGCCTGACGTTGTGCCTTATAATCCCCATTCCTACCCTGTAGGGATTCATAAATTCGAAGAGTATACTAAGGAGGAGCTAGCCAGTGGTTTGCTGAAATCGCAGTACGAGGTAAAAGAGCAACTTGCATGTAAAACACGTTTCAAATAACTTCATTTTGATAATCATACAATTTAGTGTATCTTTACTTGTATCAGGAATTTACAAGAGGCCTTACTAGACCTTGTGATTATGGAAGATTGCCGGAAAATAAGCCGAAAAACAGATACCAAGATCTCATAGCGTGTAAGTAACATAATTGAACAATATTTAATGAAAAAATCTTCACCAAGACGATTTTTAAAATTTAAAACACAGATGACGACACGAGAGTTCTTCTAAAGAAAATTCCCGGAGATCCTTACTCCGATTACATAAACGCTAGTTACATTCAGGTAAAAATATCAATCACTGATTATACCATTACTTTAAAAAAAAAAAAAAAACATACAAACAGAAAAATCATCGTTTAATTATAATAAAAAAAATTTCCAACCACCTTTCCAGGGATATCGTAAAAATAGGGCCTACATAGCGACCCAGGGACCGAAATCGAATACAGTAAATGATTTTTGGAGAATGATCTGGCAGGAAAAAGTCGGCGTTATTTGTATGCTAGCGAACGTGGTTGAAGGCGGAAAGGTAACTACTATATAACTCATCATATTCTATACTGGATGGAAAAAAAAAAAAAGAATCAATGAATTTATCGTATATATGTTTACAGAAAAAGTGCGAGCAGTACTGGCCGGATGTTGGAGACGAGGCAAAGTACGGTGAGATAAGCGTGACGCATATGGATCGTCAGATATTCGTTGATTACACCTTTAGAACATTCACGTTGGTCAATCGAAAGCAAATTCGTCAAGTACGGTATTATAAAAGTCTATAGATTAATGGGATTCAACTCCGACTGGGTGTAACTCCTCGACTTTTCGCAGGTTACACATCTCCATTACACAGGATGGCCAGATCACGGAGTACCGATGTACACTCAGTCGTTGGTTCCATTTCTTAAAAAACTACTTGATATAGATAGCGGAGATGGGCCTATTGTCGTTCATTGTAGTGCCGGAGTCGGACGAACTGGAACAATCATTTTGTGTGATATCTGCCTGCGTTCGGCTAGAGAAGAAAAAGTAAATAGTAGATAAATTTGATTATAATTAACCGTTAAATAAATGCCAATCGGATTTTTTTAGGTGGTCGATTTACCAGCCGTAACTTTAAGGATGCGTAAACGTCGAGCAAACATGGTCGATAATGCCCAACAGTATTTGTTAGCTCATCTTGTGATCGTCGAATGCGTGGTTTCCGAACAGACCCAAATACCTTGTGACAGTCTCTTACAAGAGAGGATAGAGAAACTGAGAAAGCAGTTACCATCGCATATACAAAGGCAAGCAGTATATGATCCCGATTTACTTAATTTTTCATACGAAATATTGGTGACATAAAATTCGGTTTAATACAGGCTTAAAGACACCGTGTGGCAGGATCGGGCACTGCACTCTTTAGCAGCATCTAAATTCTTGGCTACAGAAGCACTGGCAAACGATGGAATCGACGAACTCCCTCCAGGTCGTTAAATCTATACAATTATTCTAGAGATTCTTGATTCTACGTAAAATTATTTTAATTTTCAGCCTTTGATCCGTCTCCACCATTCGATAGCCAATGCAAATATATGACTACTGTTGGGGTAGACGGTGTAAAAATGAAGACTCAGTATCTTGCATCCCGGCTGCCTTCACCAGCCAACAGATTAGACCTCTGGAGATTAATTTCTCAAGAAAACGTGGAACTAGTTATAATATTGCAACATCCTGACCCTGATGATCCGGTTAGTATAAAAATACCTAATTACGAATTTTTGATAATTTAATGCTTTGCTTCTTGCAGACATACTGTGATATCATACCCAGTGAATTGAATATCGTATCTGTGTCCCACATGGAAGGTGGAGCCGAACTACTCATCGAGGAGGACGATAGTTTCACTATTGATAAATATGTTTTTACCAGGGTGCGTAATGAGTGAATTTATGGATAAAAATAAATATTTTATCACCAAGCGGTATTTTATTTAAAACTGTGTTATTCGTGACTGTAATCTTTCTTACCGCTTTATCAGAAAGGAGGAGAACCGCAACCTCTGACTGTGCTTACGTGCTTTAAATGGGGATATGGTATAGAAGGAAAACCACCACCAGCGGACGCTTTGGTTTCGCTTTGGCGAGCCTCGGAAAAAATTTCACGACAGGAAGGACCGACCTTCGTACTTTGTCGGTGAGTCATTGATACTACTTGTTGATATGAGAACGTTAAATTATAATTAAAATTAACGGTTTTCAAAAGAATAACTGTAAATATCAAATTCCTACTCTGATTTCGCCTTATCTAATGTTATTTTATGCATATTTTTAGCGACGGTGTTACGGGCTGCGGTCTCTACCTAGCGTTGAGTTTTCTACTTGAACGGATGTCTGTGGCTGGAGAGTGTGACGTAATTTCTGCGGTCAGAGCAGTTCGAAGATTTAAACCAGAGTTCGTGCAATCCTTGGTAAATTTTTATCCGTTATAAAAATTCGGACTATTTATTAGGCTGGATAATTACCTAATTGTAAAATTTTTAATCTCCATTTCAGGAACAGTTTGAATACTTGTACGACGCGGCTGTGAGATATGACGAGTGTTTCGAAACTTATGCAAATTTCTCGTGATTATTTATCACGAGATTATTTCGATAGAAAAATTCTTGTCTGTTCATTTTTAAATAATAATAATTGTCCGTCAAATGTTATTCCGTAATTGTTGTATACGTAGGATAATAAGACTAGAATTAAACGTATTGATAATGTATATTTACTAAATGTTAATCGATAATAAAAAGAGATGATTTTAAGCGAAAAGACCTATTCATTCTTCCACGTAATGCTAAAGAACAATCATTAGAAAAAAAAAAAAAAAAATGCTTATTAGACGTTTGGGTGAATAAAAAATGACCGTTGGAAAACTGTGTCAAAACCATATTCTGTCGGAAATGATTTTCTCTGTATAATTAGAGTCGAGAATATCTATCCTAGAAATGATAAATAAATCATCATGACATAACCGCGAAGATAACGATGTGTGTGACTCAGGAAAACTTTCATAGTTTATACATATATTCGTATAGTGTTTCATAATGATTTATGTTTGTGGGAAAATTTTCTTTCGACGTATCTCAGTTATTTATAATTATTATATGTGCTGTGAAGTTTATTGAATTATTTCTGGATTCGTATGTATAAAGAAGAAAAAATAAAAATAAACATTTCCAACGATAAAAACAGTTCATAATATATTCCATCGCTAAGGCGTTTGGTCTTCCATATATTCTGACCTTAAAAAATCACATTTTCGCAGGATGTGGGTTTCGTCGCCACATACATATACCGCATGTGCTAACAGGAAACTGGTGTGTTGAATGTGTCTGTTGTTTTTTTTCTTTTTCTTCCTTGCTAAAATTCACTGGCTGAACAAAACATCAGTCAGTACTTAACTTCGTTAAAGATATCGTGTCATAAAATTTACTAGCTAAGTCAGAGTAGTAGATATTTCAGAAATCGTAGGGTAGAAAGAAAGAAAAAAAACACCGTCGTGATTGACGGAACGGAAAAAAAAAAAAAAAAAAAAATTCCATCTACAGTAATGGAATCAGTTAGTGGTCGAGAAATTTTATCAATAAAAATTTATTTCTCTCTATCCTATTTCCTAGCGATTTTATTTATCTTTGCATCGATACCGGTGCAGAATTACGGTGAGTTGATTCTGCTGCGTAATTCTACGAATGGTGACAAAAGATCTCTGACTTGTTTAACCGAAGACGACGATGCCGCGTTAATTTGGAATTACAATTTCTCCCCAATCCAGGGAAACAGTTCCCAAAATGGTTTTACGGGTGAGTGAAGACGCGTATTACTACGATCCGCATGATAACGACTAATGGTTTGAACAGTTCGTGTCATTTTTCAAAACATATTATAGATTTCGAACCCAAAAAACCGTCGTCAGATACTAACAAATGCGCGGTATGGAATTCGACGAAATGCCTAGCTGAATGGGCCAATATTACTGGTTGGAGCGACGTCAATTCCGTTGAAAAACCCATGAGACCCGTCTTAGACTATCGATGGGAAGGTAGAATTCGTTGATTTATTTTCTCCGATATTGTACGAGGCCGAAAATATCGTCAATTCTAATATAACCAAGACTCGATTTATAAAACGATCATTAAAACTGGATTTTAGGCTTCAGAGAATTCGTCTTCGAGGAGAACCGAACAATGAAAGGTTATCAACACGTAAGGCAGCTTCATGCGACTACTGAGACAGTAGTATTCTCTATCCGAGGAGTACAACATGTTTCCATTTTTCTGTGCAAAGAAAAGATGCCGGAGAACGGCCAGTGCTTTAAAATCGTACTCAGAAGTTCGTCGAATAAACAATCTGAAATTTGGACCTGCCTCACGGAAAATTCCTGCGAGAAAGTAGCCAATGTCTCGGTATGTAAAGACATAACGAATTTCTCAGTCAATTTTCAAGACACAAGATCCGAGATTATCCACTATCCTTAAATTTCATTACAGGACAGTAACGGACTTGTGCTCGACATATATGCATGGCGTACGTTTACACTGAAGTGGAATAGTAGTGAAAAAATAGTCGAGATTTTCAAAGATACTGATCCTGAGAATGAGCCATTCTTGCGAGGTCAACTCGACATATGGCCGAATGTACATCACATATTAGTCGATAGCGAGTTGATAGCACGAGTTCGATTTCACTTCTGTAAGTACGAAACTATTCGTTTAACTTGTATATATGTGAAAAAATAGTTTTGTACAATATTGAATCCTTTTTTTTAAATTTTTTTCTCTTTTTTCTTGCAGACGATTATTACATGACAGAAAGCAACAGCTCGTTATTATATTCGAAGGAATTTAAACACGACGGAAAAACTTTTTGCATCGAGCTACAGGTTGGGCTTTGCTCTGAATGCAAACTGCAAGTAGACGTAGTAGCAACCGACAGCGTGTTTCGTCATATCGAGACGATTGACGGAAACGAAAATTCTACTTACAACAACCTCCTGAGGTGGCGATCAGTCAAATTGAACTTTACTGTAACTTTCGAAAAATTTGTTTTGCGCATTGAATCTATCCTCAAAGGGAACGGCAGTGGTAAGTGGGCGATCCACAACTTTCGTATGTGTAAGCCAGTTGGTAAGTATACAAACGCGATTCTCAAGAAGCAAAAATTCTCTCATTTTCATGACAAACTCCGATAATAATTGCAGTTTTATTCACGTTTAGGCAGCCTCAGAGAATCAACTTTAACTACTCATCTAGAGAAGCTTAATCCTCCCACCTGGCCTTTAGTTTCGTGTCAAAAATTGTCTCACTTCAAACCCGATCTAGTTGCTTCGAATTCTCAGGGCACGATTGAGGACAAAAGTCGTGAGCAAAGAGTTTATTATCAAATTCGTGAAATTAATATTTATTTTGAATCTCATTGTTAACCGTATTCTATACGATTGTTTAAAAAACCGCTTAATGTAAAGTAATTATTCTTTCCTCCGTAGAATTAGAGCTGCTTGTTAATAAGTGGTCAACATTATGTGGTTCTTCTTGCAAAAAGTTGGGAAAAAAATGGTCCATATGTAACCCAACCGGATGCACTTGCGACCGAGGATTTTATGGAGAAGATTGTAACAAAAGTAAGTTATACCACACGCATTGACAAACTATATATGTTACAATTTTATTAACGCAATATTCGCAGAATGCATTCAGGGCTATTACGGATTTAATTGCACTGACAAATGTGGTGACTGCAAAAATAGATGCGATACGAAAACTGGAGCTTGTAGTGATGGTTGTAAGAGAGAGGATCTTCCCCGTCCATTCTGCAAAAGAGGTTACATTATAATCGGCTACGAGCATTCTACACCAACAGAATAATTTGATAGAAAAAAAAAAAAATAATAATACTGCTCTGTTTCAGAAACGTCCGCAACTGAAGAAATAACGGATATACAAAACTTAACAAAGAACTCTATATCCGATACCAAAGTCACGCTCCAATGGCATCCTGCTCAATCACGAAGTAACCAAACTGTCGGCTATGAGGTTTTGATCAAGGTATCACACACGCCCACTATATCCCATTAAACTACATAGTCCACTCCATGAACACGAATCATTCGATTTTTGCATGCTTACGATTAGATAAAAGAGCTGATAGGTTGCGATGACCTAAAAAAATCGACGCCTCGACTGGGAGGGATCTCTAAAAACGTAAGTGATACAAAGGTGTCCTTCGACGGCTTGCACCCCTATGCAATTTACAATGCAACTGTAACCCCATATACAACAAGTGGAAGTCCGAGAACAGTAACCTTCCAGACGTATCAAAAAAGTGAGTGAGACAAGTCAGACGTTCGATTTTATTAAAGACTAACGTATTTTAATTTATGTAGATATTCCTACGTCGGGAGTGAGCAATTTTCGGCTTAGTCAAGACAATAAAACACTCGAATGGGATGATCCTGTTGATTGCACCACGATTACAGGCCCGACTGAATGGAAGAAATTGATATTCATGGGTGTCAGTGAATCGGTAAAGATAATCACGAAACAAATTAAATCAAAATGCTTCGAACTGAAGAATCTTGTCGAACTTATTCCCTATACACAGTACACAGTGCGTATTCACGTGATTAGAAATGAACAGGGAACTATGAATGATAGTTGTTATAGCGAGCTAGAGTGGAGGACACCACCGACTAGTGAGAAATATGAAAATTTTCTAACTTAATTTTTTTTTCTAATCGTTTCATGTTTTATTTTATGCCATCAAATCGGACAAATTTATTTATCCTAGAGCCGAATGGTGTGAAAGATTTAATGATATACGATGCCGATCCTGACACAAACACATTTTCATTGAAATGGATAGAACCTCAGCCTGCCAATGGTGAAATCGAATCCTATTTCGTGATAATCAAAGGAAGCGAAACTATTAGGCATAATAAAACTGTAAGAGTATTAAAAAAAGAACAGAGTTGCGATCCAAAGGGAAACTACGTATGCTTCAGAAATTTAACTCTACCACCAAATTTTATAAGAAATAACCCTGAAATTGTGGTACGTAATTGTGATCTTAGTCAATAAAATAGAAAATGATATAACCACCCCCCACTCCCCCTAATGAAATCTCTTTCAAAAGCTGACTTTGTGGACAAAGAAATTTTCTGTATATTTTCATTGCAGGTTTATGCGAAGAATGCAAACGTTACAGAATCTGGAATCCCGAGTAATGTTACATTCGTACCAAGTTCGTGTTTCAAAGGTAAGTTTATTAATTAGGAAGAAAAAAAAAAAAAGGCGTGAGGCGAGGGGGGGAAGGGGAAAACATTTATGACATCGATTTTTGCTCATCCTAAACCGCAAACGTCGAAAGATTTTCTAAACCTACTTAATGATGTTGAGTTAAATTTTTCGGTTTTATTTCTTAACGTCAAAAACTATTAAAATATTAATAAACCCGATCTTTTTCCTCAGTACCCAGCCAGCCACGGAACTTAACAGCAAGTCATGAGGATCATGGAATCGTAAAGTTGCAATGGTCTCACCCGTTGATCTCCTTTACAAAAATCGTGCGATTTGAAATTCTAGCCGTAGTCCTGAATTCAAGACTATCGGAAAATATTAAACAACAGTTCCCGGTCGACTATGTGGTGTCGATAAATCATGAAAGTTACACCCAAAAGCTATACCTTCCTACATCGACGTCCTATCGCATCTCCGTTATGGCAGTAATTGCAAATAACTTGACAAGTTCACGGGTCGAAGTGGATACTACGGTCAGCGACGGAGTGGCGTTCGACGGCGAACTGAACATAACGCGAAATGGGACTTTGACCAATCTCATAGTTCCCGGAGTGATGAACAAGACGCGTACAACAATGGTCAGTGTATTGGTCGAGGGGGTTTTAAAGTGCAATGGAACACCACTACCCAGTCTAGTACTTACCACGTATAAGGTAAGTCCAGATGATACTTAGGTTGTATAATGTTCAGCAGGAAAAATCCGTCTCTGTATTTTGGTTCTATAATATTTTTTTTTTTTTTTTTTTTTTTTAGCCGGAAAATCACAAGCCTAAGCAGCTCGGGATCAAAGCTAACGACTTAAAGGGTAACGCGTCAAATTGCTCCGTTGATCTCGCAAAAAATTGGAAGTTCAGGGTAGTCGCGAAGGACTCGAATTCTGCGATGTTGGCCGCCCTTATGATAGTCCCGATGACTCTGGCAGAAGATAAACCACAGAATCTAGTCTGGTTTATTGTTTCGGCAATTATAATTATAGCCATCTGCTGCGCGATTATTTTCTACATTTGGCACCTGTAAGCTACAAGCTTTTTTACATACGGTAGAAAATTCTCTGCTTATTTCTAATTGTACTATTTTTCTTTTTTATTTTTCTTCTTTCTTTCTTTCTTTCTTTCTTCTATTTAGAAAACGAAAAAGACTTCGGGCGCAAGAATCTTACACTGAGATGGTCCCGTTATCGCAAAGAAAGCCAAATACAAAAAAGAGTAGAGAAAAATTGACGAGTTCTTGCAATCGTCAAAGTTCAACACCCCCGCCCAGTAATTACGAGATAGAAAACCGACTGTCGAACCACGTTTACGCAGTGCCATTTGTATTGGAATCTAATTCTGTCAGTACGACATGTTTCGAAGAGTACGCAAAAGATTCGGCTTTCAATGAAGTATTGATTTCCCAATACGGGGTAAGAAATTTTCTATATAAAAAAAAAAAAAAAATAATTAGTCTAAATACGTTAGTTTCTAATTCATAAAATGATCGTCACTAGCTTTGCGAAATAGTGTCCAAAAATCATTTACTAATAATTCATTATCATCCACATCAGCTGTTTCCCAGAGGCCTTGTTAGGCCGTGTAATTATGGAAGATTGCCAAAAAATATGCCAAAAAATCGGAACAAAAATCTGATAGCCTGTAAGTAGAAATGATTATTTTATGAAATTGTTTACAAGGTGGTTTATATTGCTGATTATCATCTCGTAGCTCGCTTGACGACTTACATATTACACGATTTTTTTTACTAATTAAAGATGACGAGAGCAGAGTTATCCTCGATAAAATACCTGGTGATCAATACTCCGATTATATTAATGCGAATTATATTCAGGTAAGAATCTATCTAAGATTTATACAAACTTTACAATAGTCGAATAAAACTATTTCTCCATTAATCTACCCGAACGATTCAGGGATATGGCGAAACGACAGCTTACATCGCGACACAGGGACCAAAACCTAACACAATAAACGACTTTTGGAGAATGATATCGCAGAAGAAAGTTCTCGTAATTTGTATGCTGACAAATATCGTTGAGAATGGGAAGGTAATTTAATATCTATAAACAAATTTCAGGACTGAATCATATTAAGGAAAAAAACAAAAAAAAAAAAACACAAGACTCAATGTTTCAGAAAATGTGTGAGAAGTACTGGCCGGATGTTAAAACCGAGGAAAAATATGGCAATATAACAGTCTTTAATACAGACGAACAAGTATTCGCTGACTATACTTTCAGAACGTTTAAACTGAACTACAAAGATCAGGAGACACGCACAGTGCGTAAAATTTCAAAGTTCATTATTTCCTAAAATTAAATTTATCTTCTGATTCAAAGGTGTTTTTTTTTTTTTTTTGTTTCCTCCGCAGGTCACGCATCTCCACTACACGGGTTGGCCTGATAATAATGTGCCAATGTACCCCCAATCCCTGGTAAGTTATCTTAAAAAATTGGCCGAAATACTAGACGGACATGGACCTGTGGTAGTTCACTGTAGTGCAGGAGATGGTCGTACGGGCACAATCATATTATGCGACATGTGTATAAGACAGGGTATTGAAGAGGAGGTGAGTTAAACGCGTTGAATTTAAAAAAAAAAATTAAAAAAAAAGCGGATCATTTCAATGAAAGTATCACTTCGTTGTAGAAAATTGAAGTATCAGACGTGACCAAACGCATGCATAGTAGCCGTGCGAATATGATAGACAATCCACAACAGTATGTATTCGCTCATGTTGTAATCGCTGAGAGTATAATGTCCATACCGACGCAGATACCTTGCACCGACGTTTTTCCATCTAGGATAATAAGCTTGAAAAAACAGCTTACAGCACATGTACACAGGTTTGTTAATCATTCATACTATCTCGATTTATAATATCATTAATTATTTATTTTTATTAACGCAGATTGAATATGAGCGTATGGCAAGAGCGGGCTTTGCACTCATTGAGTTCGCAACAAGGTCGGATTTCCTCGAGTATGACAAGAAATAAATTGCCAGAACTGATAGAAGGTAGAGGAATTAAATTTTTCATCGTACAATTTGCATTGATTACATCGTTTTTAATCCTGTTTTAAACCGTGTGAATTTTAGACAGTGTTGAAGTGGACATTTATGAACAGTTTTCGGACTTAGACAGAGATACTAATTATATAAATGCTGTGCCTGTGGACGGCGTTAGGTTGAAAAACCAATATCTAAGTTCCCAGCTTCCTTCACCTGCCGGACTTCCGGATTTCTGGAGATTCATAGCAGAAAAGAACATCGAACTTGTCATAATATTGCAATGTCCTAACACTAACGATCCAGTAAGTAAAAAAGACGAAATTCGATGATTTAGTTTATGATCGGATAGCAAATATTGAATCTTTTCTTTCACAGATGTTTTGTGATGTTATGCCTGGTGAATCGATCCTCGTACCTGTACCGTACATGCAAGTAGAAACTGAAACGCACGTTAACGAAGACGAGCTTTTCACGATTGATAAACTATTGCTAACCGACACATCAGAGGTATGCAATAAAAGGAAATCCGAAATAAAAAAAAAAATTAGTCATTACGTATCGGTTGTTCAATTTCGTGATATAAGGCTAATTTTATTTCGTTTCTAAATAAGGAAAAACCAAGACTGCAGTCTGTGAGTGTGATTAAATGTAGCGGATGGAAATGCGGTAGGGCTGAGAAATTACCGTCTACAAACGCGTTGGTTTCACTTTGGCGAGCTGCGGAAAATATTAGGGGAGAGCAAGGGATGACTTTGGTACTTTGTCAGTAAGTAATTCAGTCGAATGCTGATACAATATTCAGTTCTTTTTTTTCTTCTTCTTCATAGAATGACCAGCCACGGAATAAAGTGTTCTTTGTTAATTAAAACTTCCTCTTATTTTTCAGAGACGGTGTTACGGGCTGCGGCCTTTACTTAGCGTTGAGCTTTTTACTTGAACGAATGACCGTGGAAAGAGAATGTGACGTTATTTCAGCAGTTCGAGCAGTGCGACGATCCAGACCGGAATTCGTACAATCGATGGTAAGGCCGAATTCAAGGGTTTTTTTTTGTGTTTTAGATTTTTATTAAGAGACAATAGAATAAAAATAAAAAAAATTTCTAATGTCGGACATCAATCTGAATCTGTTTGATTATTTTCAGGAACAATTCGAGTACTTGTACGACGCGGCGATGAACTACTTCGAGTGCTTTCAGACATATGCGAATTTTTGTTAATTCGTCACCGAATATTAATGATATGTTGTATTTTTTCAAGAAAGAGGAAATCCGTTTATATGTTTATAACCTTTTGTTCAGTCGCAAATTATTGGTTTTTTGTAAATTTTATATTCGTATTTGTTAGTCCTTAGAATAGTAAAATGTCTTTATTTGATAGAAGTAAAGCTCAATGTATTGAATATACTGACAATAAAAATAAGACTATTTGATGCATATAAACAGGAAAATTAATTAAAGATTCGAAATACTAAAACCTCAAGGAATTCTTTCCATTATTTCAAAGTAAGGTTTATGAGTGGAAATTATACTCGTATCTTCCCTGTATACGTATACGTATATTATGTGTGTTACAGTGAGATTAGACGACTTCCCACCAGGCGGCGCAAAAATCAGCTGATAGAGTTAGTCACAGCGTAACATAAAGAGCACGTTAACTTTCTCGCTACTATTTACTCTGTGTTTCCATGTTTTCGTCAAATAAAAAAAAAAAACGTTTTGTGATACCCGTGGGTCAGGATTGACGGTTAAATATTGACGGTTAAACGTCGGAAAGAATAATTCCCCGTCCCATTATACCAGTGATAAAACACAAAAGAAGAGGCTTGGATTTCATCTGACGATAAAAAAAAAAAAAACACCTCTCGAAGCTTAAACATCAGGTGCGAAATAAACACGTTAAAATTTTCTATCTGCCATCTATCCCGCGTTATAATACGAAGTAACCCCGTGTCTTGGTGTACGTATAATAGTATGTAAAACAGTAAACAGTACGTGTTTTGATTTCCCTTTGCCAATTATCTGTCTACAAAAAAAAACGAGGAAAAATTAAAATTAAAATAAAATTAATATCAATATTAATCATTGAAAATTGATTAAAAGTTAGAAATTTTTTTTTTTTTCATTCAATCAAACTACGAGAACCTTTGGATAAATTTTTGTGACAAATTCAAAGATCAGACTTGTAGCCTTTCTTGATTTCATTATTTTCTTTCATTATTTGCTTGTTAATTAATGTGATACAATTCGTTTAAGAATATTTGTAAAAAATTAATATGTGACAAGCCTGTATGTGAGATAACATTGGCGTAGAAAGGTATTTGCTTGAATTGATATCGGATTGTAAAAAAAAAAAAAAGAAAAAAATAATAATTTCACAAGCTTCTATCTGTTATCTATCTAACCTGGTGTTATTATTCACCGCGTATTACATAAGCGATATAAAATGCGTGGTAGTATTATAAACCGCCATGATACTGACGTCAGTTTACCCGCGCAATTTCAAACTGCAGTGCGCGATCGCGAATTATATTCTCGCGATATCGTATCTGTTAAAAACCGATACAAAATAAGAAAAGAAATTTTTTTTTAAGAAATTATTAGAACTGTGTATAATAATAGGGCGAATAAAAAATCTAAAATCTATATTGAATCATAAAAACTATAATATAAGAGTATCGATATACCGACGTGAAAGAAAAAAAATATCTACTCAAATTTCGATCGAAGATACTAATAAATTTAGCCAACAAACGGGTAGGCGTATTATAAACGAGGGTACATATACATATGTATGTAACGAATCATAAACGCGAATAATATACATGTATATATAGTATGATTAGAATCTTAGTAAACGTCGCAATAACAATTTAAAATAGTTATTATAATGATTATTAGTAAGATTGTATATAACGAGTGATAATCGTTTATATTTTATATTTTATATAGTATATATAATACCTAAATATATTATATAGCGATGTTAAAACTAAAATATTAGACTTTAATAAGATATGATATAATTTGATATTATGTATATACTTTCATATAACTCGAACTTGAACTTTAAATAATAATCTCTTTAAATGGCTAAGCCTTGTCTAGGTATATAATAAAGGTTTATATCTCGCGTAGGGTTAAACCGCGTATGAATTATGATCACTGTTGAGTTGTTGAGGAAACGGCAAAGTGACAGAGTACCAAAATGGCGTCTTACCATATTCTCAACTCTAAAGCTTGATCATAGTCGCGTCTTGGCCGATCCCTAAGGGGCAAATTGTAAATTGCTGTCAAGTCGGGCCACGGTCGTATCATTTGCGTTAGTTAAACGTAATTGGTAGGTTGAATGCTGAAAACTACTCGGAAGACAGCGCGCGTGGCATCGCATCGTTTTGCCACTATATAGTCTATAAGCTGACTTTACCATAATCTTTATAACGATCTTACTTTGAGATACGATGTATAGAGATTTGTCTCAATCCCCCATTACATCCACGCGCTACCTACGTATGATTTGAAAAAAATAAATGAATAAAAAAAAATTTGTTAAACTACCGCGAAATGAAGTAAAGACATTTTCAGGACATCCATCGCCCGCTAATGAATGACCGAAGCTGCTGCTGAACGAGAGGAAAAAAGACTGATTTCGTACAACATAGCAGGATGTCTCGCGATTCAAAAGATGCGCGAAAATCTGAACCCGCAACAGCATCAGCTACTTCACGACTCCGTCCGATCTTGGCTATTGAATATACGGAGGATATAAACCTGGAAAAGGTTTACGTAGGAAGATTAAAAGAGAAGCGAAATATTTCTAAAGCTATACAATTAATATCAACGGCAGCCCCAGGTTTTGGTCATTTAAAACGATGCAATGGTTTTCGTTTACTTTTAGCACGCGTTAATAATACTTCATCTAAAGAATTGAAAGACTCGTTATCGGCTAAAGGGTTTGATCTATCTCTCCTGGAAGATGAATTCGAGGTTTTAAATCTACCCTTAAAATCAATGAGGACAAAAAACCAGGCTGAAATATGCGGCAAAATATGGCCAGTTAATTTTCACCCGGATCAAATTACCGAGTCAATTATATCCGGGGATATATTCAACGGTGAAGATATACGAAAAATGGAATCGCTTATGAGGTCAACTATCGAAGCTGCGAGATTAGAGGCGATTGGAAATTCCGAATGTAACGGAAGCGCGTTGATAGTTGATCCAGAAAACGGTGAAATCCTCGCTTTAGCATCCTCAAAAATTAACGAACATCCCTTATGGCACGCAGCGATGTTAGCCATTGATTTAGTAGCAAAAATTCAGGGCGGTGGAGCCTGGGATTTAATTATTGATTATCGAAATATCGACTTGATTAAAGACGAAAATGGTAAACGAAAATTTGACGGGGGTTTACCGCTTTGCTATCCACCCTCGTTAAATGACGTCAATTTTCCCAAAGTTGAGCCTCTGGTTGCGGAAAAATCGGCGAAATCGAAACCGAAGAATAAAAGTGAGGATATATTAGAAGGAGGAAATGTCAAGACTGGACCTTATCTGTGCACAAATTTCTGGGTATTTATGGTCCAAGAACCATGCGCACTTTGCGCTATGGCTTTACTTCATTCGAGAGCTTCGAGAATATTTTACGGCGTTAAAAAAACCGCTGGTTTTCTCGAAAGTAAAGCCATGCTTCATACTACACCAGGATTGAATCATCGGTACCAAGTCTGGGCTGGGATTTTGGAAAATGAATGTGAGGTTGTGTGCGAAGAGATGAAAACTCGGGAATTGAAATTAGGATAAAATGCCTTTTTTCTTTTTCTTCTTCTTATTTTTCTTATCTCGTATAAATTTTCGTGATCAATAAATTCATTGATCTAATAAAGTGTTTTTAAATGTTTCTGTGAAACATCGTCACTATGATAAGACAATTGTTTTATACTTGTTTAAATACATAAGTATATATAGGTATAATAATCTTTGACAATAAACATCGTTGATTGAAATACTTATTACGAACTAATTGGCTTGTTATTTGCAATGTATCATCCTGTTTTCGTAGTTTTCCAAAAAAGAAAAAAACAAAAAAAAGAAGTAAATTCTATATTCTAAGATTTTTCGATATATAAACCCTTTCTGTACCGGATATTAATAAATAAATATAAGGAAAGAAAACGGTCTAAACGTGTGAGTAAAAAAACAAAAAGAAAAGAAAATCACGTGAGATTACACCAATCGTGTTCCTTGTTCAATAACAATTTGTTTAGTCGTAGTGGTTGGCGTTCCGTAATCAGTGACCCGTTGATTGACACCAATCTGCAAAATATTTAACGTCCGCCGCTACGCGGGTCGGAAAAGCTACTCTTCTCTCGATACAGCGTCCGCGACGTCTGCAAGGATGAACTAATTAGGATTTGAAAAAAAAAAAAAATAAATAAATAAATAAAAATTCACCCCGTCTAAAAAAGGTGTTCAAAGAATAATTCCCCGAATCAAAGAAAGAAGAAGAAAAAAAGAAAACTGATTGACGTATTAACGAAAATTTTTCTATTTTATTTTGTTTCAGTTATCCTCATCGTCGTTGGCTACGATTATATATAAATATTCCACTGAAGCCACAAACGAGACGAGACGGGATATCCGACGAGCATATATACCATATTAATTATATAAAGAATAGAGAGATTTGAAGATTTTTTTTTTTTTTTGTATTTTTGTATTTTTCTTCTCGTATTTACCGCAGAGATTTCCGAGGTTTGATAAAAATCGTAATAAAAAGATACGCTATCGGTGGTTAGTCTGCGACGAGCGTTACGTTTTCAGATAACACGCGTTATTTCCATTGCTTTGATCTTAATGAGATAAGAAGAGAAAAAAAAAATAATAATAATAATTATCATCATCATTACCTCTATTATAATTGCGTGAATTTTTTAATCGAAATATTGAAGAAGAAAGAAAAATTCCGTAGCAGTTGAAATTTCGTGTAAATTAAATATCTGTTTTTTCTTAATACCGTTATTGCGGATCGTTCCTGTTTTCTAATACCAATAAGACAAAAAATAGAAAAAAAAAAAAGGTAAAAATAATACAAAGACGTCGCCGTCTTCCCGCGCGCGGTTGTTTCATACATTAACGCTAAGTGATTTCAATTGAGAGATTCACTCGGGTTTGAAAGAACGATTTTTATTGGACGAACGGTGAAACTAGGATCACAGCGATTGGTTAGTGTCGTTAAACATTGTTGAGAGACGCACACAGCGCTTACCCCGTGATCGTTCCTCATTCTCAGTTTCGATCAAACGTCTCGCGACTAAGTCTAACATTGCAAGCGGTACGGTTGTGACAAAATAAGAAAAATAATTAATTTTTTTTTTAATTCATTTTTCTCTCTTATTTCCAAATTCTGACAAATTTCGGGTTTTTATTTTTATTTTATTTTTTGTTCTTTGTTGGAAAACCAAAAGAAGAGAAGTCAAGAATTAAATTTTTTTTTTTTTTTTTTCCATCTACCATCGACGGGGAGAGATCCTATCATCCACGGCGACGCGCTGTTCTCAAAGAAGATCAATGGATTGAGATCGAATATTTAGTGGAATGAGAAGCTGATCTATTGTTTCTTTGTTTGTTTTTTTGTTCCCAAAAAAAGAAAAAAAAAAAACAGAAAAAGGAGTAGAAAAAGAAGAGGAAGGGAAAAAAAACGTCGAGAGAATGTAAAGCGAGAGAGAGAGAGAGCAAAATAACTGGAAGAGAAATTTCGTATGATTCATATGGTGAATATTTGACCTGACAAATACCTGGTGAAAAAGTCAAAGGACGTCATAAATCGTGATATAAACAAGGACGTAGATATCTGGATTTTGGTTGGTTGGTTGGTTGGTTTTTTTTTTTCTGATTTTTTTTTTTTTCATCAACGACGATAAAAAAAAGCCCACTTTAAATCTGATGATAATTTAATGATTCAAACGTGATAACGTCTGGGGAAGAACCCTACTTTGTCTGGAATAAAAATAAAAAAAATATAATAATAATAATAACACAAGAGTAACTTTACCCTTTATTAAAATAAAATTTAATTTAATTTTCGATCGCCATGGAGCTGAAGATTTTGAAAATGTGGTGACCAAGGACGACAGGCGAACGCCTTAAGTGACCCAGACACTCTCTTGTGTGTGAGCCATAGTAATAGAAAAAAAAAAAAAAAAGAAACCCTGTACCGTACATCTATACTACCCGAAATCATATACTATTTCATTGAATTATTCCCAGACCTGGAATGGAATGAATAACTGAATCCAAGATTTATTTTAAAATAAAAAATAAAATAAAGAGTATAAATTCGCTGTTCGCGAAGATAATATAGAAAACTGTATCTGGAAAGGAAGAAAATTGCTATATTAGAAAAATATTAAGCGATATTAAAAATCGCCTGTCGTCTGTCTGTGGAGAAGTTGAAATTGAAGGCTTAAGAAGTTGATAAAGAAAAAAGAAGAATAAGAATAAGAAGAAGAATAATTGATATCGAATACGAAAAATAAAATTAATAACAAAATGCGAAGAAGCCAAGGAGTAGCGATGGTTTTCGAAGATGTATTCAGCGTGTTCGCCCGTTTTCTGGCCTCGACATCGCGGGGCTGTGCATTATTAGAAACCCATCGTCAACGTGAAACAACGGGAATCAAAAAGCTGTACAACAGTTTTTTCGTTATGTTTTAAGGATAATTATTTAAGAAAATAATAATTACCGCTAGAATCCTGTATAGACGGGACGCATAGGTCCTGATACGAAGTTTTAATAACGTGTATCAATAACCGTGAAGGTAAATTTACAATTACCCGAATTACCGTAAACGGAGTAAACGGTGTGAAGAGAATAAATATACAATAAAACTCCGGCGAGATACACGTTAGATAGAAAAAAACTTACGTGCTTAGAAAAGTGTTAGAAGTCAAGAAGTAGAAAAAAACAAAAAAAAATAAAAGACGAAAGGAAAGACGAGAAAGGAAAAAAAAAATAAAACAGATCGATGGGACTATTGAGAATTTAAGATAAAAAGAAAGAAAGAAAAAAAAAAAGAATAATAATAATAAGAGTGAAATTGGATGGATGCGAAATTCTGGAGAAACTCCAGTATTTGTTAATTTTTATTTTTTCTTCTAACGATCATTTTGCTAAACTATTACCAATTATAATCGCTTTTCGAAAGCAAGAAAGAAAGAAAGTAAGAAAAAAAAAGAATAGGGTGGAAATCTACTGCTGGCGCATCGTTTGATCCCAATCAAAAAATTAACTGCGATTACAATCATCTTGAAAATTATATCATCGATAATTTTGGCCAAATAATCACAACGAGCTTTTGGATAAAAAATCATTGAGAAAAAAAGCTGATTATAAATTTAAAGAATAAAAAAAGGAAGAAATAAATAAAAAAAAAAAAAAAGCAGCCAAGGATACTCATTTTATCGAATGGAGTTACACTTGATTTTGGACGGCGGTACCGGAACGCTGAATGACACTATGTGGCTTGAAAATAATTCTTCGTCACCACCGTATCAGGAATTATCACCTAACCAGGATTCCGTAGTGGCTACAATGTCCCGTCATCAGGTAAGAAAATAAATTGAAAAAAAAAAAAAAACATGAAAAATAGTAGCAAAAACTATGATAATCGCAAATATTTCCTTGTCTATATATATTTTAATGAATTGAAATTCTACCACCCCCCCAGGCATCTCTTCCATTAAACGGTTATCACAGTCCGCCGATGATTAATTGGGAAGAAAAGACAGAATCTCAAAATTATTCCCCGGATCCAACAGCGGTTTTAATTCGTTCTAACAGTTCATCACCCCAGGATTTTCATCCGTCATCTATACAGCCGGATAGGCAACTTCAAAGTTCTCTAAAACGTCGTCCTGGTGATTCTCTTCAACAGATCGTTGACCACGGACGTAAAATGATAAAAAGAGACGGTGAGTCCGATTGATATAACGATTCCTAATTGTTTCCTTTCTTTTTTTTTTTCTCTACTCTGCTAAATTATTTCCACCTGTTGAACGATTCCACCAGCGTTTTTTTTTTTTTTTTTTTTTTTCCCTGATTCGCATAGAGTTAGATAATTCATCTAGGCAGGGCTTAATTATTTATTTCAAAAGGTGTGTACTAAATGACGGAATTGAATTGTTGTATACTACATAGGTATACATGTGTGTGTGTATATAGTTTAACTTATACGTAGAGATCGTAAGTCGTGCAAGTCGCGGTTAATTCGCGTGAGGTTGACGTAGAGCCATAGCGTTCAATTCATGACGGAGGTCAATCGTCAATTTCCTGATCATGACTAACAATGAGCGCCACACTAAAAGCCCATAACTTACAATAAACTGGCCCACGCAGGAGGCCTTTATATAAGATATAACCTATACGAATTAGTATATAGATATGTTATGTTATTAATTAAAGAAACCAATATATTTACAGTCATCATCATTCTCTCGCATACCTATAATAAATCATTTTTATCATTGATGACTAGTACGAGTCAATCATATATTTAAAGATCGGAAAATTCCATCTTAGAAAAAATTATACTTAATTTCTAATTCTAGTCAATCTAAAACCGCGACGTCTTACCACAGCTGAGTAGGTATATAAGTGATAATAATAATAATAATAATAATAATAATAATAATAATAATAATAAGTACACCGAGTATCTAAAATTGCCGACTTCCTTTCCGCGCACGTTAACGATTAAAGCGGTCCTCAGCTCTTACGCATATCCGGTAACGCGTATCATCTAGGTATATACATACATGTGCGCTAAATAAATCGCGTTTAATGAAATTTTTAGCAAATTGGTTTTTTTTCTTCTACTTCTTCTGTTTTTCATATAGATATTCTAAATTCGAACGTTTTGTATCTTACTATCATTTCTTTAAAAAAAGAAAAAAAAAAAATTCGCACGAGTATTAACAAAAGCTGATCAATTTATATTCTCAGAAGCTTGTGTATATAGGTAGATACAACTCCTCGTCCATTGAGGCTAATCTGACTGTCCAATAATTAACTGCAGACTCTGCGACGTCCATTATTGTTGATTAAATTATTAAATCGACGTCCCGAGAGAGAGAGAGAGAGTAAGAGAAAGAGATGCTGGGATGGAGGGAGAGAGGTCGACGTCTGAGACGACCTTCCCACGGTCGTAGCCTGTCCAAGATATATATTTGCAATTATAAACTGGTTTATGTTTCCTTTCGATTTTTTAATTAGTTCAGTGTTTCTTTTTTTTTTTTTTCGTTCTATTTATTTCCGCAATTAACTAACTTTTGTGGATTTAGAATTTGCGAAAAAACAGAAAAAATAACAAAAAATAAATTTCAACCGGCTTTTGTAAGCTCCGATTGTTTTTTTTTTTTTAACAATAAAAACTCTTTATCGTATTCTCATTCAGTGATTTGACGCCATTACACGTCCACGTGGTCAGACGGAGAGATAACTCGGCAAGTAATAGCCACAGCTGAGATTAGCGGATTCGTATAATATATTTCTCAATTATTAAAGTCCATACATAACGCGTCGAGTACTCATCGGTATAAGTTTACAGATTAGAACGAAGACTGGATTGGCGATTTTGTTAAACACATATAATATAATATAATATAATATAATATAATATAATATAATATAATATAATATAATAAAAATGAAATGGTCAAACGTTGATAATTCAAAGTGCGCAACACCGTTTGGTATACAACAAAATCGTAATTATACTGTGCAAACGTCAAAGGGTAGAACCTATCACTACACAGCGCCAAACAAATCTGGGAAAAATACCGCTATAATGAATTACCAACAAATGTCTTGCAATTATCAAGGTAAAAAAACAAAGTGAAAAAAAAGAAAAGAAATAAAAAATTAACTAGACTATAATTAAACGTTTAATTTTTGTATATAATTAAATTGTTAAATTATCGCAAAAGTTTTTCTGTTATGAAAATGACGATGAATATTTTGTTTCTTGCAAAATTTACACCAACCCGTTGCCTTTTCGTTTGTTCATTATAGTATAAGTTAAATTATGAGAAAGAAAAACAAAAAAAGAAAGTTATAAAGATTTTTCTTAATATTAATTTCTTTATATATATTTTTAAAATTCGTTGATTTGTATACGCGTTAAATACCGCTAATAATTAACTCATATATTCCGATAGTAAAAAAAATAAAATAAAAATAATAGATTTATATACGATAACATTATGACATCGCAGACGACTATTTGCCGAAAAATAATCTTTCATATATGTATAAATAATTTTTTTTCTTCTTCTCACCAACTAAAACCGGATAAGAATCAAAATTTTATCTAAGATAAACTGGTTTCCCAAAACCAATTCCTCTGTACACGGGGTTATCGCTTGTTGATTAATAGCATATAATTAACACCATTAATCGTATCAAAATTTCTGTAATAAACAATCTAATATTTGATTTATTTTTCATCTTCAAACATTATATCATTATTATTATGTTATTAATTTTAGATTTATTTATTTTCTTCAATATTGTTTAATTGAAATCAAATTCAATATATATATTTATAAGATATTTTTATATAATTAATCCTGATTTTTATTTTCAAATTTGATATAGGATCTGTTAACAACGATTCGGGACAAGGATGGCCGACACAGGTAGAAGACCTCGCGGAACATCTAGTCGCAGATTTGGATGGATCTCTATCGGCTCTTGCAGCAACGGATTTGGCCACTGCGGTAGCTTCGTACAGTATGAGGTACGTGAGAATTTTTGTTTATTAAATATTCATTTTCAATTATATATTAAAATTATTATATACCTTTATGTATGCAATGTAGTAAAAACAAAAAAAAAAAAAGGATACGAGATGCAATCTTTCAAACGTATAAAGAAAATAAAGAAATTTATTCATTTATTTGAATGTTATAATACTTGAACTATATTTATTTGTCCCTCTATTAGGTATATTATTGTACTTTAAAACGTTTTTTTTTTTCTTTCTTTTATTATATAAATTGAAATATTTTATTCTATAATAATAAATGAATAAATTTTTTTTTTCTTTTTCAATTGATTAACGTACGTATATCGTATAATACCATGAATATATGAAAACAAATCATTGCTCTATATAAGTATAATGCAATAAAGAATCAAATTGAGGCAATAACTGATCAGGAGGAAAAAAAAAAGTTCAATTATCGAACTAACGATATAACAAAAAAAACAAAACAAAAATTAATTAAAATCAATATTTCAAAAAAATTTCATTTTTGCCAATATTTTATACTAAAAGTAAAAAAATATACGAGGAGGGGGGCAAGTTATAAACTCTGAAGATACTTTAGGTATCTATATCCCGTGTAAATCGTATGTATCTAAGTAAAACAGTATTCTTTCTAACCGGCGTTAAAATAATCTCGATCTAATTACGCGCGTTGAATTACTATACGTATTGAGATTTACCACGCAGGCGCAGATTAAATTGAAATTAATCCTACGTACGTGAGGTATATCTACATCAAGATCGTAATAAACCTATATATTAGTACAGTATAGTATATAGTATACGCATATGGGTAATATACGAAGAGTTTAGCATAACCACCAGCAGTATCACAAGCACCCAAGGAAACTGGTTATAACCAGATCTGGCTCGCGGGCCGCGACATTAGGACGCGCGCGGTCGCGGGTTCGGAGTAGCGAGCGAGCGAGAGAGAAAGAGCGAGAGAGAGAGAAGAGGGAAAAGAGGGAAAATACAAGAATTGATACTTTAAGAGGGGCTAAAAATGTGGAAGGAGAACCAATCGACATAGAACGCATATGTTCGTGCGCGATCTTCTCGACGAACGCGGTGTATTATACGCCGGTGACAAGGGTCCGGGTTTCCTGACGTCGCGGTGTCGCGTGTCGCGGTATACGCCCGCCTTAATATATATAATCTCCAACGTGTATATTCGACAAATCCATACATATAGTACACATGCATAGATATATACCGACATACCCATATACACACCCATATATCTAGAACATGATATTCATAACGTAGTATTATAGTAATTCGCTAAAATCCGATCAGCGATAATCCGAACGATTATAATTCTTTTTTTCTTTGTTTCTTTTATTATATTTTTTTCTCTTTATTATTCTCCATTTTCACGACGTGAAATCATTTATTTATTTACTAATTGAACCAATAAAATTAATAGAAAATAGATAAAATTAGAAGAAAAAAAAAAATTTGGCGCGAAATGAAGAGAGAAAATTGAAGAAAAAAAAATCATGAAACCAAGAATATTCGATGTTTGATGAACGGATGAATTTTTTATTTTTTCTTTATTTTTGCAGTATTCATGCATCCGCGGATTATTATTATATGCAATTGGGTTATCAGTGATCTGACATTGTCTATAGTGGCTTAGATTCTCTTATACTTAACTAGTTTACATATTACAGCTGGTTGAGATCAGCTGTTATGGTATATATAGTTGACGATAACAAGTTGACGATGTTATAATTATACGGAAAATAACAGAACGATCTTGTTTATTAATATAACATGTGATATCTAACCGCGTCCGCGTTAGATGCAGATTATTATTACATATACCTATCAAGATTTATATATTTATATTTTTACATTATTATTATTATTATTATTATTATTATTATTATTATATGATGTTGTGACTGTCAAGATTATTTATAACTTTTTTTTATTTTTTATTTTTTGTTTTCTCTTTCTTCCTACAGGAATAACGAGCAGTGAATAATAATTTAAATAAAAAATCGTTTTTCAATCGGAGTGAAGAAAAGAAAAAAAAATGAAAGAATAATATTTTTTTTGTTTTAATTAAAAAAAATATCGATAAAAATAAAATATAAAAGACAATTTGCCTATATATATATATATACAGCTGATGTTGGTGATTTACATTGAAAGTCCGGCGAAGAATAATGCATCAATCAGTTAATCGCTAGTGAGTAAATAAATAATAGTAGAATATAAATGATCGAATTTTTACCACGTGCGTACAGGTGGATTACCCCTGATACGTTACGTATACACACCGTTACGCTACGCTACGTGACATAGTCGATCTGTCAAATGGCGATGTTTAATAATATTTACAAAATAAGGTGGAAAAAAAAAAAGAATTATTTTTAATCTGTATAATATGTAATATAAGGATAATGAAGTTAGTCTCGATGTTTCGGAAATCAATTTCTATACACCATTATTAAGACGATTTTTAATGGCAATATTGCCCCGCTGCATATTATATGGCAGTTTTATTATAGTCGTTATATTTGTTGTATCTAGTACGAGGTCGTGTATCGTATGTGTAAACGTACTTGACTGCAATTTATTCGATAAACTCAATTCGTCCGCATAGACAATTTGAACAATATAATTATACGTATTATATAGTAGATACCTATATTAAATAAATATATATATAATAGCGGTTAATAAAATATATAATTAAATTTTAATCAACGAAAGAAATAGAAAAGAAGAAAAAATTCAAAATAAAATAACCATGATCCTGAGATTTCTATATCAGTACGCTGATGACAAATTTCAAAGCTTGCGAAATTTTTTAATATAGGTATACTTTTCTTATATATAAGACCGTGAAACAAGTGTCAATATGCCTCTCGAGTCTCGACCGTTATACCTATATGTATATACACACATGTGTGTATACGTTGCTAAATTGGCGACAGAGTAAATCTCTAATTTGCCTCAGCAATGCGCAAGGGGCCTGCAATAAACTGCCGTGAACCAGTTAAACCGGAAAAAGGACACATAGCAGGGAATAAATACAGTATGAAACTAGAAGGTTCTCAACTGTGCAAAATTAAGCTCTCTGTATACAACTCAGAGTGTGTCGTCCTCTATTCGTAATATAAATTTCGCAATTTATGTAAAATGATAGAAAAATTTCATTCATTTTCTTCACTGTTGTTTTTTTTTTGCTTGCTTCAGAAACGTAAAAATTAGTTTAATTTTTAACCTGCCTATTTTTTTTTTTTTTCAATTAAATCATTCCAGCTGATTAGTTGAGTACCGCACATACATATGTGTATAGTATATATATATATATGCCTCTTTGGCCACAATCTGTATCAACGTATACATATATTTGTAGAGCTAGTAGTCGGTCGGTTTTACGTCCGGTTAGTACCGGATTTTTCATTGTACATAATATACAATATAAAAGTTTGCTAAACGTACGCGTCGTTGCATCAAGTTTATTATATTAGAAAAGCTTACTCACGACGATCGTTGACGATAGTCAGAAGTAAAGTCACGAGTGCTCTCTTGCATATGCATACATAACATAATAATTTTCGTATTCGTCAGAGACAGAAAGAGAAAAAAAAAAAAAAAAGGAAAAAGAGAAAGAAAAATAGTTTGCTAATTTTCCTACATCTTCATATTATCGCGGGAATAGATAATATTTATTATGACAATTTTATTCAACTAGTAGATTATAATATAATATAAATATAATAAAAACGTGATTCGATATGCTCTACGTAAAGCCCAGGTGAATTTTAAAATCCTAGCATGTAGTATAACCATTAGGCGATAATTAATTAGATAAGAAACTGCTCCGATCGAGTATTTAGCTATAGTCATATTATTTCGATAGATTTCGAGGTTTGATTAACAAATTATGTAATATTATGTAGAAAGATTAAAAAAAAATAAGCACGTTTTCTTTACACTTTCCATAGTATTGTATGAATAATATAAAATACGAAAATCATAATTTATAGATAAATTTGAAAACGCATTTTAATCATTTCATCGTTTGAACCTAAAATTTTTATTTATTTTTTCATATTTTTCAGCGAGGCCCTACTGGCGTTACCTTCGCTGACAGTTTTCAAACAAGAAATACCCTCCCCTGATAATCAGCACAACAACCCGAGGTAATAAATGAATGAAAATGTTTTTGAAATAGAAAAAAAAAAATGTAAAAAAATTTGAATCTCAACTTTCGTCTATTTATTTTATAACTCCGAATACAACCTATATAGAATCGATCTTTCACAACGACTTATATTCGTATAGAGGGGCTACTATCGATCAGCTGCTAGATAATATACGCAACTTTATTCGATTTCTGATCCTCGCCTCTGAACCGTACTGTGAGACAGTCGCGATGTGGGATTCGTTCAGACCACACATCCATTAATAATCTTTATGTATACATGTATAATATAATATAAGCTGATTTTCTAATCGCGTTTCTTTATTAACATGAGAAATCTGATGCAAGTCGACTATTACCCCTCGAATCGACCGTCGTTATTTCTAAATCCTTAGTAAGTTTATCGAATAAAGATAAATATTTGACGAAATATAAATCAATTGATTGATTAATTAATTAATTAATTAATCAATTAACAAGTTTATTTATTTATTACTTATCATTTATTTATTTCTGTAATTATTTTATTTTACGTTTTTTTTCGTTTAGTTTAAATCATGTTTCTCAACGGGGTATTAACGTCCCTTCAGGAAACGGCTCTACAGTCGTTGGCGTCATGGAAGCTGACAGTAATAACAACAGTCACAACGGTAATGGACAAACGGCAGCTAGTCTTCACCAGCTATTGTATTCAACAGATAACGATTATTCGACAACATCATCTGTCGCTAACCAGGTATCGTCCTCTCAACAGGGTAACGAATGTAACGAAGATTACAGGTGAGATATAGATAAAAAATTAATTAATACAATTTTTTTTTTTATTTTATGCAAAAAAAAAAGTTACTAATTTCTACTTTTCGTATGTTGAGCAGATTTCAATACGTACTCGCAGCAGCTACAAGTATTGCAACAAAAATAAACGAGGAAACATTAACCTATCTTAATCAAGGTCAATCTTACGAGATAAAATTAAAAAAACTTGGCGACCTATCCGCTTATCGGGGAAAAATATTAAAGGTATATATCATAATCAGATCATTAATTTCCCGCATTTATATTCACCCACATTATATGTTCGTGCCGTTTTCGTCTCACGCTACTATACGTTCTATATATAATACATAATATTTGATTATTAACTAATTATCTGAAAAATTCCTGACAAAAAATCTGACCTCCTATTTCCTAAACTCTAAGTGTTTTTTTGTATTTTTCTTTTTTTTGTTGTCCTATTTTATTTTTAATAGCAAACGTGAGAATTAAACGGCCCGACAGTTCTACAACCCCGCTTAAGGGATACCCGACATTTTTGTTTCAGTCTTCTATTCGCATATGTTTTCACGAACGACGACTACAATATACCGAAAGAGAGCAAATGATAGCTTGGCAAAGGACAAGACCGGGTGAAAGTCTACTAGAAGTCGACGTTCCCTTAAGTTATGGAACTGTCGACGTACGACAACCCTCTCCGTCTAGTAATATAGTCGAATTTATGTGGGACCCAACTAAAGAAGTAGGAGTTTATATCAAAGTAAGAATAATCAGATGAAAAATATCGAATTCAACAAACAGAGAAGAAATCAGAGCGCTAACTCATCTCTTGTGTTTTTTATTTTATTTTATTTTCCAATTTTAGGTAAACTGTATAAGCACAGAATTTACGCCCAAGAAACACGGCGGTGAAAAAGGTGTACCGTTTAGGATTCAAGTCGAGACTCGAATAGCTGGTGGATCTCGTCTCCACGCAGCATCCTGCCAAGTTAAAGTTTTCAAACTCAAAGGAGCTGATAGAAAACACAAACAAGATAGAGACAAAGTTCTTCGCCGGCCACCACACGAACAGGACAAATATCAACCGAGTTATGACTGCACCGTACTTTCAGATGTAAGAATTTTACTAATTAGAAACAAACGAAAAAAAAAAAAGGAAAAAAAAACACACGATTTCACCGTTTTTTATATCGACGTATCGTGATTTCAGATTCCACTCGATTGTCTGGCATCTCCTAGCCCCGAGCCTCAGAATGACGGAAGTCCTTTTACCTCGACAGATGCAGCGTGAGTAAAAAAAAACTATTATTTTTGTATTATTTCTTACTTGATTCTAGTATCTATAATGTTAAATCGCGAGTATTAATCAACGTAGATGAGAAGAAAGAAGATTGAATATTTAAGGACAATGAAGTTTCTTCTAGCCTTTTTTTTTTTGTTTTTTCTCCTCTTATTTCTTACAATTGATGTTTGAACTTTACGGAGAAGTATCATTCGAGCTGCAGAGGGCAATTGCTAATTATTCTCAACTACAGAATCCGGATATATCCCATTTGTAACTGGACACACACACACACCGAATATATATATATATAGCGATCTGTTAATAATTAATTATCCTGCACCGTGCGTGACGGTCACTGCGGTTTTTTTTAAAGTGAACCGAATATGTTGTAAATTGAGAACGAGCTTTCGAGGTCAAACGTTAAACGGGTCGTGTTACCCCGTTGATAAATAAATGGCAAGATTATATCTAAAACGAAGATAAAAGAGACAGAATAACAAATTTAAAAAAAAAAAAAATCTCACCATTGCGTTGATTTATAAATTAATAAGAGAACGAAAAGATTTCATACGATTATATAAAATTTGTAATTTTAACATCTGATTCCTGATTCTGATGGATTGAATAATATTCAACGAAATATAAGGATGTTTTTTTTCACCAATCGAGGTAGTCAATTCTTTATAACCAAAATACAATATTTGTATAATTTTACACTGAGGATTTCGCCATTATTTTGCGATATTGCTAAATGTAAATCGAGTGAGCGGGGGGGGATAGATACAGCAGCTTCAGGAGAGCCCCAGAGTAAAATTTATCTCCTTATCGTTAATGGCAAAGCATATTTTTAGCACTTAATAAAAGAGTACGATATACTTTAAATAAATAACCAGGATTTAGCAACTTGGCAGAAGTCAGCTGATTCTATCGAGTCTCCCGCGTGTCAGTAAGATAAAGAATCTCACGATAATCGTTAGTCACGAGTTCTACAAATTCTAATCTCACAAGAAATAAATAATATACACATATAAAGAGAAAAAAAAAATTCGATCGAATATTTTACAGCTAATTTTTACACTTCGCTTACTACAGTTTCCTAATTTATTTTAACAAATGAAAGAATTGGAGAAAGAAAAAAGAAATAATCGCACTGATTTAATTTTTCTATTAGAAAAAATGATCGATTATTGACTATCAAATTTTCTATTCGATTATACTATACAGCAGACATCGAATATACATCCGCGATTGAATAAGCTTAGAAATAATCCTCGAATTGCATAATTGAAATTTTGCTCTTCTCGATATTTGATCATTATACCGCGAGGACCAGGTGAAAGAGAATGGTCGGTCCGCCCAGACACCTTATATTTCGTATTTTCATGGGGATAGCCACTCGTTGCGCTGAAAAATATATCCTGGGGTCGAAGCTATCGACCACGCGCCAAAATCACCCTAAGGATTTTCTGCGCAACGAGTGGCTATCCCCATGAAAATACAAAATATTAGGTGTCTGGGCGGACGGACCATTCTCTTTCACCTGGTCCTCGCGGTATATGTGTCGTAATTATAAACTAATTTTTTTTATCTTTTCTTCTTGTCTGAATGTTTTTCTTTATATACTATAATTAACCTAAATATATGAAAGAACTTGAAAAAGAAAAAAAGTCAACAAAATGAAATAAAAATAAAAATGATAAGAGATAAAAACGTGACGCGTATGAAGATATATCTTTATAGCAGGTGTGTATAAATTGATACGCATTTGAATATGTAATGTCTGCAGATACGACCGCGATGTTTTATGTACATATATGCATGTACTATATATTTATATATTATGCATATACGTTACATATGACGTGCAGTTACAAAGTTAGGTTTTATATTATTATGATTATTATGCAACGTTGCCAATGTGGTCCTGGGTTTGTTTGGAGAGGGAGGCGTGGGGGTATAAACTGGCTTTAACCGGTGAAATCCAGTAGAGGGGACGTGACAACACAGCGCAAGTCAGTCTCAAACACACACAATTCCGTATACTGAAGCCCGAGAGCAAGCAGCGCAACGATTTAAACTTTCTTCATTGCGTTTCCCCTGCACCAAGCATTCATATCACAGTCATTTTGATAGTGCTCTTATATTACGCGATCGAACCACCTGAATACCGATAATATCGATATCTATAACACCGCTTTATCTACAACATCGAGATTTTTTTCAAAACCGCGTAATTTAATTTATTTCAATTTATTTTCATTCTGTAACTAAAATAAATAAATTAAAATATATATATATATAAAAATAAAATTTCTATTGTGATAAAAAAATTTGCAAAAATTTGCAAAAATAAAAGAAATAAGAAACAAGAATATCCTCATATAAACGAAATTACTGGCAGCCATGATCCACCGTTAGAAAATTTCATCTACAAATAAACGCGATCTCGCGATCGAGTGGAGGCGAGGACTAAACGACGATTTTAAGGATTTATAACCAAACGTATTTGAGGATAAAATAAATGAAGAAAAAGTGAGAAAACGATTTTGGAATATAAATCGTTTAAGGATAAATAAAAGGAGAGAGAGAGAGAGAGATAATATCCGTTGTTTAAATAATCACGTAATAATTAACGTCCAAAAATAATAATTTCATGTGTTTCTGTGTATATAAATGTTTCATTCGGTTGGAATATTAGATTTTAAATAAAAAAAAAATAAAAGTGATAAATATAATTTCCTCTCGCCGAAAATTGATGATCTAATTAAATCTAAGAAAGAAAATTTTTGTATTACGTATCGATAAAACGATATTGAAAAAAAAAAATAATAATAATAATAATAACAACCTACAGTATTAAATCGTAAGATATATAAATATATATCATATGCTTGTCGCTATATAATCGTGAGGATAAAAGAATTTTTTTTTCGTTTTTTAAATAATAATAATAATAATAATAATAATCGTGAGCGATTACCGCACGGGATAAATCGCGCGCGTATATAAAAGTGATAAGACTGAAAGTGGAGTGAGTAACAAACGCGATAAAGTAAGACTTCCGGTCTGGACCCCACCGCCGTTGGAATGCCCGAGTCTATAGTCGCGAGAAGAATCGCTATTGTAATTAATAGATTTCAATATCTATTATCGTTCTCCAATAAGATATTTGCCGAATTAATAATCACAATATCTAGTGAAATTTCACCTAATAATATCGCACTGGCTACCTCAGGATTTTACAAATTGTCACGGCAGGACAACCCCCTTAGATGACGAGCAGCTAAGCCGCCAAAAAGCACATGCAAAAGGCGGTTTGATTACCTTCCTCGTCAAGTTAACTGGTTAAATAAACGTGAAACTTGAGGAAAGGAGAAAAAAAAAATCAAAAATAGCTACGATAAATTATATTATCAATATGTTATCGATCTGTTCAACAGCATCGGATCTATTCGTTATGGCTAATAGACGTTGTGAAAAAAGAGCAAAGATCGATAATTTATTTGGAATTATTATCCCAGTAATGATTTTTCGTCTCTGACGTTTGGCTTAACGTGGTTAATATTGACATTTATTAACCAAATAATAAACTAAAGACAATATAAACGGTAAACGGTTTTTAAAATTAAAGCAAACGTTAGCGAAGAACCGTGGCGATATCCGGTTTGAAGCGGATGGCTCTATCTGCGGTATGACGAGATGCTGAAAATCTGCCTTTAACCAACCTCGACCGCTAAAAACCGATGCTTCGAAGTATTAAATATCTTTGATCGTTCTACGATACAACGTACTTGTGTACAGTCTCGGTTCAGTAGTCGGTTACCCTTAGACAGAAGCACGGTTTAGATATTGGATAGAGAGACGTTTATGTATGGATAAATAAATACGATAAGTATAATCTAGACAAAGATTATGCATCGGGAACATAAGAACAAGGCAACGGCCTAATTGGTTGTAATTGAAAAAGATAAAGAAAGAGAGAAACTATAATTCATTTTATACATGGTACCAGCTGCATCACGAGTTATTATACTTTCGGTTGAATATCACGCGTTGACGCAACGAATAAACGCATAAGAATTCCGAGAGTCATATATATATGTGTAAGAATAAGAAGACGGAGACGGAGACTGAGAGAAATAATAATAGAAGGGCAACAGCATCCGTTCATTCATTCATCAAAGTGTGTATAAAAGCCTCGACTATAAATAGACTGCAGAAATTTAAAAGGGTTTAATTCGAGTTAATATATGACAAACAACTAAACTCTCAATTCAACTCATCTGTGAGCACATTGAGTATTTGGAATAATTATTATCCAAGGAAGAATAAACAAAACAATATATATAATATAATACGAAAATAAAATACGAAAATTATTGTATTTAAAAAACAAAAAAAAATATCGCGAGATGTATAAAACCTTTTTAAAATCCGAACTCCGCCGTGGATCTGGGGCTCGTAATCGTAACCCAGTAAATTTATCAAATATTTGTTTAATCGAACACGAAGTAACTATCGGTGGTGGTTCATCAGGGATTGAAATTGTCGCAAGATTTATTCACGCTTTACCAGAACCGCGTCAAGGATTTGGTAGAAATTATTGGCGTGGTGGTTTAGTTGGATTAACTTTAAGAAGGACGAGAAATTCTCCTAAAAGAATCGGAGCTACTGGTCCCACGAAATTCACCTTTAGACTCAGAGCTATCGCAATGTAAGGGGATGAGATGAAACCTCCTTTTTTATAATTCGGTGAAATTTCTTTCCGTTTTTTATTTCCGCAAGGGGATATATTTTTTTTTTTTTTTTTAATTTTTTCTCCTAATTTATTCATTTTGATTAATTGAATTTCGATTTTTTTCTTTTTTTTTACAGTACGCCTCAGACCCCTGTCGTAATGGGAGGCAGTCCTTCTCCGGTAGCCGGGCCTATACCGGTTTCAGTTACTTCTTCCGGTGTTATACCAATAGTTTCGATACCGGAAGCTGCGAAAGAAGCCGCGACCCCACCCTCCTCGGTTTCATCACCGGTGACAATTATACCCGAACAATCTTGCGCGGAAGTAAACGTGAGTATTTCCTTTTTTATTTTTTTTTTATTTTGGAAATAAAGAAAAACTAAATAAAATTATTTCGCGTTACAGACATCGCCAATGACGTTTCCAACGTCTCTTTCATCCGACGCAAACGCATCACAGACAAGTAGTTGGTTACGAGCAGGTCGTTTCCACTCTTTTGAATCAACATTCGCGAGTTTTTCAGCAGCTGATATTCTGAGATTATCACGCGACGATTTAATACAAATTTGTGGTCTGGCTGATGGTATACGTTTATTCAATGCCTTACATTCTAAGGCACCTGCACCTAGATTAACGTTATATTTTTCGGCTGAGGGAAGCGGATCTTTGTGGAGAGCTATTTATCTCGATAGTTTAACGAGCAATGCTTTAGCTAATAAACTTCACGGAGCAATTGGGACCCTTGGTCATCCTCATGATAGATTGCATTCAGTTTTACTTCTCGGACCCCAGGGTATTCACGTTCTTGTTACCGACGATCTTGTCGCTAATATGAAAGACGAGAGTATGTACATCATCGAAACTATAAAAGGTAAGATATAATATCGAGTTTCCCTATTTTTCTACAAGAATTTTTTATTTTTTTTATTTTTTGCAAGAGATTTGTGCGAAAATATTTCAAATAAAAAAAGTTATAAATTCATTAATTCTTTGTTTCTTGCTTCTATAATTCCAGATACGAACAGCGAACGTTATAAAATGCTTTTAAAACCATCGTCGCGTTGAGGGAAGAGATTCTCTCGAGTTTTAGCTCAGCCCTAATGAATTCTGAAGACAATAAAACCTCCATGTTATAATGACGATACTGAGAGGACTGATCGTGGGAGGAAAAGTACCGAAAAAAAAAAATTACTGCATGAAGCAATATATAATATATATAATATATATATCCGGCATTGATTTTCGCCAAACCATATGTACATAGTAAACGAACGGCAATTTATTGATCGATATATGTAAATAAAAATCACGAACATAATAAATAAGCCGAATCACCAAAGAGAAAAAGCGATATAATAATATCAAAGAAGTAAATGAAGATTAAGCGCGTTTTTATTTTATTTTTTTTCTCGCTACTTTAATGAAAATTAATTAATGACTGCGTGTACAATTGAATGAAAATATAAATTCTGATTGAGATTTGAATCTGAACTGTATAGTACGTATAGATACGCAATGGTATTTGTTTTTTTTTTCTATATGTGGGTACAATATATCGTGTGATAATAATCTACACGGTGTAGTTGTAGAGCTTATATTATATCTAGGAGTTTATTTTTTATTTTTTAATTCTTTTTTCTTTTTCGTTTCAAGCTATTAATTAATTTAATGAAAATAATCGTCTGGTTTCTGATCGACGAATAATTTATTATGTTAAATGTATACGAAATGTGATAGAGATTTAGATTAATAAATAAAAAAATGAATGAATGATTAATCAATCGCGGATATACCTATGGATGTATGTATAATTAATTATAATATATATAATATATATTATAATATAGCAAGAATTGCAGATAATAGAAATACAGTGAACGCGATCTACAAATAATTTATATTGTAAATTAATACCTAGAGGTATTACTCATTATAGTTAATTATTTCTGCTATAACTCAAAACTCGATATTTCGTTTGGAAAGTGAATAAAAAAAACAATTATTTTTCACTCCAATCAACAAGAATAATGAAAAATAAACAAAATTTATCATTTATATCTGCGGTATTTTTGAAAAAAAAAAAAAAAAATTAATAAACGATTTTTAGGGGGTGAAGGAAGAGGTGGCCACCCACCCTCCCACTTTCCACCCCTTCCTCCAGGGTATTATAGTTGAAATTCGTGAATTTCATCAAATTTTCTTTCTTTTTTTTTTTATTCCGAATAATTCAACGAGGAGATAATTAGCCTGATATATCTATACGCGAATTCTCAAAATCTTTACAACATTTTCAATAAAAACGGTGTAGATATACGTTTATATAGGATATATACTATAAATAAATGTATATGAATATTTGTGAGGAAAGAAAAAAAATTCTATTGCTTCCATACTAGATGATTAATAACGCTGCTGCTTTACCGCGAAACAAATTAAATACATATAGTATACATGAAGCTTTAATTATTTACCGCGATTGAAATTGTACATTTTTATTAAAAGAAATGATAAAGTACGCTGAATCGATGCTTTCGAGGGAAATGTATTAGAGTGAAATAAAATATCAAAATTAGTGAAAAAAAGAGTAATTTCGATCGTAGTAACTCGGAGTATCGATTTCAAGTTAAATTTAGAATTAAAAATCGCTGTTTCATATACACATAGGGTTTGAGAACGACCAATATACCCAAGTGGATTTTTATATAGAAAATAGATAAATATTATATATTCTGCAGGTGCCTTATATACATACGAATTACGCCCAACGATACGTATAGATATGTTATATAGTATAATACATACATATACATAGAACTTTATTCTATATATTTGCACATGTATACAAAATACTATGTAGTCAGAAAATGGAATAAAAAAACCATCTGAAAAATGAAATCCTTTAATTCCTATCTTGTGGTTTAATACATACGTTATCAGCACCAAATCGTAATTAATAATATGTAGATAAAGTAAAAGATAAAAGAATAAGAAGAAGAAAAAGAAAAAGAAGAAGAAGAAGAAATTGAAAAGAAAATAAAAGAACAGAAGATAGGAAAAAAAAAACATAGCAAGCAAATTCGAGTTGGTAGCGTGGCGGTCGGCGATCCTCTTCGACGCGACGTCTTCAAGCGCAGCATCTTCCTCATCTCCGTGCACCACGTAAACACGGAGAATCGGAGAGAATAGCTTTGCCCATTCGAGTGACCGCTGATCTACTTTTTTTTAAAACTATTTAGCCATTTGAATGAATATAATGAAACAGTCGAAGAAAACTCTAATTTTTTTTTTTTTTTTTTTGAATGAGTAAAAATCTGTTTGATGAAAAATTTGAATAGCGAATCAATATCGAGCGTAATAAATATAATGAAACAACAGAAAAAAACGTTCTTCAATTTTTGTATTTTCTTAAAAAAAATTTATTCTTTATATTATTAAAAAAATTTGGCTGTTTGTAATTGAATCCGCAGTCACTCGACGCTGTGAAAAAAATCGGTATTAGACGCCAGACTAAACTAATTCGCTTATCTAGACCTCGACTTTACCTAATCGGCACCCGAGCCTCAAAGACGGAAATTGAATAAACTAAAACTGAGATGATTAAAATTAATGGTCAAATATTCTCACATCCATACAACCGATTCGCGCGCGATTACACCTTCCTATACACCTATATTTAATCGATCGAAATGTATATACATTCTCTCCAACACATTCGCTCTTTACCCATCCCCCCAATTTTTGTTTATCTCATTCATACCGTGGTTCGTGATTTTCGCGTTTATTTTTTTATTTTACTTACAACTTTTTCACTGTATAAAAAGAACGGGTTAGTATTATAATATTACATCCTACACGGTGAATATAATCCAAGATTTTTACAATTTTAACAAATCTGTGAAGAAAAATAGGAACAAAACAAAAAAAAACGAAAAATTTGTATTTTTAAGCAAATTATGAGAGAAAAAAAATTCCGAATATTCAATAAATTTAGTTATTATAGAATTTAGAATCCAAAAATTAAGATTCGAATTTAAACAGATTAGTTCTATATCGATACTGCAATTTATAATATATTAAATATATCATATTGAATAGAATCTGAATTCCCGAGCTAAATATATATACATTTTTGCATATAAGTATTTAGTAGATAATAAATAATATTATATTACCGCCACGCTACGCGATAGAAAAGATTTAGGAAAAGATGGACAGCAAAATAAAAGCGTTAGTCTTACCAAAATGATTATTTTCTGTTTTATTGTAGTCCTATTTCCACACTCGTATCCGGCCTCTGCATGACTGTATCCATTAATTAGTACAGCTTCGGAATATCCAAGAAGTTTATTTCCTTCCATTGAGTTCACATCTCTTTATTGTAAAGTCTCTTCTTCACCCATGTTATTATATTATTCGATGCACAATATCATTTAAAAAAAAAAAATAATAAAGTCGATCGCGAACTGACGAAACTATATTTTATTTATTCACAATTTTGTTATATAAAAATCGAATTTATTTATTTATTTAGTCGGTAATTTCTTATTCGACAATTATTGTACTTTTTTTTATTCAATGAAAAAAAATTATAATTTATATATACCACTATAGTCTTTTTATATCTATAATGATAAAGCGTTGCGCATGGGCGAACGGCGTCGTTGACATTGAATAGAAGTTGGAAGAATGAAAGAGCCAAACGTAAACAAGCACTAGCTCACTTGCAGCGTCGTGCTTCTCTGCCCCCCCATTCACGAGAGATAGTCAAGATTGCGATTTATGCATGGGGTTGCGTTTCAATGAAATCGTAATAAACTGAGTTTAGATGCATTTTATATAAAGTTTTTGTCCATTTTTATCGTTCGTTTATTTATTATGATAATATTCACTTGATTAGATATCTGAATACACATATATACACAAAGCAGAAAAAAAAAAAAATTAAAATCTAAAAGTTTTCTGAGACAAACAGCCGCGTTAAAATAAATAAACTCACAAATTCGCACTGATTCTAAGGTAAAAATGTAAAAGTTCAAAACTGTAGATAGAAAGACACTTCAATCGCGTTTGAAAATGAATAAACTTATGAACTCGCACTGATTCTAATGTAAAAGTGCAAAGATATATGCCGGTACATATTTCAGATATTTTTTTCTTTATTAAACTACTGACTGAGAAATTATGAAACGAGAATATACCAGAGAAAAACTTCGAAGCGTCTGTTTATTCGAATTGTGATAAAACGTAAATTGTTTTTATCTACGTGATGCTATCCCTATACATACATATAAACTGTAGTTTAACTAACACGAGATTGAAGAAAAAAAAAAGAATAATGAATAGATAAATAAATGAACCTCTTTATTATGATACGATATTAATTATAAGATTGATTAATTCTCATCGAATAATGCGTCTAATATTTTTCAGAAGATTTTTTACTTACTTAATAGACAAATAATAGCGTAATAAACGAAATTATATCGGTACAGAAGATTTGGCGTAACGTTTATAACCGCGTCCTAATTCAATAAAGAAATAAACAAAGTGACGCCAACCGTAAATATATTCGAAAAAAAAATAAAATAAATAAAGAAAAAAAAAAAATTATTACTAACTGGAAAGTTATCATGAAATAGGTCGATTCTCATTAAATAATATATCAGACCTACTTCGTGATATTAAGAAAGATGTTTTTTCTTACCTAGCCGACAAATAAAAACGTAATAATCGAAAATATATCAAAAGAAGACGCGGCGTCGTGCCGGTTAATCGCGTCTTAATTCAATAAAGAAATAAACAAAGTGTCGCCAACCTTAAATATATTCAAAATAAAAATAACGAAATAAACAAAGTGCCGCCAACGATAAATATATTCGAAAAAAAATAAAGAAAAAGAAAATTAAGTACTAACTGGAAATTTATCGTAAAATAGATCGATTTTCATTAAATAATATATCAAACTTACTTCGTAATATTAAGAAAGACATTTTTTCTTACCTAGCCGACGAATAAAAACGTAATAATCGAAAATATATCAAAAGAAGACGCGGCGTCTTGCCGGTTAATCGCGTCTTATAAATATATCGATTCTCATTGAATAATATATCAAACTTACTTCGTAATATTCAGAAAGACACTTTTTCTTACCTAGCCGACAAATAAAAACGTAATAATAGAAAATATATCAAAAGAAGACGCGGCGTCGTGCCGGTTTATCGCGTCTTAATTCAATAAAGAAATAAACAAAGTGTCGCCAACCTTAAATATATTCAAAATAAAAATAACGAAATAAACAAAGTGCCGCCAACGATAAATATATTCGAAAAAAAATAAAGAAAAAGAAAATTAAGTACTAACTGGAAATTTGTCGTAAAATAGATCGATTCTCATTAAATAATATATCAAACTTACTTCGTAATATTAAGAAAGACATTTTTTCTTACCTAGCCGACGAATAAAAATGTAATAATCGAAAATATATCAAAAGAAGACGCGGCGTCTTGCCGGTTAATCGCGTCTTATAAATATATCGATTCTCATTGAATAATATATCAAACTTACTTCGTAATATTCAGAAAGACACTTTTCTTACCTAGCCGACAAATAAAAACGTAATAATAGAAAATATATCAAAAGAAGACGCGGCGTCGTGCCGGTTTATCGCGTCTTAATTCAATAAAGAAATAAACAAAGTGTCGCCAACCTTAAATATATTCAAAATAAAAATAACGAAATAAACAAAGTGTCGCCAATCGTAAATATATTCGAAACAAAATAAAGAAAAAAAAAATTAAGTACTAACTGGAAATTTGTCGTAAAATAGATCGATTCTCATTAAATAATATATCAAACTTACTTCGTAATATTAAGAAAGACATTTTTTCTTACCTAGCCGACGAATAAAAACGTAATAATCGAAAATATATCAAAAGAAGACGCGGCGTCTTGCCGGTTAATCGCGTCTTATAAATAGATCGATTCTCATTGAATAATATATCAAACTTACTTCGTAATATTCAGGAAGACATTTTTTCTTACCTAGCCGACGAATAAAAACGTAATAATCGAAAATATATCAAAAGAAGACGCGGCGTCGTGTCGGTTAATCGCGTCTTAATTCAATAAAGAAATAAACAAAGTGTCGCCAACCTTAAATATATTCAAAATAAAAATAACGAAATAAACAAAGTGTCGCCAATCATAAATATATTCGAAAAAAAATAAAGAAAAAAAAAATTAAGTACTAACTGGAAATTTGTCGTAAAATAGATCGATTCTCATTAAATAATATATCAAACTTACTTCGTAATATTAAGAAAGACATTTTTTCTTACCTAGCCGACGAATAAAAACGTAATAATCGAAAATATATCAAAAGAAGACGCGGCTTCGTGCCGGTTAATCGCGTCTTAATTCAATAAACAAATAAACAAAATGTCGCCAACCATAGGTACATCCGAAAAAAAAAAAAATATAATACTTTTCGTATAGTAAAAGTTATAAAATAAGCTAATTCTAATCGAATATATGTCTGACTCACGTCTGAATAATTTTTCAAGATATATTTACTCTGGTAATCGAAAAATAACGACGTAAACACCGAAATTGTACCTCGAAAAAATACGAAGCGTTCGTTAAACTTATTGTAATAACACTTCTGACGAACTGAAGAAAAACAAATGCACAATCGGCGTTGGGAAAAATTAAATAAAAATTAAATATTTCTTTTCGTCATAATTTGTCTAGAATTTACTTATTTCCTAACGAATAATATCACAGACTCACCCATAATAATGATATTCGACATTTTTTCCTGACACAATCGACAAATAACAACCTTATAAACAGAATTATATGAGAAGAAAAAATTCGCCGGGGCGTACCATATCGGCAACTGCTTTTTTCACTTTACACTTTTTGTCGACTCGTCGTGAATATATGTCATGATTTTAGAGAATGCTAAAGCTGAATCTATTCCCTAATCAACAACAACTACTTTGGTTAAGATTTTAAGCTAATTAATTAATTATCTCAGATTCTACAAGAGCAAAACTCGCACAGACGCTTCGTTCTTCCCAGTACCTTCCCGAGTCACTTCCCGCTTTCTTCGTTTGATAGTGGTTTGTTTATGCTGCGCGCGTCGCCTGTTACCACTAGCGCGAAACGTAGGGGACTGGTCGAAATTTTGAATTATTTGAATTCATTGAAAATTGTATAAATGACTAAATAACTGTTAATAGAATTCATTATTATCGGAAAATTTATTATAGACTCATGTATTGTATAATGTTTATACAATAAACGATATTATATGCGCTAAATAGCTATTTATTCATAATTTAATTATATGTCTAATATCTTCAGAAATTCTTTTTAAATTTCTTACCTCTTTTTAAAATCATATTCCTCCTTTATAATCTAAAACTGTACTTGAATTGCATTAAATTCGGAAATAGAAAAGAATTTCTGTATTCAAAAAAAATATAATAATTTATTTCATAAAATATCGTATTTATTATAAAATATTATAATAATTCAACATAATAGGTTCGAGAATCCTGTATAATTAGCTGTCTGTTATTATTTAAAATAAAATATGTTTTTTGTCAAGATTTTTACTTCTTCTTTTTCAACTCCTTTAGCTTCTTTTTTTCTTCACGTTTTCGTTCTCGTTCCACCAGACTCTTGTACAGTTTGTATCCAAAGAATACTAAAATCAGAAAAAAGAAATATCATTGCCATAAGAAAATAAAATAAAATGATAAAATGAAAAAGAATTGATGATAATCATCGACTTCGACACCGAGCTTTCTTCAATACTCAATCATATGTCTTACCAAAAAGAAAAAGAACCAAAATAACAGCGACTAGTAGAGCACCGTAAGATCTAGCAATCCCCCAAAAAGTACCCATCACAAATTTCGATTTATATCTATCCAAAGAATTCTTAAACGATTCTTTCACAGTTTCAGTAAACTCGGCTTTCTCATCGTCGTCAAGATCGCGATACTTGTCCACCATCGACTTGAGTTTATCCTGAAGTTCAGGAGTAAGATTAAGAGTTTCCTTGAGTTTCTCTAACACCTCAGCCATTTTTTCTCTTTTGTATTTATTATCGATTCTTTTTTTCTGATCAAACACAGCTAGACCGACTCAGTAGCGATTTTTTAACATATGGCGATCTGCCTTTAATTTATCAATAAAAAACACACTCGAAAACGAACTGTAACGATTACAAAGTATTTATCTATAAAAATCCGAGCATTAGATTAGATAAGTCGAGCTCGTTCCTCACAGTACTGCATCAATTCTATCTAATACCTGCCACTACCGACTGCAAAGACATTCTTCGACGGTATTTAAACGGTCAGAAAAATTCTACAGCGTCAACAAAAATTAAGAAAAAATAGCTGAGCTAAGTAACTCAACGATTCTATCCACCGAATTCCAATTAACTAATTCTCTAGCATATCTAACTCGCGTGTAATCTTATTTCCTAAATCTAAACCATATCTATGATCAATTACCAAAGATAAGTGCTATTATTGCCAGGAAAGCGAATAGTATTAACGCCTGAGATGTGAACGGAGTTGGAGGTGGTGGTCCAAACTGATTTCCGCCTTCAATAGTCTTCATCAAATCCGCCCTAAGACTTTCTTTGTCTTCATCGCTGAGGCCGGTCATTCCATCGAGTAATTTAAGCAGTTCTTCAGGCGTGGGTAAACTCCCGGTTTCCATTTCCGGTATTGAATTTGGGAACTCAATCGGAGCTTCATCCTCGATTATTGGATCCTCAAGACTATCAGCCATGGTTCTGAAAGTGAATAAATGAATGAATGAGTTTTATTCACAGATATTTAATTGTTAAAAGGCCATTTAATGAAACCTTGCATCGTATGCAAAACTGACATATGTTTTCTTTTCTTATCATTAAATTCTTAGAGAGATGATAAGAGAATCTCACAGAAGCCGGCGTTCTGAATCTTTGAAATAAGCTTTAGGATCTTCTAAATCGTTAATTTGTCCATTTTCTCGTACCTGTATTGTATTTAATAATTTATATTTATAATATTTCGGAAATTGAATCGCTTTTGTATCACATGCGCGGGACGTTACGTACTGGAGGCACGAGGCTCCGGCATACTGTTGTAGTTTAATTATCAATTTACCAACGAGAACAGGACAGACTGTCGTCTTCAACTAAAGATAATAACATGCAGTTAGAAACTCGGCGCTATTCGTCCGACCATCTTAAAGGCGGTGTTTCATTTGCTGATGACGTGTCCGAGATACCGTTCCACAACTTTCGAGATCCGGCGATTTACTTCCAACGTGTAGTCAGTCAGATGCATGTGGCGGGCTGGATGAGAGGGGGGAGTAGCCTGAAGTGTATTCACAAGAAATTTCAAGGCCAGATGATTACCTGCAATAAGAAAGTAGTTAGAAATTTTATGAGCCATTTAGATCACACACATATATACGTGGATCTGAAGACTTATTACTAAACTGCAATAACATTCTTTCTATTACTTTCCCAAGCTTTCTTTTTCATATTTCCGTTCACGCCTGAATTCCGCAACTAGACACGCGCCGGTGAAATATCTCTGCGGTCTTCTTCGATGCTGGATCTTCTGTTTTCAAATAGATAAATAATTGAATAAGCTTCGATTTCATACAATAATAAAACATTTTATTGTTCATAATCTGGGAGTAGGCAATCAGCATATTGCCAATAACAGTTTTTCTATGCATCTATAGAGTCTAAACTCCTTATATAATTTTCTTGAGAAACAGTTGCATTGAGTATTACTAATATAATCTTATTTCAGGCATAAATTGAGCATTGTTTCAGTATTTCATTGTGTAAATGCGACGAATTTTTTCAAAATATGGAAATTAAATTCTATAAGATTCGTCAATGTATCTGTTTCATGCTAAACATACGTGAATACGTTTCTTATGTGTTTTATACACTTTATACAAGCTACGAACATACTCACAAATCCTTTTTAAAACTGATTATATTTTAGACAACGGAACTATGCCCGTATACAAAGAAGGTGTTTTCACCAAGCGTTGCACTTCTTTAAACTTTGGATGCTTCGCATCTCCCAATAGCTTAAAAAGTATACTTTCAGAGGTAGCTATGTGACATCCAAACTGCCTCATTCTCTGCGAAGAAAAAAGATAATGGGAAAATTACAAACAAGTCAACAAGGACTTGATTAAGCTTTCTAAAAATACCAAATCGCCTTAACTATGTTATGTCTATATTGGGGAACGTGGAGTAGGACGTAACAACTATAGAAAGAATCTTTTGAAACCAAACCAGACTACCTCAATAGCTAATAATCTATCCTCCTGTGTGCGGGAAGAACAGCAATCGGCTACAGTGTGAACTTGGAAACCATTTGCCAAAAGATCCAAGGCAGTTTGCTCGACGCATACGTGAGCTTCGATTCCTATCAAAACAATGGATTCCGGTGGACCCCCTGAGCAAATTTTAGAAAGTTCTTTGTTGACCTGAAGGATATTAAATATTGTAAGATTAAATTTGATCCCTTGATATATTTTTATACGGTTTTTTTAACTAATTTGAAGAAAAAAAGTTGAAAAACCTTTTCGAAGAATTTCAATACTAAAAATATTAAGATTTAATACCTCTTCTGTACACATGCTGAATTTAGTCTTAGCGAACGGTCCTTTTGCCCCGGAAATCTCAAGTTCTGGGGAAGTCGTTCCAAGGGCGTTTGGATTCTGTTCGGTAACGATCATCGGAACATCGAACAACCGCATGCCGTTTATCTATGAGAATAAGAATAAGATTTCTGGGTATAGATTTTCGAAATTATTTTTTTTTTTATCAAAATATATGGCGAATTATTTGAGTGAAATAAAATAAAAAAAAAAGAAGGATTCAGTCTAAATTCGGGCAGAGAATTTTTTGTTTTATAATCATTCTATGAAATATCGTTGAAATTGTTTTAACATACCAACTTTGCAGAGTTCACAATTATCTTGTCAAACTCGAATATAACTTTAGCGAATTTAGTCTGTACATCGCAAACCATTAAAGCCGTCTTTCCCTGTCGTATAATTGCCTTTGAAACTGTAGCAGCCATTTCGGTTAATAATTTATTGAAAAAGAACGAATTAATTATACTGCAAAACTATTATCCGACTTGATATATCGCAGTTATCTTTATTAGGCGAAGATAACCTGGCACAGAATTATGGGATTAAATTTGAATTACACACGTTATGTAACCTAATCGAATGATTGTTGCTATTATAAAGTAAACAGTGAAATCTTATCTAATGAAACTCGATCTTACAATTAGATCGTTTATCGTTTTTAGGTTATGACTAGCAGACGACGTAGAATGTAAAAACTTCAATTTGAAATTTCGATATCTCGATTTATTTTTCAGTTTCCGACCTTGGTTAAACCATATAAACACGGGCCTGCGCAGTGAAAATGCGAGAGCCTTGCCTTGCCCCTCTAGGCCTCGATTCATCAGGTAAAACTAGGCAGAGAACTATAGAGACCGTGCGCGTATACAACTAGCGCCGCTAAATTGTCCCTACCGGCAGGAGTGCTTCAAAACGATTGGTTCATTTTTTCGCGCCAAGCATTTGATAGGCTGATCTTTCCTGCCGCTTGGGACAAATTTTGTCGATAGTGTCTGATTTGGCGCTGACATCGTTTCACGCACGGTCTCTATAGGGAATAGAATCATTGTTCGTAGCGGACGACGCGAGTTAAGTAATCAGTGCTTCCTCAGGTTGCTTATTAACACTAAATTATCAAAGGTGTAAATACAAAGAGCGATGAAGTTTGGGGTTGTATCGTCGTCTTAACATATCCCCCTATAGTATTTCAGAAAACAGATCTAAGTGATCTTATCTATAATAATTATAACCCTCAATCAATTGTTCTGTAAACATAAACGATGGCTGTAGACTCGCGTGGTGCTGGAAATGCTAAGCCTTTGGTACCACTTTTCACTAAAGCGTCTGACTGTGTCTATACAAGTTGCTATTGGTGAGTTAATTACGTTCAATCATACTCCATTGTTAAATAAACATATCGATGTGTTCTGTTTTTTTTTCCTATACATCAAAAGTGTCGTATTGCGGCATTAGTATGAGGGATCAATATCATCGCATTGTAGTATTCTGTGCGGTCGGAATGCCGACGATACGACGCCATATTTAAATCATCTTTATCCAGCCAATCACAAAGCACTATTAACTTGTATAAAATCTCGCGCCAAATTTACGCGCTTATTATTGGTCGTTACGTGTTAGTTAATCGCCCTTATTATCAACCCGCGAACATACAATATAAGCATATTACTATTTTCATCAACATATTAATAATTCATGCCAAGATAACTGACACGCAACACCTTATTTAACTATGTAATAACGTTAAATCTACGATGACCTTTCGAGCTCACGTATTATCATTTCATCATTATTATTATTTTTCTTTTTTTTTTTCTTCACAACATTAAACACGCGAACTTTAATCTTTCGAATTTAATTTAAACTATAGTATATATATCAAAATTCCAGCGAGGAAAATGTGTGGAAACTATGTCAGGACGTCGCGACACGACATGCTCCTGAATTACAACATTGTTATGTTGCATTTATCAGCAATCCTGGCAGAAGCGTTCCTTTATGGCGACAGAGGGCTGGAAAGGATGAGGACAAGCTAGTCGTTTGGGTTTGTCATACGAATTTCCTTGTTTTGTTCTTTTTTTTTTTTTTAATAACGGAATCTAATTCAATAATAATTTTTATATCCCTCAGGATTACCACGCAATATTAATCTACGCACCCGACGATAGGGCGGTAGTTTATGACTTGGATAGCGCTTTACCTTATCCAACTCATTTCTGGAAATATGCGACTGAAACATTCAGATCTGATGAAGCTCTGCGCTCTGAATATCACAGGAGGTTTAGACTTATCCCCGCTAATACATATCTAATAAATTTTGCTTCGGACAGACAGCATATGAAACGAGAAGACGGAACATGGATAAAAACTCCGCCTGAATATCCTCCAATTTCAACTCAAAGTATAAGGCTTAAAATTTATTATAATATAACAACTTTTATACACAGAAATTAGTAGATTGGAAAAAGTAATCATAGTTCTTAATTGATTAGTTTATTTATATATATGAGAAAAATCTACCTAGAAAATTTTAATTTCTGGTATTAATTTTTTTTCACATCGCTGATACGCTGTGATAAAATAAGTCATTGACCAATGCTACACCAATCGCTTTTTCATCGGTAACTGAGAACTACGTAACCCAAAGTCTAAATATTCTTCAATAATTGTGAATGATAGTTCAAAAATTGTTTTTAAGGTGTATCTACCCCCTTAAGCTCCTAGTTGGCTCCGTTTACTAAATTTCATGCTTCTACTTTCAGCCTGCAAAGATAATCTCGATACTTTCATAAATATGGAACAAGGAACGGGCTTGGGAACAATTCTGAGCCTTAAACAGCTCGTGAATAGATTCTACAGACCGAGTGTACCGACTACTTCGCCATCTCCGCAGCAGGCTCACGCAACGCCGACTTAAGCTTATGGGTCTGGTTTATTGGCAAAGAATTTTGCCTTTTGCCTTGATAGAAAGAAACAAATCGAAAATCGGTGTTATGAAACGTCGTCAATTTTCTTGGAAATAATTCCTAGATCAAATTGAATTTTTACCTCATTGAGTTTGAAATTTACCAAATTTTTGGTATTACAGACTTCTAATAATGGGAGATGCTATATAATTAATGAAATAATTTTTTAAATCGATCGATTAAACGCCTTAAAAAAGTCTTTTCTTTTTTCTAGTGTTTATATGTATATGCTCTTCTGCGGATATATCCGCTTGGATTTCAAGCCGCTTTATAAATTAAACTGATATAAGTATCGAAAGTTTGGATAAATAGAGAAAATTTTCACCAAATGCAGATTTTTTTACTGTTAATACAAATTATATGTATATGAAGATTTTTTTACGGTCGGTCACCACTTACCTCTCTCTCTCTCTCCCTTTTGCTGTGTGCCGTACCAAAAGTTTTCTTACTATTCACATGTTAGTTAAATAATTATCAATTCTATTTCATGCCTTGAAGCTTTATCTCTTTCTACATCTCATCATTTATATAAAACCGCATAGTGCTCACTAGTCGAAAATTTTATTATAATATTTATAATTAGACTAGAGAATTCAAACATCTACCTATTGTCGCATTTATAAGTTTCATTATCATTTATTTTTAGTTAAAATTCAACAAAGACTGATCAATGTCTAGCGACAATTTTCGTATATAATTGAACTTAATATCCATTCTAATTACACGTTATTTGTAATAGTTAATTTCATATACAAAACAACTATTCGAATGACTTAAAATTCGGTTTGGCTATTAGAATAAAAAAATTTCAATGATACTTACTATTACTGCTTATATTGAGACTGGCGAATTTCGAGTAAAATTATGATAATAACAGTAAATACTGAATTGCAACTCTTTCGAATAGCTTTTCTTTGTGTATTTAAAATATTACATTTTCATAATACAACCGATGAAACGTGACGTAAATTAATCAAAGTACCTCAATCAGGATATAAGCAATTATGGATGATTAATAATTTATTAACGAAATTTCATTTTTTTTATTTTTTAGTCTTATTATTTCTAAAAGCTGATCCAATATCGTATTGAGTAATAATAGATGAGATTTATTCCACAATGAATATTAATACGTACGATTACTTATGTGATTGAATTCAGTTTTAGTACTACTACTACTGCATTTTATATTTATACTGTATACAGTGTAATCGACCAATTTTCAAATAAGAAGAAAAAAGTTCGCAATTCGTAAAGAATGATACGATTTATTAAAATGAATATGAAAGAAAATTTATGTCAAGTTTCATAGGTCTTGCTGTTATCAAAATCTGAGATATAATAATGATATTGTGATATATTAAACTTTCTACTTTGAATATATTGTTATATGATACGTACTTATATCTATGAATCATATTTAAATCAATTTTCATTATAAATGAAGTTTATGAGTCGCTTGTTGGTGAACAGTTTGACGTTTACAATATTAATAATATCAAAATATGATACGAGAGATAATAAGCAATTTTCAAACAATATAAGATAGACATTAATCGTAATTTATACAAGAAAACATTATTAAAAAAAAGCAACAAAGTAGAGGAACTCTACCTCCAGAAAAAGGAAAATATAGCTATGCTTAGTTTACGTATATTTGTTATTTAAGATTGATAGAAATTGACCAAAACTTACATCGAAAGATAATTCATTCAATCAACGAAATATATATACATTTTTACCAGCAATTATATACATGTAGAAAGAAAAAGGACAACGAAGAATTAATACAGAGCAAACAATGATTTCCAAATGATATGCGCAATGAAATTCAATCGGTTCTTAGAATCCAAATGATTGAAGATCATTTAGTAGAGATTTAGTATACATATATATAGACAAATAATATTGAGAATAAGTTTTGATACCTCAAATTGACTTTTGAAAAGAACAAGAAATTATTTGCATTATTTATTTATTTGTTTACTACATGAAAATCAGCAGCACAAATTATATTCAATATACAAATTAGAGTCAGCCAATTGTTATAAGTGATTTATTATAATAACAGAATCCATAGAATTACAATCTGCATACTTAGAATAACTAATTATCAAATTAACATCTATATCCAACTTTGGCTTTATTTTAGTTTTAAAATTATGAGAAAATTCACCAACAAGCGAATTATTTATACAGTCAGTCTACACAATTGAGATGATAACTATCTTTAAATAGTTATTAATTTAATCGCTGACAATTCTTTTTTAATAACTTATTAATATACGACGTATTTTAAATATCGTCGTGCACTCTTTGCCTTCCAATAATTCTCTTATTCGCTATATTATAGGGTATAATAATATCAGGAGCGGGAAAAGTATATAGTATCCAATTATCATGGATAATAATATGTTGCATGTCCCCTAAGATATAATTATAATCGGTATTTATTATTGTTGTTTAATTTTCAACAATTTACATCTCTGTCTCTTGTTCCTCCCTCGTCGCTATTATACATAATTGATTAAACTCGCCATTTTTTATATTAAATACCTCGTTATATGAAATTTTATAAACAAATATTACCTCAAATCGATATGCGTTGATATAATATAGGCACCGAATTTCTATATTATACATTTATAAATTATAATGATATATATAGTTGTGTCTGATGATTCTTTAATAATATATAGTATCTGCTTGATGAGAAATTCTGATAAATTTATAATACTATAGTCTATAATACGAACTACGCTAGATTCTTTATTCGCTTTATATTACATTATCGCACTTTAAAAAAAAATCTGGTCGGTGCCTATACCTATGATTGATAATTCATTATGCATATGATAATTGAATATATTGATATTGATATTGATCTTGAAATAATTATACAGATATTTGTATCGCCTGTTTTAATGCCTAAAGGAATTTTTAATCACTTTATTCAATAACATAGGCATGTGTGTATCGCAAAATTTGCACATCATTTATGCCTAAGAAAAGTTCTAAGCATTTTTCAAAAAGAAAAAGAAAGAGAAAAACAAACAAAGAAACAAACATAAATGGTCTTCAATGTATATCAAAATATATAATAATTACTATATCAGAAAATTACAGTCTAAAAATAAAAGAAAAAAAGAAATATATAAGTATACATATATTATACACATATATATTTATTAATATTTCATATTTATTATTGTATATATATATATTATATAATATATTGACTGTTCAATCGAATAAACAAATGGAAAATAAAATAATACTTGGGCTATTATTCAATAATTTTTTATACTTTGCTATAATTTATAATAAAAGTTGTTTTCTCTTTTTCTTTTGAAAACTATACATTTTTTTATCCAACAATATAATTATTTGTTTAATTATTGTTCGTTATATAAAAGGTATATAGAGATAATGTATGAAATGAAAACTCGATGAAATTTACTTATTCAAATATATTGTATTCAATTTGTGAAAAATATTACACATATAATATATTTATAGTATAATATATATGTATATATGCTATATAATTATATACTTACAGAGATTACAAGTAATAATACAATTCTGCTTAAAATAATAATTATATTCATTTAAATAGTATCGTTATAATAACATATCTTCACGTCTTATTATAATAACTTTTACACTAAATTTCTTCCAAATAGATATTTAATTATCAATTTCTTTCTACCTAAATATAGATAATAGCTTTATACTATAATATTTCACTGGTAGTCATAGACTGCTTTTATACAATATAAACTGAATAATTTTCCAAAATTAAATTATCCATCAATAATTACAGTCTATGCATACCAGTTGTTAATATTATTATTATTTCATTTATTTTTATTTTTTTCTGCTTTTTGTTTTATGCACAAAGGCAATTTTAAGGAACTTACCCAAAAATAGCCCATCACCACCATGATGTGTTCCCTAAAATGCAACGTCTTTAAAATAAATATATAAAATCGACTTATATTACTCTAATGATTATATTTTTATTAGTCTATTCGCTAATACGTTGTTCTTTTTTTGTCTTTCTTATTCTTTCTTTCTTTTTATTTTTAATTTTTCTTGAGCTAGTAAATTAAATCCTGAATTGATATAACAAAATAAACTAAAAAATAAAAATATATATATATAAGAGCAACGTTTCACAAGCATAGATGTACATTTCTTTAACAATTAATAAGGATATCAGTCACGATTAGCTGTACGATGGTAGAATACTATATGCAGATAATAAAATTACATATTTATTTGATAATTTGATCCGACTATAGAATAACTGCAACTAATACCAAACGTATTACAGATATTTTTTTTTTATTTCATTTTTTTACTATATATTTTTCAAGAGGTAACAGAAACAACCTAATATAATTAGTCGATTCTTATACTATTGACAATTTAATATTAATCAATGATCTATGCGTTATTCTCATGGCTCGAAAATCTAATAACATCAAATAATATTTATTTTGATTATATGTATAAAGTATCTGCATGTTATCGAGTCTACATTATAATTCTTTCTCTCACCTCTAGATCTAAATTGATTTTATATAGATTATAAAATCGTGTATGCTTTGGTTGAACTCAATGAGCTATTGTTAAGGCCGTTGTTTCTACCAGCTTAAATGAAAAATTTGCTAATCTGAGGTCTAAGGCTTATTCTAAATAAACCATAAGATTTTTCTAGCTATTCTTTAAGGCAGTTTGTTCGCTAATTGAATAGCAACAAGCCTAAATAAATTTTGTGCTATGATCTAACGATGATTTATCTCCAGGTTGTTCGACGCATCTTGAAACGTCCAACGACTCCTAAGTTCTGTAGTACGGTCTAGCCATGCTGTATGTGGACATTGGTATATTGTTTTTGGACAAATGCTGTGAGTCTCCTTGGTCGTATTCAACATCATAGTAAATCCCGCTCTGATTCTGAAACCGAATATACCAGCAGTTAATAACCAGCAACAAGAGAACCAAATCTCAAAAAAAAGAAACACTCACCGCTACAGAGGATCTAGACTTTGGCCTAGGCACGTGAAAGCCTCCGTTCTGGGGAATCAGATCTGCTCTATCTCGATCCTGCGGCTCAGAGTCAGAACTATCAGGCTCTGGTTGATGCCGATGCCGAGGTCTTGGAGGAGCCTGAAGTCTGGGCAATGGAACAGGCGGCAGAGTTCCATGCATGCTCAAATTTGGATATCCGAACATGGCTGAACTCGGCCTGGTCGAGCCCATCGGCTCAGCTGCATAAACATTAGCAGTTGCCATATGGTCTGCTATGTGAGCCCACATGTAAGGCGGGAGGCCAGAAGGCGGACCTTGTTTAACCGACGCCAAAGTTCCTACTGATCCAACTCTTGCTAATGTTCCGGGCAGAGTTCCAGGCATTCCTCCCTGCATGTAGCCGTAAACTGGAGAACCAACGGTCCTCTGTTCCCTGGACCACCTTCGACTCCACATGACGAGACAGACCAGTGTTAAAACAATGATTATAAGAGCTGCCACAGAGGCTCCTATAGCTACACCCAAAACTTCACCGTCAATTTCGCACTGGGATCCGTAGTAATTGCCGGTACAAGCACATTGCATTTCTTCTCCTTGGTAAGAGCAGAGGCCTCTGTTATTGCAATGTGTAGCAGGACAAGACAAGCAGACCCTGCCAGCTTCATTGGGATCGTTTTTATGTGGATCTTTGAATCCGTGTTGGCAAGCGCAGATGAAACCTCCCCAGTTATTTGTGCATACGGCTGACGAATGGCAATCATTTAATTCCGAAGATGCACACTCGTCCAAATCCTGTAAATTAGACACGGAACCAGGGGGACTTTCAACGTACAAAGCGCTGTTACCAATGTTATTATTTCTCCTGTGAATAACGCCAAGCAAATGCTTTTGCAGCTCGCTAGCTAATGCAGGCCTAGAGGTCCTCGGCTCATAGGTCAGCTTCAGCGTTGTGTTTACAAAAACTCCGCCCTGTCCTTGGCTAATGTCTCCCTGATATATGCTGTTCACAGAAGCACCCATGTATTCATCTGAGAAAGGCGTCATTGACATGGCTGATTCTATGGCTCTGTTAGCTTCGTAAGCCAGAGTCTGATACGGCTCTGAATCTTTATCGGTAAATCCTTTATCCCAGACTACTTTTCTTTCGTATATTTTGTCAACCCTGACAGAAACAACAATGCTAACTGTCTTTTTGCATGGCAATGAATGTTGCAGACGGGCGTATCCTGGCTTACAGTGGCAAGCCGATTCCCCTTGAATAGTGGCGCATGCCTCGTGTTGACTTCCGTCGCAAGTGCTAGAATCTCCGACGATACAAGTATCTATTCTGACTGTCGATTTGGAAGAAGGTCTTCTATAAGATGGAGGCCGTCTAACCGGATTATTTGGCCGAGTAGTAACCGCAGGAGTATCTGGTTGCGCTACAGCGTACCCAGTGCCTATGATCGGCGGGGACTCTGTGCGAGTTGGTTGAGGCTGTTGCGGCGTTGATGAGAATGGAACTGCGCTGGAATCTGTGTTATCGAACCAATTTAGGTAAGTCCTTTTGCCGTCTATACTAACAAAGCCTTGACCCTCAACTGCCGAAGTTACTATTACATCACCACTACCAGGATTTATTGAAACCCTAACGCTTTCACCAGAGTTTCCTCCTCCCCCTGGACCCTGTATTGCCGAAACAGTTACGTCGAATATATCTCCAATTGGAGGATAGCGAGTCGGTGAATATGGCTTGCGGGTAGCTGGTCCTTGACTTCCGGTATAGTCCAAGGTATCGTCTAAAACTATACCGGGCCGGGGTCGGTAGGGATCATAGTTCGTTGGGGCTGGGCTTTTTGATAGTGAACTAGTAGACGAGGGAGTATCCGATTTATCCAAGGTATTGGTGCTCGATTGAGTTATAGTAGGAAGATTCTCGGTTGGAGTAGATACGTCTACTTTGAATTCGATATTTTCAACCTTGCTTGGTTCTAGCTTGGGAAAATCAATGCTGGGTGGTTTATCGTGGTGATTATTTTGCAACGGAACAACTGTGGGTTGTATTTCGGTAACTGTTGGTGTAGGTTCGATTGGTTTTGCTGATGAGCTTATTTCCACAGCTGAAGTCTTTTCGAATGTAGATTTAGGCGGGACTTTTGATGCCAAAGGTGTCGCAGTGTCTTCCTTAGTACCTCCCGCGTTGCTTTCTGGCTTCAAGACCTCAGTTTTTTCATCTTTTATAGTTTTTGATGGCTTGATTGTTTCTTGCGAAGGAACTACAGGCATCGATGGTCTCAGAATTACCGGATTACTCGCAGTATCATTCTTACGTTCGTTTATATTACCGTCAGAATTTGGTATTGGATACGAAAGAGGATCTGATCCCAGAACCAAAGTATTTTCAGGAGTTATTTGATCCTCATTCTTTATCGGCGGTTGATATTTCTGCGGTTTCTTTGATGTTCCGTTATAGTTTGGTCGGGATTCAGGTTTTGTATTCGGTTTAGGCTCCCCAGCAGGGGATTTGTTCAGATCATTTATAGGATCTTTTTTCTCTTGATTGGGAATACCAACACCAACTGGTTTATTATTCGTATTATCAATCGTAGCGTTTAATCCTCCAGTGAAATGATTCTCACTAGCCAACCCCTGCTCTATATCAACAGGTCTCAAATCCAAATGTGGTCTCTCTACTTTCTCAGTATGCTTTTCAAATCCAGGATCCTTTTCCTGCGGAGGTAGAGGCTTGTAAGGTGGTATCGGTCTCCTTGGTCCACCTGTTTAAATCCACAAAATATTACAAGTTACTCTGTTTCAGCATATTCCCATTTACACACATTTCCTATTCATCTATTGATCGAAAAAAAGCAAATTCTCGATTCCAACAAAATACAACGTATCAATTTTTCATTCATAAATTAAATATACTTGGTCTGTGAGGTCGATTCCAGAGATTATCGTAACCCGGTCTATTCCCTTGAGGCACAATATGCTCTGGTACTTCGTTCATAAAAGGTCTCGCCGGTCTCTCAGGTGGTAGTTGATTAACAGAGGGTCGATCCATAGCGGGTGGTTTTTCAAACGGATAAGGATGGTCGGGTAAAGGCGGAGGATTCATTCCCGGAGTATCAAAGTCTGGAGGCAAGGGAGGAACGTCTGAAATTCTCGGTGGTCCTCTGTTGTTTATTCTGAAAATATTTACAAACATTTAGATACAAATATCATTTAAAAATCCTCGATAATCAATTCTTCAATTATCACCTCGTGGCCTGAATGGGCCTTAGAGGTCTTCCAGTGTTTACAGCTACATTAACATTTCCATTTAGCAGTTTAACGATCCCTGTTATAATGTCTTGAATGTCAGGATTTGCCTGCCTCTTTCCATGACCGGGTAAAGCAGTTTCTAAAACTGGCGGAGGAGCGTGATCGCTATAAATCCTCCCCATATCTTGACGACTTTGTCTTTGTTTTTGTTTTTTCAATATTAAACTCATGTCTTTCTCCTCTTGATACTGTCGCTGTTTGTTGTATCTTCCAAATATTTGCCTCTGGGGCTCCGACGAGAGGTTCATTCTTCGCGGAGCCCCTTCCTCTTCCCCCGACACATTTTCACTACGAGTTGGAGATATGATTCTGAAATTAATAATCAAAATTCACAATTTAGAAATACAAACAATCATTTTTTCATTCATATTTAAGGGGGTATTATATACACCTTCAAATGGGTTGAAAAGCTGAAATATAAATTCATTTTTACAGAGAACTTGACGACTCTGATAGAATCAAAAAAATATGCATAATGAGGGTCAAACCGTTCCCAAAAATCATGATTCTTTAGGATTCTATCAGAGTCCTCGAATCGTCTGCACAAATTGATTTATACATTCAAGAATTTGAACCCATTGAAAGGTGTATATCCCCCTTAAATCAATTCCGCAATAATATTCACCTTGAATAATCGCCAGGTTTTATCTCAATGTTATTTCCATCTATGTGATCTATGTGTTTAGATGTCGTCAACAGATCTATAGATTCATCAGGTAGATAGTTTTTAGAAAACGTATCTGCTCTTTCAGTTTCAAATTTTTCAACATTATTTTCAGAGCCTGATAATTCCAGGGATGGAATTGTCTTATGCGAAATTGAAATAGGCGCATATTTTGACCGACCATCTATTGTTCTTTCTTGCTGTAGATAAGAGCTTGAGCTTAATACTAGATCATCTTTTTCTGACGACAGAGACGTCTTATCATTATCTGCTGCCAGGACTCCTGGAATGAATACAAAACATCGTATTTACTTTCAAGTTCGTATTATTATATATATATATATATTATAGAAGGTAAATTAAGGGCTAAAGAAGGTTGAGGTTGAGGTTGAGGTTTGGATTCGTGATTTGATAATCACGTTAAGATTTTTATTAAAGAATTACTAAACGAGCTAGGTTATGGTGATGGTTATATTACAGACAAGTACAGTGTCCGTAATTCTTCAATAGAGTCTATAATCTCGCTAGAGTTGTGTAGTAATTTATTTGAGCTATGAAAATGAACCGTATTTTTATTTTTCTTCTTCTTACGATAAATTAGTAATTAGTTATAATCGTGTTAGTTTCGAAAGAAATAACCTAACCCTAAAAAACTGACCTAACAAAACGAAAAAAAAAATAAAATAAAAGAGAAATTTCATTTAATTAAAAGAGAAATGGCTTAAGTAGTGCTGAAAAAATTTCTCGAGAAATAAATTCGCGCATGAAAAAGCATTCTAACGATGCGGCATTGTCTTGTGTATTATAGTATAGTATATTCGGTGGTTAGTGATTATTGGCTAATGAATTCGAATGTGATACAATCAATTACGATTTTTTATTGTTTTAATATCGTATACAGATACAGGGATGAGCATTATTAGTAAGTAGTTTTCTTTTATCGGTTTTTAAAATTAAACAGACCAAGGAATACCGTTTGTTGTATTGAGCCGTTTTAGTTATAGTATAAAACTACAGCTGGTTATATTTTTACGTAAAATAACTCTCCCCTTAAATCTAAAGCTAAAAAAAAATAATAGTATTGTTACATAGATGTATGTATAATAGATTTTCATAAAGTATATGTAATAAGCGATTCAAAAATTGCTTTAATACTTTATACCGCATGCGCACAACCCTTAGGTATAGAAAGTTAGTTCACTTTCTCGCCAATACGCGGTGTATCTAGCCTTCACGTTAAGGGTGCACATCGTTAGTTTCTCGCTAGTAAATCGCTACGAGTTTGTAACAAGACCTCGCGTTGAACAAGCCTAAGCATACTTACCTGGCGCAGAGGTTACCGTGATCACCAAGGCGGTTCCTCCAAGATGAGGCTCTTCCATTGCACTACGGTCGAGCTGAACCTTGCGAATACCCCTAATGTGGGTATCTCGGGCGTATTATTTTTGGTAGTCGGGACTGCGTTCGCGCTGTCCTGGATCAATAAATTCAAACTCAAAATATTCTGACTCGAAAATGGTTATAGAGGTTTTTATACAAACTCGATATTAGGATTAACAAAGCTTTATCAAACTTCTAGAGAATATAATTGCTAATTATGTTAGAGTTCATAAACAGTACTTCGTGTAGTATTTCGTACAGTAGGTAACTGTTATGGTATTTATCCATTGTTCTCTGCATATCACACGTATATACACATACGTTATTTATACTGTTCATTTAAAAATAATAGTATAAAGAATCGCGACGATAAATGGCCTGGGAATATAGGTGAGCTTTATACAATTAATTCTTAACTATTTTAGTCTTGAGAGAATATGCGATCAAAGAACGTTAAGAATTACGTATATACGACGTGAATTACAAACCACGTTGTAACGTAGCGGTAATAATAGCGTTCCTCGAGGTATTTTAAAATATATTTCTATGCCCTAAATTAGCTAATCAATTTTCTCATTTGTGTTATAAAAACTGGCGTATAAATCGAAAATCTATTTTCCTCGTTTACACTTCCGAAGCGTGAAGATGTCCTTGTGGTGTATATATAAAAGTTTCGTGCCAATTCGATCGTAACAGACAGATATATAATTTAACAAGAATTTCATAGCCGTTAAAATGATATAGCCTTAGTATTTATCATACCCCGGAGAAAGGAGAAACCGTTCATTTCGTAAAATATCTATACCTATGGTATTAAGGGAAATTTAAACAACGTATAATTTAACGATTGAAAACTATTACAGATATTGTTTAATATGGTCGTAAAACCGAGTTATTACAATCATATAAATATAATAAATTCAGTCTATTTATTTCTTTCTTTAATAGACGATAATAAATAAAATTAATACAATAAACGATTAGTTTTGTATTATATAGCTATAGCATAAAGGCGACTCTTCTACCTGTAATCATTACATCTTAGAATTGAAAGATTTCGCTGTATATACTATGTACTTATACGTATAGGGATGAGAAAAGTCAATGTGACCGTGGAATTCGCCCGAGTATCTCGTTGGGACTGTTTGTGACTGTGACTGTGACTGGTAAGGCCCGTTTTGCGGGCTACTCGGCTCTATACTTGACTCGAGTCTGCTGACTCGAGGCGGTAACGGCAGAGTTAACGGGACCCATCATTCCAGCCCAATATTTATTCTTTTCACAATCGCGCGTCTGCCTCTCTTTACCTGCCTTCGTATACCTCTGCCCGCTTGACTCTTTATGCTCGCACCGCGATTCGATAATTTCTACATTTAAGTATACGAAGAATTGTACGGTTCCCGCATCATAATTATGCAATCTAAAAAATTCCACTCTTTGTCACACCCATGTATTCGTTATTCGTCGTTTATTTTTTTCCATATATTTATTTTTTTTCTTTTTCTAATCAAACTGAACGAGATTTAAAATGATTTCTATTCAGTTATCGTTCGTTCATCCCGTTTACTCCGATATGACAAAACCGGGAAGTGTAGCTACCAATATATCGGTAGCTGACCTTGTCCGATTAGTCAATTGGCACGGTGACCGTGACAGCTATATATATATATATTTAGCATAGGACCTCGCCTTTAAATGCGCTTACGGTATTTCAACGACAAGCCTTTTTTCATACGGTATATATTACATAAATATATATATATATATATATACTATTTTATTCAAATCAAAATTTAATGTCTTTTAATTATTTTTTTCTTTTTTTTTTTTATATCATTCCTAGCATTTGCATAGCTAGATTCTATAAGATTATATATTTTTTTTTTTTCTTTTTCTTTTTCTCTCCATACATAATATGAGATAACATCCTATGTATATAATAACGGTATAAAGTATACTTATTTACACATTGCTGGGTGATGAAATGTCTACTTAATGTATATCTATATATGTAATAAAATTATAAATACATATATATATATATATTTTTAGAGAAAAAAATAAAATGATATTTTCTTTTTAACGTTCGCTAAATAATTTTCTCTAATTGAATGAAATTTCTTTTTTTATTATATACTATACACACAACTCTATATCTTAAACTTTTTTTTTTATACAGGTGTAATATGTGTTTGTAATTTACAATGGTGCAGCGATTTTGTGACACTTTCACGGCTTATGCGGTTGGCGAAAGTTGAATATGATGAAACTACGTACACACCGGATGTAAGCAAGGTTTCTGTCAATGACTACTATCCACCCCCGCAAGCAACTGCATCGCTAATTGTAAGTATAGATACTCTTCTTTACTAATTGCCCAGACAATACAGAGAATCGTTAATGACCAAAAAAATGATTTTTGTAAAATTTTTTTCTCTGTCACAGTCATATATTTATGTACATAATACATAGAACATTGCATTGCAATTGCAATTATGATAATATTATCATTCTATGCGGGCTAAGGCCTACTTTACGTGAAAATCTCTCTCTTTCTCTTTCTCTTTTTATACCTACGTATATTCATTTTTCTAATCAAATCAATGATGATACACATATACGCCAGTATACTATATAGATAGAGAAACAGGATACAAATAAGCAGGTACTATATCGTTGTAGTTGTCGTTGTCGTTGTCATGTTTGCTTGCACGTGACGCATCCAGCTTTCTCCTCAGAGGTACTTCGTACATTATATATTATACATACATACATACATGCATAAAACTTTTACATTTCTTTAAATCCAAGAAAAATATCTTATATATTATTTAGTGATTATTATTATTATTATCAACGCGGATATATTTATTTTTCTGGTAAAGCATGTATATACAGTTAAAAAAGAAAAAAAAAAATTAATTAATTAATCCCATTTTTTATAATTGCTCATTAGATACAACGATTAAACGGCACTATTCATTAATTATCTACAACTTTATATATAATTTTTTTTTTTATAATCAAATCACTGTAAATTTTATAGTTACTCAAGCTTGTTGTATCGCGTTTATCAAAACCGGATGTTAAAATTCACGATCAGTTAACGTTGTATATTTAATACAACTATCGTAGTCTTTATTTTTTCATTAATAGTTGCAGTATGTATAGTCTCATATAACGATATAATAATTTCAAGATATCTTACTGCAATTTTTATACTGTTTATAATCTGATCAGATCTAGTTCATCGATATCATATATTATAATGAAAAAAGAAAAAAAAAAGCGTATGTATATATATATATTATATGTGTGTATGTATGTATGTATTATATGTAGTACAAGAAAATGTGCCAAGAAAGTTATTACTCGTTTCTTTTATAATATTTTCAAATAAAAAATTTTATATAGCGAAGCACGGTGAAATTATTAATCATCGTTGATAGTTACTTCGGGCGTTGAAGTCTCCGTAAATTCTTATACATGTAGTTATAGGTATTATAGGTATTATAGGTATTATAGGTATTACGAATGAAAAATATTGATCTAATAATTTATTTCGTTTAAATTATAGTTAATGAAAATTATTTAAACACAATCTCACCTGAAATTACAGTACTGCAGGTTCCCAGTATGAGTAATAATAAAATAGATCCTTCCATTATACTTCAGTACACGTTGATAAATGAAGAAAAAAATATATATATATTAATAGAAACTTCACTATAAACGCACCTCACTAACACCTCACTACCATCCAAGGGAAAAAACTACGCTATTGTAGTTTCCTCGTGTTTTATAAATTGATGTATAATTTTTAATTTCAAGGACACCCTGACCGGGGTGATCCTTGTATATGATAGTAACTGAGTCTTCTTCTTCTTCTTCAGGTGTATAGTTTGTCTCTAATTAAATCGCACATTTTTTTTTTTTTGATTATCTCAATTTAATTAAACCTATAGTCAAATTTTTATATGATAAATTTTATGTCAATCACGGTATAAATTTAGCAGAAATTTGACGTGATAAAAATGTAAGGGGGGAGGTCGAAGTCGCCATCTTCCTTTTTTTTTTTCTTTCTTTCTTTTTTCTCTCTTTTTTACTTCCGTCTCCCTCTTTCTCTCGATGTTCTACCTGGCGGAGCCGGTTGACCCACTTACGATCACGATGATGATTTTTTTTTCTCTCTCTCTCTCTCTCTCTACTCTTTTTTTTTTTTTTTTAATTCGGGAATTTTAAAGCTCGTTATAGGCAGTTATTCAGTTTCAAATTTCTTACATTTTCGCCTCAAAACGATATTCGCTACAATCGACTTCACTCTTTATTTTCTTTTTTTTTCTTTTTTTGCCTGATTTATTATAATCGTTAGAGAGTATAAAATATCATTAGAAAAAAAATAACAGAAAAATAAAACTCTGGACACAGTTTTTTATTTTTATTTTTGTCCTTTTTTTTTCTCTCTCACACGTTTCAATTAGCGGTACACAGTTTTTGATATTTTTTTTTCTATATCGTATTTCACATTAATATATAACACTATACGATTAACAATAACCGCGACGCTGTATTAACGTTAGCGTCTTGAGTCCTGAACGTGGAACGCGTTCACTTGGGTCGTTCACTCGACACTGGACTCTCCTCTCACCTCTTTGCCACTCTTCGTTATTCCCCGTACCTCCCACCTCACCTATATGGTCGGTGAAGAACGTCGACCATCCGCATATATATGCATCGGACACGGTGAAACCCTCGTATGTTAGTAAAAAATTGATTAGTAATGAAAAAAAAAAAAAAATTGATCGGAAATTTTTTGGGGCAAAACTTTGTATTTGAAATTCAAAAATTTATTTATTTATTCATTTATTTATTATTTCTTTCAAATTTATTACAGTAATAAGAAAAATATACTATATACTATACATATATGAAAATAATATCCAGGTATTATACTATGATATATAATTCGGATTAGAATTTGAGAAAAAACCATGTATATATACGTACTATATGACGTAGATTACGGGTCTTAACATATTTATACTTTTTACTCTTTGCCATTTATCGTGACCGTTGCTTTGGACGAGTTTAACAACTTTAGAATATGTGTGTGACGATATATACCTAGACAAGTAGTAACATAGCTATACACCTATAGGTGCATATAAATGGGATTTATTATCGAGTTTTGAAAGAGATGCTGAAAAAAAAAAAAAAAAAACGATTATACAGTAGATTTTGAATTTTTTTTTTTTTCTCTGTTTTTTTCTATATCTAAATATCTACAATAAAATTCCGCGTCAATTTTTACATCCGTAAGTAGAATATCCTATAACTCGTGAATCAGAAAGCTTATGATTTCCGGGAGAGAGTAAGTACGATCTGACTTGTAATAGCGTATGAATCAACCGACGTATTTACTGGCTTTAATATTCCGGTCCATTCATCAACGATCGCTTCGTATAATTGATGTAAAAATTTTAATTTCATCTTTCGTGAGAAATTTTAATTTCATCTTTCGTAAGTCTATAATGTAAGTCAGATTTAATCATAGACGTTAAAATTCACCGTATTTTACATAGAATACGAACAAATTATAAGGAATTTAGTTTTTAACGAGATAAACGGGGGAAAAAGGGGGGAGGTTTCGTACCTCAACTCTTGTCCGCAAATAACAAGTATTATAATAAAACCCGGTATTCGCAAATACGTTTCTATGTACAGTATTTATCCATTCATTTGAGTGGACCAACTCGTAGTGGTAACAGGACGTGTAATTCTAGTTATAAGTTAGATTTTTTATTTCATATAAATAGAACGCGGTAATGATATACGTTTTTAGTTTTATATTTAGTATTTATTTAAGACTAGAAGCGTGTATATTTTATGTGACTGAGTTGGAAAGATATATTTCCGGTAATTAATTAAATATCACAGAAAGAAGAAGAAGAAGAAAAAAAATCAAAGATATATGACTCGTGAAATTTAATCATACTGTTTTTTTTCTTTAGTATTATGTAAAAATATTATTTTCAATCATCCAAGCTCGTGGGAAATTGATCTTAAGAATATTTTAACACAGTCCAAAAAGGTCCTCCTAGATCCAGGTAGCTAAAAACTCGTTTTTATTTTACGATTTCTCAGTTCTGCCTGCACCCTCTATCCTGTGTCTTGGACCCTTGTAGATTCCGGGGTTTAAGTCGTTATAGTTTTTACGGAATGCGTCCCTTTCCCATACATGTATCCCTTTGGCTTTGCGGGATAGAAAAAAGCCCATCTGGTTTTCCCCAAAAATTCTCCAGTTTCTAAAAAAAAAAAGTTTTCTTCCCTCTCTGTTAATGTTTTTTTTGTTATTTTACTTTTACCATCGGGATTCATAATTCGGGGGTTGCATTTCGCAAATCACTTTCTCGATATTGTAAAATTAGTATTCAAATACGTCGGTTTTCATACAAGCCTCAATTTAATTCTTAAGAAATTATTGAAAATTACTACGACCCAGATTTTCGAGTATAAATCGTTTTCTATTTATTCAAAAACTTAGCATCAGGATTATCAGTGCCGATACATATGTCAATAATAATTGCCTGGTGGATCGAGGTTCTGTTGAACATTCTGTTTTTTTTTTTTTTTCTATCACTATAATAAGAACAGTAATATAGAATAATTATTATTCGGCTGTGCGGTTAAGCCACGCGTTAAGATTTTATTGTAATTAATTAAATAACCGTGATGTACGGGATGAAGCTGACGCGTTTGTATGTGTATATTTGTATGTGTAATACGTAGCTATGTAGTACTAATACAAAGTATAACACTTATATATTTCCACACATTTAAAATTATTATAGCAATTTAATCGCGAAATAGAGCGAATTAAAACGCTAGCAGCCTTTGTGTCTACTGTACTGTGCAGGGACGCAAAGCTTCGGGCGGGGATATACCTGTATGTGTATAAAAATGTTCTACTACTTTTAGCTGTCATTCCCGTGTTTAGATAAATGAGAAAAATTAATTAACTAAAATTAACGAACCACTTACACGAATCAGGTGAAAACCCAAGTTACGTATATCGGATCTCTAATATAATAATTAAATTTTCAGTCTTACAAATAAAATTTAAACGCTTCAAAATTCTTTGGGAAATATTAGATCAATCATTTTCGAGAATTCATAGCCCTGGAGATTGAAATAATAACTGTACCAGTTAGCAACTTCGTATAAACTGGCTATCAAACCATTACCTAGTCTCAGATATTTATAATTATTTATAAAAACAAAACTACGTAAAGAAATCAGTAACTTCGTGGATTTATACGCATTCAATGTAATTTGTTTTCGCTAATAAAATCATGATAAATTTAAAATCGATTACGCCTTATTATACACAACTCGTAGTACAATTTGCGCTCTTTGTAGTTCGGTAGTTTCATTCCCGATGGCGCTATCAGCATGAACCAACATACGACAACGGTATCCCCTCTCAATCTCTACGAACCGTGGCTCCAACACAGCTGATCTGACAAAAGTTTAGTGACTCTTGTGGTGTCAACGAGTAAACATCTGTGATACGTGGTTAGAGATTCTTGCAAAAAGCGGAAAATTTTGTAGCAAATTGACGAAAAGAAAAGAAACATTATGAAGATGCTTTATCAGCTTATTCGGAAAAGATCTTTCTGTACGGTTAGCAAATATTGTGAAATAAAATTGAATTATTTATTTATGCCGAGCGATGCTAGGTTATGTTCGACAATTTTAACACTACGTATTCCGCCGAGGAAATTCATTTTTCGACAAAGGCTGACATTAAACGAACACATCTTCTGACGTATTTGAGTGAGTTTAAAATATTACTTTTCATCATTACATTTTAAAGCTCTCGTATCAGTTTTAAATATAAATATAATTACGCGAGGGAGTTTTATTTGATAAACTTTCAATTATTATCGTCCCGTTATATCAATAATAATATAGTTACTGTGAATTGAACAATATATTTCAAAGTTCTTCGGACTCCGATATCCTTTGCTCTCCAAACATGTTTTGCGACTCTGAGGAACAACTAATTTCTCGTGTTTTATCGAGTTGAGAAATACTTTCCGGAAGAGTACTCTTTCCACAATTTATTATTTTATTCATTCGTTTGATAGCATTGTTGGTCGAGGTTGAGCTGAATGACCATACCAGACGCTTGGGATACATAGATCCTACATGCTGCTTGATCACGGATGTACACAAGCCAATAATACCTAGTTAGTCCTGAATTAATAGTCAACCAAGACAATGGTAAGATTCAAATTATATCAGCCAAAGATCCTGTATAACTATAAATGTATTCCAACAGAACAATCGATTCTGATACGCATTTATTTATCCGATATCCGGACAGTATCTAGCTCTAGATGCGACAAGGTTTCTTCCAATTGCAATTAAATTCTCACTTTTCAGAATTGGAGAGGCGAAATCAGATCTGGACAGCTGACAAGCCAATTTACAGGTCTTTTCAACTGTTTAGAAATGGTATGCCAGCAGTTAATAAACATCACGGCGACCAAGCTGGTGAATAACCTCCTATTCGAGTAACCATTGTTAGAGGCAAGGAGGATATTGGTGTGGAGGTAACTAATCTTTATTATTTATTGATTCTAGCCATTACAGGCTGCATTCCATCAATCAACTCATGTTATTGAAATCAAATTGCCGTTGATCCGTTATACATCTTAAATAAATCACTTTTTCAGATCCATGTACCACAACTCATCCGCCAAAGAAATCTGATGCTCACCGTGTATCTTTAGCTGGCTTTGGGTGCCTCCGGCTTGCCTTTGTCATCACTGTACACCAGATACTTTCATGGCGACTCGGTTCTGCTCAGCTGCAAGGAAAACTGTATTGACGCGATTCGTGTAGTACTTGGATATCTTATCATAGGGTAAGTCTGAAAGAGACGGGACACTCAATTTTTTTATAAAATTGTAACTTTATTCTTTTTGCTTACAAACTTGAATTTTTCTCTCGTATTGACAACAGTAGGAAAATATTAACAAACCTTAAGAAAATATGTTTAATTTATCTGAATGTAGACTTACCTCGTAGTATAGAAATATTCTAATAACGAGGATCGAAATCTAAAGGCTTGAAAATAAATACGAGTGTAGATTACTGTAGAATTAATTGGGCATCACATTTATTTTTCAAACATCAAACACAATTCAATATCGGAGATAAATTACTTCTGAGTCACAGATACTGGTCGTAACAATTGAAAGATTGAGACATCTATGCATGCACTATTGATACTAGCTTATTGACCTTGTTGATTCTGTTGAAAATAGTTTGAAGTTGATATCACATTTAAAGATGGTTTATTCAGGCAGGTTTACAAAATCAATCATAAGAAATATATTATAATAAATTTCGTACAGATGTATAATTAGAATTAGAAATTCTTTGATACCTAGTTAAGAATGTTTGCTTGAAAAACATATAAAGTTAATTTATCCAATGTACCCTATGTTTATCTAGCTTTTATTTTTACAGGCGTTGTCCATCGAAGGAAACTAGTTCCTGCCTATCTTCAACAAAACCTCTTCAAAATTCATCAGGACAGGATTCACACCAGGGAGTGAAGCTGTCCAAGCACCAGGGGAATGACCGCAAGACAACTCTGCGTACACTGCGGAGTATTACTAAATTAGCATAAGCAAATAGTTTTAGGCTGTGTCGTTTCGAGTTCATAATTACAGTTCCTTTTGAATCAGTTTTGGTAAATTTGCGCATCTAGTCTAAAAATCAATTCCGATTGAAACGTTGTACCAAAAACAAGCTGAGCTGGTTGACACTAATTTTCAGCCAGCAGACTTTGTAACCCAGTATATGTGTGATAAATAACGAAAAACCTAATTATAATATTTTCTACGATTAGTGACAACCACAAGCTTTTATATCATAGCATCTGCTGCCCGCTCTATGTAACATTAAAATCAACGTCCTACTCGAGACATGTCGGATACTAGTTCCAATATTCAACAACAACTTTCAAATCATTTTACAAATCGCTGTACAGATTATTCCAAATCAATTTAATTATAAAAGCTATAAGCGGTAATATAACAACTCGTTTTTATAAAGCTCGCTATACTTGACCAGTTCATTCGGTCATTCGGTCATATGATCGTACAAGGCAAAGACTTGTAATATTACATAATATATGAAAATTCGTGATGATATATTATTAACAATATGTTCTCTCGCATGTACTATATTGCATCTAGACCTTGGGTACCGACCCGAAGATCTTGATGCATTTTATTTGTCTAAACTCGTTGTATTTGGGATAGAAAAGTGGTAGGGATTGGGATAGTTGGGACTATCCATTACCGTAAGAAATATTCCCAATAACTGTTCTGGAAACAGAGCATAATACATGCATATACGATATATATTTGTCAAGTATAATTCACTCTTTTGTAAAATTGTCCATATTGAATAGAGGGTAGACTATTCTCATTAGTATCTTTGAGAGAACAACTATATTTATAGAGTAATGAATTATTCTACTATTTTCCTGGCGAAATTACCTTGTTAAAGAATTATTGTTGACGGAAACAATGGGGAAAATAATGACTCTGTTCTCTATTCGTACAGTGGTCTGGAAAATAAATATAAACAGCTCGCTGTTCTCAACGAGGCCGATATTAAAATTAAAATTATCTGCTTCCAACATCGTACTTGGCATTCTGTAAAATATACCTTCGTACGTATATGTATGTATTATCGTTGCAAATACTCCTTACTTTCGTAATGTGTAATTGGATTTTCATCTGATTACACATTACTTTGGTATTGACTTGATTCAATTACACATCACCAAAGTCATGTGTAATTGAATCAAGTTCATTACTTTTAAATAACTTTATAATTACTCTCACTCCATAATTACTTTAAATTGCTTAACTTTATAATTACTTTTACCAATTGAATCGAGTTCAATTACACATTACCAAAGTATTGGGTAATTGAATGAGTAATTTCATTGAAAATGTAATCAGTGACTCGCAACACTGCAAATATCCATGTAATAATAAGATTGTTTATGCAATAAACATGTATTACTATTATAGTAAATTGGCGCATTCTTGAATAAATATCTCTTGAAATTGTAAATCATCGATCGTTGAATCATTTTCCCCTGTCCTTTCCTTGCCTATAAGTCGAAAATCATGAAAATCGCATGATTTCATAAAGCCCCGAACTATTTTTGCAATAAATATTAATGCGCCTGAGTATATGCAACCTGCATGCCATTCGTGTAAACGGAAGGGCCCATGTTAATTTTTGTTGCCTATTTGGTGTTTTCCGAATGCCTATATTCAGGCGTATTGTAGTAGCTTAGAAAAAACGTCGAAAAAAAGGTTCTGGCAGTTGATACCTTATTTAAGGAGTCGGATTTCTGGCAGTTGATACCTCGATTCTAGTCGCTTTACGATGAAATATCTACTGCCAGAAAATCGACCAATCAGGAGGCTGCTTGAGCCAATTTAGGCTCAATTTCTCGAAAAGGAGCCTCCTGATTGGTCGATTTTGAAATTAAATCAAGTTACGGCTCTGCAGAGGCTAGCCATCAGCAAAATTCTGGATTTCTGGCAGTTGATACCTCATTTAAGGAGTCGGATTTCTGCCAGAAGAGACATAGAGAGACGTGCATGGAGCAACGTATGCATGCATGTATCAATACACTAGGCCTTTCCTCCATCAAAAATTTCAGCACACCTCCTCGGGTCAGATGTTCTCCTGATACCAGAAGATATTTTTCGAGTAAAAATTCAAAAAATTGTCAAAATAGCTAATATGAATAAGCATAGAGAGACGTGCATGGAGCAACGCATGCATGCATGTATCAATACACTATGCCTTTCCCCCTCCAAAAATTTTAGAACACCTCCTCGGGTCAGATGTTCTCCTGATACCAGAAGATATTTTTCGAGTTAAAATTCAAAAAATTGTCAAAATAGCTAATATGAATAAGCATAGAGAGACGTGCATGGAGCAACGCATGCACGCATGTATCAATACATTATGCCTTTCCCCCTCCAAAAATTTTGAACACCTCCTCGGGTCAGATGTTCTCCTGATACCAGAAGATATTTTTCGAGTTAAAATTCAAAAAATTGTCAAAATAGCTAATATGAATAAGCATAGAGAGACGTGCAGGGAGCAACGCATGCATGCATGTATCAATACACTATGCCTTTCCCCCTCCAAAAATTTTAGAACACCTCCTCGGGTCAGATGTTCTCCTGATACCAGAAGATATTTTTCGAGTTAAAATTCAAAAAATTGTCAAAATGGCTAATATGAATAAGCATAGAGAGACGTGCATGGAGCAACGCATGCATGCATGTATCAATACATTATGCCTTTCCCCCTCTAAAAATTTTAGAACACCTCCTCGGGTCAGATGTTCTCCTGAGACCAGAAGATATTTTTCGAGTTAAAATTCAAAAAATTGTAATAATCGCTAATATGAATAAACATAGAGAGACGTGCATGAAGCAACGTTCGCATGCCTATATCCGCATACACTACTCTTTTCGGAGTCAATTTTCTGGCAGTTGATACCTTATTTTAGGAGTCGGATTTCTGGCAGTTGATACTTTTTTAAGGAGTCGGATTTCTGGCAGTTGATACTTTTTTCTTCTGGCAGTTGATACCTCATTCAGGTACCAACTGCCAGAAATCGGACTCCTAAAATAAGGTATCAACTGCCAGAACCTTTTTTTCGACCTTTTTTCTGAATTACTACAATACGCCTGAATATAGGCAATCGGAAAACACTCGAAAACAACTCGTAAAACACGTGGTAAAGGCTCCAAAAACACGTGGTTTTGGACTCTAAAAACACGTGGTTTTAGACTCTAAAAACACGTGGTCCCGAAAAACACGTGGTAGTAAATAATATTGCAAAAATAGTTCGGGGCTTTATGAAATCATGCGATTTTCATGATTTTCGACTTATAGGCAAGGAAAGGACAGGGGAAAATGATTCAACGATCGATGATTTACAATTTCAAGAGATATTTATTCAAGAATGCGCCAATTTACTATAATAATACATGTTTATTGCATAAACGATCTTATTATTACATGGATATTTGCAGTGTTGCGAGTCACTGATTACATTTTTAATGAAATTACTTATTTCATTACCCATTACCGGAGTAATGGGTAATTAAATAAAAATGTAATTACTATATATACATATAATATGCACAATTATACATTGATTGTAGTATATCATACACACATAGCGAGGTTGTGTATATAAAGTTATGTACACAGTACAATATTAAATTTTTCCTGAAAGATAAATACGTATGTCGCATTTAATCGATTCTCTTCATTCGCATTGCGGCATAATTGTATGAATTATTATTTTTTTTTTTTTCGTCGGCACGTCAAACGTCAATGGCCATTCAATGGCATATGATAGAAAGCATAGCCCATGCTCTTTCCTATTTTTTCTGCGGTGCTGCCACCTCCGAGTACATTATTAAATTTTAAAGACCACTATTCCATGTATAATGCGTCGGTAATAACAGATTTCAATGCATGTTCCGTAGCTAAAGATTTTGATAGTTCGTGTCAGACCATGCCAAAGTCAAAAGCCGTGCCTGCCATGAGGTCGCAATAATAAAAAGTCTCAATTATATTAATAAATGGCAATATTATCAAGTATTACTCAAACCTAAATATACAAAACTAAATTATATACAAATCGCCACCTTCCAGTTAATTTTTATGTATAATCCGCGTTATCTAATTATCTATATTCAGTTGGTTATAGTATGACAATTTTTCTTACTCAAATAAATTTCTCGACTTTCCTGCGATCATTATAACCGCAGGTAGAATAGATTATTCTAGTCTAATACGAGAAAGAGGAAAAAAAAAGATAAGAAAAGAAAAAACGAAAAGAAAAGAAAAGAAACATGGGCAAGAAACGCAATAGACAACAAGATGTTTCCGAAGAGAATGCCGGAGAGTCAACGGAATCTTGTGAAGAAACTAGCACAGGTTTTACAACAATTATCATTATTTTAATCGAACTAAAAAAGTTGCCATTATGCTTTGTTCTCATACCCAACATTCTCTTCAATTTTAGAAAACACCTTTATAATATTCTTACATATACTAAACAAGCTGATTAGTTGCTAATAATTTTTTTTTTTTTTTTCTACGTATCTAATATCCACCTAAAAACTAATATCCCCGTTTTATATCAACCAGCTAGTTAACTAATAAAATGAAAAAAAATATCAAAACCGTTCTTTCAATAACACTGATAAATCTCTTTGTCTAACTGTTATCTATAGTGAAAATCTGTCAAATCATTTAAGAATGATTATTTTAACAAGAAAGATTAATAATTACCTCTAATCAACTACCATATGGTTTTTCTCACGTATTGTCTTCCCAAATTTGTCCAGGCGCTAAGCTGTGTCCTCATATATCAAAGGCCATAGATCTTGCCAAAGTTAAAAAGGCTTTGAAGACAACTGGTATAGCAAAAGAATGCGCCGAATGTGTAAAGGCTGGGGGCCTACCGGTGGGAGATGACAACGAAGGGGTAATGAATTGTTTGACTGAATTTAGGTGGAATATTCTAAAAAAAAAAAAAAAACAGTTAATCAAATTATTGGAAAAAGTATTAATCAGGGATAAATACTTTATTTTCAAACAGTACGAGCCGTTCATACCAATTCTTTGGATTTGTTTACGCTGTGGTAGCCAAGGATGTGGGAGAGAACAGAGACAGCATGCGCTTCAACATTTTAAAACACCTCGAAGCGACTGCCATTGTCTTACCTTAGACACACATCGATGGAGTCTCTGGTGTTACCAATGTGAAAATGAGATAAACGCAGATTCCAGGTAGTTAATAAATGATTAAGGATTTGAACAGAGGTCTGATAGCTGGTTTTATGGTATTTAAATGAATTTTTTACCTTCTCATTTCAGAAAGAAATTATTGGAATTGGTTGAGTTTATCAAAAAACAAGCTAACTCTGCCGTTCCTCAACCTCCACCTGGTCCAGCTCTACCTGTAATTGCACTTCAGTACAATGTCGATGATAATAGCAAAGAGGCCAAGGATTTAGATAATAAAAAGAAGACTATGATTCCCATGAATTTGTCTAGAGTAAAGGTGCTGCATTTGAAAGAGTTTTAAATACTATTTAAACGTTCAATTAAACACCATGTAACGTTTGGACTAATCATATGTTTTTCCCAATTTTTTAGGGGCTGACTAATCTGGGTAATACTTGCTTTTTAAATGCGGTAATGCAATGCTTGGCACAGACACCATTTCTTGTCAAAGTTTTAGAGGACCTTAGAGAACCTGGGGAAAGGTTTCTTCTACCTGGTGGTAAATTCAAAGCAACACCAAATTCTGATGAAATAGAATTGGTAATTTGATATTATTTTTCTTTTCTCTTATAGATAACATTTAATTCAAATTTAATCCACAATATGTGAAACTTACTTCATTTTATTATGTTCCAGCCTCAGATCGAAGGTACTTTGGATGCTTGGGGTAGCGTGACTTCAATCCTCCACAAAACTTTAACGGATATGCAGTCTTCTAGCGGTTCGGACGTCTACACTCCCTCGCAATTGTTGAAAGCCATAGCTTCAAGATTGCACCAATTTGGTGGCGGAGATCAGCACGATTCACATGAATTGTTAAGACATTTACTTGAATTAGTACAAAAAGAAGATTTGAGAAGATACCAGACAATAATATTAAATCAAGTTGGACTGAGCGGTAAAACAAACCCGCATGGTGTTGAAGAAAATCTTAAATCTCGCGTAAAGTTTTACGGCAATCAAGCTAGCGCAAGATTGTTGGGACCTGAGAGAGTTTTCAGAGGAGTTTTGGTATCTACCCTAGAATGTTTAGAGTGTCATCACTCTTCCCATCGTACAGAGCCTTTTCTTGATCTCAGTTTACCTGTTATGGCAGACAAGCCTCAGCCGCCTGTTCTAAAGTGAGAAAATCTTCTTTATTTATTAATTGATGTATCCAAGGCTTGAAATAGTTCCATTTGATTATAATTTTTAATCACTTTTTCAGAAGAAAGAATAGCGGTTTGGAAGAGACGTTCGATCTAATGGGCAACAGCACTTCTACTGCCCCATCCAAACATCAATTGAAAAAAGAACGCAAGGCTGCTCAAAAGAATCGTAGGAACAGAAGACAGCAGATAGCAAACGGAGACTCGCTCTCTAATCAAAATAGTATAACTGAAGAAAATCAAGAGAATAATTCAGAAAGTGGTGTGTAATGAATCTCCGCTTGTTTCATACAGCTGAAATTTATTCCCATGCATAAATTGCATTGAATTTCACTTATTTATTGGTTTCAGCAGAAAGCGACGCAGATGTTGAGGACAACATTGAATCCGAAGCTCTGTCACGTCCTGAGATTGGTGAATCTGGTTACAGCTCAGAGAAGCCATCGGCTATGGCTAGTCCGGTATCTCCAGGTGGTTCTATGCCAGCTAATAATGAACAAAAGAATGATTTAGCTTCAAACGATTTGATAATCGATAGAGGAAATAATATAACGAGTCCGACGGACAACTCCAGAGATTCAATTACCTTAAAAAACTCTAGTTACATGAATACACAGTATACTCCAAGCCCAACTGACGTATCAATGACTGATTTAACTCAATTGAAATTTCCAGCCGAATCATCAAGCTCTGAAAAAATAAATATGCCAATTACAGAGAGTCCCGTTAGCCCTGAAAACATCGATCCTTCAAATACCACGAATTGGCATCTTCCAAGTTTCTCGTTAACAAATTCATTGACAGTAAATTCAGACTTGACGAGTCCTGAAGGGCCTACAGTCAGCCCGTTAAGTACCTCAATCACGTCTAAGGACAGTCCCACAAGTCCTGTATCCAGCGCTATCCAAAGTCCGAGTGTTGAAATATCTGAGAGACCGATATCAAGGCTGGATTTAATAAAGCCAGAGTCAAGAGAGATCAAAGAAGATTCTCCTAGGTAAAATTCTTTGTTCCATTCTTTCTTTCTTCACAAATACTATTGAATTTTATTACAAGTATATCATTTTCTGCACACAGAAGATCTACCAGCGATTTAGAGACGAATACTTATCACTCTAAAAGGAACATTAAAAAAGAACACCTCAATCAGAACGGCGTTGAAGAAGTAACTTCCGGTTTATCCAGACTAGGAGTGACCACCAACGGCCATCAATCTCCTTCTCGTTATCCAAGCGAGGATGGAGAATGCTCGGTTCAATCATGTCTAAATCAATTCACAGCCCTGGAATTGATGAGCGGAAACAATAAAGTAGGCTGTGAAGCTTGCACTGCGAGAGAAAACAAGGTCATTAAAAAAAAAGGGGATTAATACTGATGATATCTTAAATGTCAATTAATCTAAGAATAATTATCGATGCTTTTATCAACAGGGTAAAGAGGGTAAAATGATCTGTTGCCCAAGCACAAAGCAATATCTAATTTCGAGAGCACCTGCAGTACTAATTCTCCATCTTAAGAGATTCCAATTGCAAAGAGTAGTCTTCCGCAAGGTCACCAAGCACGTTGCTTTTCCGACAATGTTGGACCTGGCTCCTGTTTGCAGAGGCAACATTGGGCCTAGACTTTATTCGTTGTATGGCGTTGTCGAACACAGCGGAACCCTGCACGGTGGACATTACGTTGCTTATGTCAAGGTGCGGGCGTATTGAGATATGAACTTGTGAAGTCTTTAGATAGAGATATCTCAATGTTATGTCTTCTTTTCCTATAGACGAGGGCACCGCTGGGTCCAGAGGATCCAAGATGGTCATTTTTACCAGCAAAAGACACGCCAGATGCAGAGGATGGAATTAGGAATAGTAATTCAGATGATTCTGAGGGTGATGAAGCGTCGGCTAGATCTCCGCTCACTTGTGAACCACCTCCTGGTCGATGGTACTTCATTTCCGATTCTAGGTAAAGAGATATTGTTTGTTTTTGAATTTATCTGATCTGTGATATGGTTTAATCACACTGTTTCTTCAATTTTTGTCTTTTATTCAGAGTGATGGAAGTTGACGAGGCGAGAGTTCTTCAAAGTCAAGCGTATCTCTTGTTCTATGAAAGAATTCTATGAAAAAATAATAATAATAATTAATTAACATTGAGATTAATTTTAATTGTAAAAGTATGAAGAAAGCGTCGTTAAATACTCGATACTGTAAATGATTTTTCTATATATCTAATAATATCTCTGAGCGCGATATAATAAATATATGAATTAAATTTTTGCTATAAAATCTTATAAGTTTTGATTTTGAGAGAGAAATTTTTTCATTGAAGGAATTAATTAGATAATTAATTAATCTTCAATATCATCTCATATACAAAAAAAAAAAATAATAGGTAATATGAAAAATCACTGAACTGGAATCACTTAAAATATACAAATACAATGGTACCTATTTATATGCCAATTAAATTGAATGATAGTTTGCTAGGTAGACAAGATTTCTATTGATTTCTCACTCAAGAATATTGGCTTGAATGGAGATAGAAAAATTTTCGAAAATTTTAGTAACAACAATTTGAAAGAATAATTATTTCATGATATGTCGCATCTACTGCCAATTTTCTTTTTCTTTTTTCCTAATCTTATACAAATTTCAAAAAAATCTCTAATAAAAATCAACACACTTGCAATGATTGATAATTTCCGATAGTAAAATATAGCCATTTACAAATGTGTTGATAAATAAATAAATTTAATTAATTAATTAATTAAGTAGAACAGCTTTACTTGCGGTATTGATGATCCCTTTTACCCTTCCGCTAATATACGCATATTGTGAAATAAAAATAGTTCAGAAAATTTGTTTTTTCATATTTATAATAACTGTAATAATACTTTACTTATCGAATTTATTATTGTGAATGATTTTGTTTTCGTTTTTTTTTTTTTTCTTTTCTCTTTTTGTTATGAATTTACGGTCGTACTATAGAGTTTTACTCTTTATATAATATTATTATAATATCGAAAATACTTAACGTTGTTATTTTAGTAATTGGCTTTAGTAATTATTATTATTATTATATTATATAAAAATATTGTAGTTGTTAATATACTTATTCTTATCGTAAAAAATAAATAGTTGCCGTGTATAAAAAATAATGTGTGTTTCAATTATAATACCTTATTTTAATCAATGTCAATTTACCCTTTCGTTAAGATTTTTTCATTTTTATTAGTTTTACTTTCTTGTCGTTTTGATATATTCGGACCAATCTCTTGAATAGAACTATTAAATAGAAAAAACATTTATTTCACAATTTATCTGCAATAACATTGATACAAATTTTTTTTTTTTATACATATACATATATACATATAATATAATATGTATATATAAATATTTTTTCTTCTTTGTATGATATTAACACAATAATATTTATTGTTTCTTATATGTATAATACATACATATACATAACGCGAAACACGGTGTGTGTATTAATTAAATAATTATAATAGTCAATTTGTTCACCTCGACACATATTATATTACTTGATTATTTCAGTTTTTTTTTTTGTTCAGTTTGTTTCTCTTTTCTTTATATTTTGTGTGTTATTTATTGTATTTTGTTTTTTTTTTCCTTTACTTTTTTATAATAATTATTATTTTTTTTTTTTTGTGTCTATCATCTCGAGACCAAAATCACTACAGCTAACAATTAATATATATTTTTTCCTTTCATTTTCTTGATATTATTTAAATATATACTCTAATATTAGACAACAATCTTACCGTTACGTTTTAACGTATTTTAGAAAATAAAAATAATTTTTTTTTTTTAATTTTTTTTTTTTTTTCTCTTCAATGATACTATCTAATCGTCCGCAATACATGGTATTGCATCTCAGTGCTGAATACACATACTATATAATATGCTTCTATTATACTATTACAGATATCAAATTTACCTCATTTTTTTTTTAGAAAAGAAGATCATTTGAAAAATAATAATAATAATAATAATGAAACAATAACCAATAAAAATTCTCACGATTCATATTCTTCACAATACATACATTCCAAATCTCTTGTATCTTCGGCATTGTGTTCTATTGGCACATACTATATTATACACCTACTAAATTATATTCACGTAACATTTGTTCTTTCTTTCTTTTTTGATTTTTTTTTTCTTCACTTTAACTAATGAAAAAGTAGGAAAAAAAAAAACTTTAATAATTACTTGGCTTTGATACTTGAGGATATGATACCGTTGTATCTTTATTACATATGTATATCTAGATAAAAGTTGAAAATATTATATAAATAAATGAACATACTTCAATGTTTATGATAGAATTTAAAAAAAAAATATATCTATTTTTTTTTCCAAGGTCAAACATTATGTAATTAAATTTGATAATTTACTTTTAAAAATCACATTTTTAACGGTGAAAAAACTGACAGATAAAAAAAAAAACTTCATTCGAAATTGTAACTATGATGAAATTGAGTACTCGAGCTTTCGAGTACTCTTGACAAAATACACACCTATGTAGTATTATTATTATTATTATTATTATTATTATTATTATTCTAATGAATATTTAGCATCGGATTATGCATATTTTGGTGACAATAAATTATGCAAACTATAGGCTTTCAAGGTTCACAGCCGCTAATGTGCCCGAGCGATACTCACGTTACTCTCTCTCTCTCTCTCTCTCTCTTTCTTTCTTCCCTCCCTCACTTCCATATATATTTTTTATTTTTTTATTTTATTTTTTTATATAAACTAAAAACTAGAGATATACATACGATTATTTAAATCTATAATGTCCAGTGTATCATCTTAGCGTATCTACTCATCTCGTTACACGTTTAAATTTCATTTATTTGAAATTAAAGAAATGTAACATCGGTAATGCGACCCCCTTGTGCGTTTAAAACAAATTTCTTTCTTTTTCTCAATGTATTATTTCGTTTGAGAAAGAAAGTAAAAAAGAAAAAAATAGATCATTTATACCATCAGATAAAGCAAGGGATTCAGAAGACTCAATGTGAGTTGTATGAAATCCGCACTTCTCTATCTAGATATATATATATAAATATATATAATATTCAACATAACTATTAATGATGAAATTCTATCGTGATATTTATCATATTAGATATAATAATATACTAACAAATTATTCTTAAAATATAAAATGCTTGCCTTGTTATAATGCCCGATATTCTGCGAGCTGTAAACTAGATGAATATCTATTTTAAAAACACGCAGATATACTATGTATAAAGATATTACAGTCACTTTCACATCTCCGCTTTAAAAAAAAGTTAGCAATAAAATCTAGCCAAGGGAGAGTGTGCAGTAAACATATGATCAAAAATTATAATTAGGTAATTTACAATATCATAACATAAATAATTTATACATATATATATATTATACTAGTTAATATATATATATTAACTTCACCCCACACGCCTCTTGAATATATAATATATTTATATGAAGAGCAAGAAAAAAAAAAAAAAGAAACAATCTTTTCTTTTTTTCTTTTATGATACTGTATAACAAAATATTAAGAGAGATTTGGTTTGATCTTTTCTGTAAATCAAGTCTGGATTGATAAAAATCTAAATAATAATAATAATAAAGATAATAACGTATGTCAATTTTCTCCTAATAAAAAAAAAAAATAAAAAAAAAATAAACAGAAAAAAACAAACAATAACAATAAATATTTATCGCAATTTATAGCGAAACAGTCTGCGATAATAAGAAAAAGATACATTTCAATTTTTGAAACATCTTTGCTTAATATCGTAACACGATAAAATAACAATCTTTCAACTAGTATAACGTTTTGAAAGTGTAAAAAGCGAGTCAACGGACGTCATATATATTTATTTCAATAGGGTATTTCAATCGTAAGACAGGGTTCCAGCCCGCCATATATTACTTAATTGCAACGGCAATCTTTCCTCGATGATAAAACCCAAATACATCAACTCTAAAAGAGATAATAAAACGTCATTTTAATTCCTTTACTCATAAAACGTTAATAATCATCTGTATAAAGTCGACAAAAAAAAGAAAAGAAAATAAAAAAAGCCTATTCAACACGCAACGTATATCAGCACACGTATAAGCTAGACAGATCGATTTAATATATATTAGATAGAAGTCTCAATCGAAGATGATCAGCTAATAGGTCGTATAAAGCATAACCAGTATCAAATTGTTTCAAAGAAATGTATCCTCCCCTATTATATTATGCCAAATATCCATCCCGAACAGCTTGTACCAATATCGTATTACGAATTCAGCCGGTCGTTCTAGGGTTTTGGAAACATTGCCAATATAGCAGCGCATATTTGCTGAGGATCTGTTTCGTGAGGATGCAATGCCATAGCAGCTTGCACTTGTTCATCGGGAAATATATTGGCCAAATGATAATGAAGGCGTCGTCTAGCGTCGTGTGTTTGTGCTCCCCAAGATGTTCGAATACCTTGAGCAGGGGGTGGTGAAGGAAGGAGATTTAACTGCGGATCTGAAGCCCCTAAACGCTGGGCTCTAGAAGAGGTTGGATGATTTGTTCCGTGCGCTGGCCATGCTCGATAAGAATCTGGCGCTGAAGCTATACGCGTAACATGTTGATGATGATGCTCGGGATGTTCCCAGCTAGAAAAAACGTTTTATTTAAAAAATGTTCAGTTTACAAAGGTGACAACAAATCAATCAACAAGACTCCAAATTGATTGAAATTAGCTAATTGTTTAAATAATACCTCATAGAAACTGGGTACGGAGTTTCGCTGCTCGCATGCCTGGTGAGTGGTCGATGCTGCATTGTAGAATGTGTGTTGATTAAATTTTGGTGAGACTGATGCGGTTGTTGTTGTTGTTTTTGTTGTTGTTGCGGATATCTTCTCAATTGATAAAGTCTTGGATCACACGCAGGATTCAAAGTTAACTGTCGTTGTAATTTTCTGTGCATATTAGCCGGTTCTGTATCAGTATTACCGACTCTTTGACCAGACGTTGCCCATCCTACCTGAGTCGGATATCCTAAAAGTAGAAAAATATCGGCTATTTAGTTTCTGGTCTGAGAATAATAGCCAACTGAATGAATCGACGAAATATAAAATCCGCAACGAGTCTAATACCTTGAGGATTCTGTGCGCTGGTTATCTGCTGAGCATAACCAGCGGGATTCGTTGTTCCGTCTGCGGTAACATTTTCAACAGATCTACTCTTAGGGACGGATGAAGATTGGACAGATGGTACGGCTGCTGATCTTGCCTTACAAAGTGGCTGATGCTGTGTCATCCCAGAAGCAGAAGTAGACGGAGGTAAAGGCAGGCTTAGACTAGGACCTCGAGCTTGAAGATGACGTTGAGCGTGTTCTACCAGACGTTCGGTTACGGATTTATGAGGATGTGGGCCTCGCTCTGGATGACGGAACTTACACTTGTTTCCGTAAGTGCATTTCTGGTGAGGGAAAAAGGAAATAAGAGATTATAGTTAATAACAAGTAGAAGAATAATATGAAAGAACGAGTTTTTCATCAAATCATGAGACAATTTTACCTTTGCGTAAGGACAGGGAGGCGCTGGGTCTGCCCTTCTCGGTCCTATCCTCAAAAAATTGTCTAAAGTTGGTCCACTTCTACCTAGTGGATCATCAGGCGGCATAAATCTGTCGTTGACAAAACTGTACATGAGTATCCTCTCCTCTACAACTTTTCGGAATTCTGGACTCTCCTGAGCAAGATCTCTGTAGTTATCATTGCTGACAACGATACCATCCAGTTCAGCAGCTAAGCGGAGAATATATCTGTCGTCGTAGCATACCATCCTTTTTCCTCCGACCAGTCTGACGGAAAAATGGAAAATATAGTGTTAAAATATTTGAAATGAGTAAAATGTTGTATTTGCATGTTGAAATATTGTAATTATAGAAACCTTGAAGGTGTGAATACGAGGAGTCGATCCCTCTCAAGTTCGCCAAGAATTTCTTGATCCGCTATAGGATTATCAGGTCTGGAAGCTTCTTTTCGCCACTTTGGTACAAAAACTGTGATTTCTCTGTGTCCTCTGTTTCTGAACCAATCGACACAAATCTTTATCCCTCTGCATGAGAATATCTCTTTATTTCCATGGCTCATTGCGACGTTACTACCGTCTATAACAACAGGCCTTAGAACTGTGGTCTGAGGTGGATCTTCGACCGTAATATCAGAGTCCAAAAGTAGCTCTGTATCATCGGCTGTGTCGGCTAGCTTTGGTGAACTAGCACCGAGTTTAATCAACTCTGCTAATAGCTCATTTTGACCTGGATCAGGACCCAGCTTGTGGAGTGCTGCCTGAACCAAACGTTCAGTGTATCCAAGTTTCAGTGCGAACTCAACTCTCGCTGTGTATCCTTGATAAAAAAATGATCATTTTTAACAAACTATTCAGTTATTTTCTTTTAAAAATTGCATAGATATGATTTTATACCAAACTAGAGATAAGAATAGGGTCTCACCAGGGCTCTGCGTCGGTGATGGACCCTGGACTGTGACATATTCAGCAAATTCCGCAGCCAGGGTGTCTGACGTCGTACGAGAGACATCCGAATGAGTCGACGAAGAGACTTGGGATTCAAGACGAGGGTGGGCACCTGATCCAACCGAATCTTCGGCCTCGTAATCACTGTCGTAAGAAGAGTCTTCGGCATCAGCTCCGTTTCCTGCACCGAGTACAGTGCAGTCGACGTATCTCTACAACAAATAATCATTTTTTCTTATTAATATCGTCCAATATTCTATGTATAATAAAGTATACAATATACTTTTTTCTATATGTGTTTATACTCCAACTATAATATAGATCAACTGTATCGTTTTATAATCGAATGAGCGAGGGAGAAGTGCCAAGTATCTAAATCTATTATTAAGACTAGCTAATGTCTTGGATGTTGTATTTGTGATTCAGGAAATCCCCGAAAATGAGATAATTTATTTATTTGTTTTTTGTTTTCAGATTCAGTAGAGATATATTATAGATCAGGATATTAAACTAACTGGATAGATTGAGTTCTTTTTATTTATTTCAAGGATTTAGCTAGCGTAAAAGTAAAAATAATATCTTTACGGTCTAGTATTTATATGATATTATACTGTTTACCTTATAACCAGGTCAGTATATTTATTATCTAATAAACGCCTTCGTAGAATTATTGTATTATTATTATAGCTTGATAAATACATAAGTGGTTTTTCTATTACAATAATTCAAGCTAGACGAAAAATAGAATTGAGTAATCTACGCGAAGGGGCATAAAACATACAAAAGACAAATAACTAAATTTGTAAATAGGAGAAATCTAAATCGCCTATAATCTAAGATCTTAAAAAACAGATTTAAAACGTTCGATTTTTCCACTGGAAATAATCAAGGAAAAAATTTTTTTAAAATACGACGTTTAGGTAAACATGACAAAGTACAGTATCCTCTATACTTATATGAATGATAATAATTATAATACATTAAATGATATGAAATAAATAAATAAAATATTAAAATAAAAAACAAACAAAATTTTAAGAAAATTTCTATCTTTCGCTTGGTATGTACCTGTTATAGGTACACGACGGAATAATATATAACCGCGTATGTATATGAACGAATCAGTTTAAAAATCTCCTATACGTTAATAAATAATAATAGTTAATTGACAACCCGGAACTAGTCCCGGGTTTACATATACATATACATATATACTATATATAGATAGTACAAATTACAAAGCAGCTATATAGAATGAGGTATATGTATATGTTTGTATTTAGTTTCGTAACACGATCAATGGCCGCGTATATAAGTATGTACCTATATATATATATAAATATATATGTGTACGTACGAAGGTATACCTTTTGCGTTATTAGCCGGTAACCGCATGGAAATTTATTTAGCTAAAAACAATTCCTAAAATATTATTAGAAATAATATTATAGTATATATATATGTATTCATAAAACTATACTATATATGGCGAAATTAAAATCTGCGAAACCCTTTCGAATACGAAATACAAAATGTATTTAATAAATAGTTTATTCCGTAAATCATTTATCTGACGTAGTGTAAGATTTTTTTTTTCTTGCTCTATAATTTATTCATACTTTTTCCATCTATTTCGAAAATTAAAAATAAAATTCAATTGTTAAGACATATTTTGTAAAATCTATAGACAGATCAATAGATCGTACGATCCTTTGATAAAATTTATCTATAAGTATATATACCTATATAACTTGCAGTTCTTGGCGTAAATGCAAATAAATATCATCATATCAACACAGATCAAAGATTTGATCAGCCTTTGCCTTCGGCAATTGCTACACAGTGAGAAATGTTTCAATCAGATATATGTATATATTCTATCGGTATAAATATAAACGCGAAAAAAAAAAAAAACCGAATACATACTCTACGTGGGAATTTTCAAGATCACTCAGATTTATCATTTATAATAGAGTATCGTTGATCCATAAGTTAAGAAATATATATTCGATAAGAAAAATGATGATTTTATTTTTTTCTACTTTTTATCCTATTTTGCATGTTTCCAAATTGATATGAAAACTTTGAGAAAACTATAGGTATACGTTTTATAATATACATATTGTCGTAGTTTTACGCGAAAAATGATGAACATGTATATCCATACCTATATACTGTATATATATATGTATATAGCCATTAGTTATCAGGTTGTAAATTGGTGTCTTAACCGTGCAAGCGTGATACTAGTATAGATTGATATCTGGTTAGGGTAAAGGTGCAATTGGCACCTCGTAAACATTGCAAACTCTCAATTACCATAAAGGATTCAGCAAGCCAAACCAAGCCATATAGTTTAAACATATCATCGAAAGCCAAGATGCGGTCATGGCACAAAGTCTTTGGTAGAAGATAAAATATAGTCATATGTATATATATGAGTCACGAGAAAATATCAGTATTATATACATACATACTTATACATAAGTATTAAAAGTCAGTATTTGCATACATATATATATATATATATATATACCCGACGTCGAAAGGTTGCGGCCTCCTCAGCTCATAAATAAATTGGTCCATCGTGAAATTTTTGCATAAGATAAATAAAAAGAAAAAAAAATATATATATATATATATACATATATACGTGGGGTATATAGCGTATACACGTACCTATACGTCAGAGAATAATTGACCTTTTTTTTTTCTTTTCTCATTTCTATTGACCGTTAAGTTTCCTGTTTTTAATTCGGACTATACTAGAAAGAGAGAGAAAGAAAGAAAGAGAATATACCTATATGTTAACCATCATGATATAACTTTATATTCTGTTACCGGATATGCTTCGATTAACGGTAACTTTTTCATATGTGACAGTCGCACATAAGTTTTGAAACCGAGATATACCTTACACCTAGATTATAATATAAATAAAATAAATTATGAAAAAAAAAAAAAAAAAAAATAACCACAAGGATTATTATTATTATTATTCTTTGTGGAAAATAAACTTTTACCGTGGTATATTGCTATTATATTGCAGAGAAAAAATGAAGAGGAAAAAAAAAAAAAAAAATTGAGACATATAGTATATACATATGTATATGAAAGACAGAAATAATTAAGGAGTCGCAAAACGGTGTCTGGTGTCTGAGTGCTCTGCTTTTCTCTGGTTCTACTGCTATATGTTCTGTTTCGTTATGTTCTGTACTGTTCTTTTATGTTTTGTTCTGTTCTGTTCTCGTCTCTCATCATCAGCTAGCAGTAGCAGAAGCTGTTCAGCTTCTGCAATGAATTGATGGCAACCTTGCCAGATCAGCACCACCACACAACACTCCCGGATCTGGTCTGGCTTGGCTTGGCCTGGCCTCTTCTAGCTCCGTATAGACGACGACCCACGTTTAAACGTATAATATATATTTCTCGCTCATATATATAAAGGTATAATCTTATAAGTGTATTTATCCATATAGTATAACTCTTTGTATACGTATACATCTTGTATTAACATATCATTACAGATACGTGGAGTGATATTAAAAAAAATTAAAATTTTAATTTTTTTTTTTTTTTTTAACTCGTAATACATCACACGTCTTTAGATATACTATACGTATATATATCTCATACGCCTGTGAGATAGATACACTTCTTTATCGTGTATAGTTTATTTAATTTCGATAATTGTATAATAATGATAATAATGACGAAACATGATATGTAATAAATAAACAAAAATCATATAATATTTCGTGTTTTAAATAACGTAATAACATTGTTGTATATTAATTTTTAAAAACAAAATATAAAACGATATTTTATATTCTTTTGTCTGGATTTTAAACGTATATTTAAAAAAAAAAAATTCACGTATATATGTGGTTATTACCAATTTATTACACGCGAAAGAATTAAGAAAACAGACTAGCATAGCTTCATCGATTGCGTAATGATTTTGTTTTTTCACTTATACTTATAATGTATGTAATGTATGTAATGTATGTATATGCAAAATATCTTTCTATACATGATCGCAATATATTATACATATGTATGCATCAATCACGTGTATAATTATAATAATAAAACAAGTTCGAAAAAATAAAATAAAATAAAAGAAGAGTAAAAAAAAATCTACTTTTTACTACTCCAACTTTCATTATTTTTCCATTAATACTTGATATACACCTATAACAGCTATATACAGAATCTCTGTATAGTATCACACAGGAACTGCAGCACCAGCAGCAACGGCAGCAGCAGCAACAGCAGCAACAGCAGCAGCAGCTCAGAGTATCAGACGAGGATCAAGATCATAAATAAACCCACCACACCCCGCCATGTGCCATATAGTTATAAGTCATTAATTTATACCTAACTTGACTTTCCGACTTGTTATTACACTTCAAAGTTAACGAACCGCTGTATCTTAATAAAAAAAAAAATAAAAAAATGAAAAATTTTCTTTCAATTTTTTTTTTTCACTGTTATACAGAGGGATTAAAGTTTATTAAAGTTTATTTAAAATCCGGTATCAGGTGAAATATAGAACAGCCATATACCATAATATTGATAAGGGTTCTTTATAAGTATAACATCTAACAACTGCATATATATTACAGACACATATTCAGAATTATAAATGAGAAATGCACGTTAAGCACGCGTACTTTTTATGACGTATTTTTTTTTTTTTTTTTTCTTTTTTCAAACCACCGCCGCGCCGTGGCGTGTGTTATTCCAGTTTCTTTCTACGCCTCACGATCAACCTCCTCCCTTTCATTCCTTCATCCTTCCTAGTCTACATCTCACGCTAACTCTGTCTATCTCGTTATAGTAGTAGTGCGTAGCGACGCATACAACCTACTATACCAATGACGTCGCCGTCGTCGTCGTGCTGTTGGTGCTGCTGCTGCTGCTGCTTACGTTATATACGATACGATAATATAATATAATATAATGTAGATATACAAAAAAAAAAAACGTGTTTTCAAAACGAATATGTTACACATGTATATTATAATATATGTATATACCAGTGGGCAGTAAAGTCGAAATAATAAAAATTAATAATATGAGAAATAAATGATTAATTTTGTTTTGTCTCTCTTTAATTTCTCGCTTGTTGACTATCCTCAAATTTTGAAACGTGATAAAAACGCGTTTAATATAAATCAAAAAAGCAGAAGGGTGTGTATAATTTATTCGGTAGAAACAAAAATAACTAAAAAGAGAACTAGAAAAAAAAAACAAAAAAAAAGCACAATTTGAGGATAATTATTACTTATTATTGTTATTATTATTATTATTATTTTAGCTAATGGTTAAACTTGTGTCAACGAGACGATTTTTCAGAGTTCTGTGGCAACAAACGATGGTATATAAAATAAAATAATAAATTACTATTATTGATATTATATTAGTATAATTAACTCGTGTTGATTTTTTTTTGCCTTTAGTTTTTACTACAATAAAAAAAGATAGATAAAGGAAAAAAAAAAAAAAAAAATGACAGGATTTTCTTTTCCTCTCTACGTTGACAGGCTCAATTATTTCTTTCCGTGCTTATATATATATGTACACTAAACGTGTTTGATTCTGACCAGTATGAAGTTGTCCCCAGAGTCTTCTGTCTCTTACCGTCTCTATGTAACCACAAAGGATAGAAGGAGACAGAAGACTGTGGTGCCAACTTCATACCGGTCAGAATCAAACACGTTAAGCTTACCCCATATGTTCGGATGGATTACGCAATACTTTTTTTTTTTCCTTTTCTTCTGTCGTAAGTTTCATTTCCATCAGTTTTGACACGTGTTTTTAAAATTACGTAATTGAATTTCAGACTAGCTATTTAATTTTTCTTTTCTTTAAATTCGTTTTTTTTTTATTTTTTTCTCTCAAATTTAATTCTTTCGACTGATTAGGAAAAAAAAAATCGTGTTAATCATTATTTACTACCTATGTATATATATGTATACCTATATATAAAATTTAAGTGTTGATATTTATATACTTGAGTTAAACGATAAATAATATTAACTCTAATTGTTAAACCTCTAGGCATTATTTTATATACTATACAGTAAAATAAGTGGTGTCATTAGATCGTAATTATATAACTAATTACAGTAATAGTTGCGACTAGACATATATTATATTATAGTTATACCTCTATGTGTATATACACACACACACACAATATATACATACATGTAATACCGCGAGTAAGAAAATTATGATAAAATCTTTATTTTACGTCAAATAAATAAATAAATAAATAAATAAATAAACTATTTATTTAACGTATCATAAACAATAAATAAATCCTCGATTCTTTTATATAATACTAAATTATATATACCTATATGTATAATTATGCAACTGTGTCACTTGCAGCTACCGCACTGCAAACGCAGTCAACAGACGTCAATTATAATGCCACTTCGATCGCAACTATCGGAATGCGGGTAGCTTACATATAAAATACTATATATATATATATATAGCTATCTATTGCTGTAAATACATTATATAATAATAATAATATATTATTTCATATCATATAATAGTATGTGAAATATGTTTTTATTTTTTTGTTTGTTTTTTTATTTATTAATGATTGTCAACGATGTAAAGAATGAATGTTATTAATTGATTATTTAATAATATACGGGGGAATTTAATTAACAATTATCGCGAGTTACCCGCGATTAATTTTTTTATTTTAATATATTATATTGAAACGTACTAAGTATAGAAGAGAGACTTTGTACTACCATACAGAATTTTATATGAATAATCGCGAAATAATTACAAAGTTCCTTACTTTGCATATGGTATATATGTATGTGTATTGCTACAAGCACGTAAAGCGGTAAATCCAACAAGTATGTATAAGGTAAACCGACTTTACGTCAGAGATTTTAATCTCACACAGTTTCCTGTCACTTACAATTAGTGATAAAAGATAATAACAAAGAAAATAAAAGAAAACGAAAAATAGAGACTATATAAGTGTTATAAAAGTCGTAAAAGAAAAAATAATAAGCTTTACTTTATTTTTCTGTTTACGATGTTAGGTGTAAATAGCTTTCTCCATTATTATTATTATTGTTATTATATAATATTCAAGATAAAATAATAATTCGTAAAATTGAATTTTTTTTTATTTTTTTAATATAGACACCAGGTACACGCGTGCGTCATTATATAGGCATACTACACAACATATATGTAGTAAGAGTTTCGATTAGACAGATAGACCTAGGCACACTATTATATCTGTAGAGGTACGTGATATTTGTATAATAATTTACCGAAGCCAAGAGTGTGTAGTAGAGGAGCCAAGAAACCAACAAGTTGGTGAAAGTGAAATGAAAAAACATTGCAGCGTATACTGACGACGACGACGACGACGACGATCATCGTCGTCGTCGTCGACGCTACTGGAAATAATATCCTTTCGTAAGTTTTCTCGCAGAGAAAGCGCAGTAAATATACTTAGATTTATCAAACCATACATACGTACCTATGTAGATGTATAGTATGTATTACAGATATATAGACAATATAACAAATTCGGATAATAAATTTTGATATTTCAATGACAACAGAAAAGAAGAGAATAAAAAGAAAAAAGACAATAAATTTTAAAATTTTTTTTTTTTCAATTTCTATATATGTATAATATCTATATAGCGTCGTGAATATAAATAAATAATCGAAAATAAATATCGTCACGTTTCTCACCTTTCCGGCAACAGTCATCCTGTATTATAGTTTTCTTTCTCTCTCTCTCTCTCTAATAACAGGTGGAGAAAAAAAGTATCCTTCCAATGATGTAACGATAAACTTGTTTTTTTTTTTTATTATGTATTTTAATTTTTTCCTTCTTTTAATACGCGTATTACTACACACCTCTATCCTCGCATACGGATATTAAGTTTCGTAGGTATAAAAAAAAAAAAAAGCACTAAATATTCTGATTCAAAATTGATATCACTGAATAAATTCACTATCTGAAATCACTTTGATATCGTTGCGTATATCATATCATACGTGATATCATATCCATATCCATATCACACTTTCACAATTCACCGAGCTTTTATAATCACCGCAAGTTAAATTTCTTCTTTCTATTTTTTTTTTCTGTTTGTTTTTTTTTTTCTTAATAAAGAAAAAGATAAGAAAAAAAAACAATATAATAATACTTCGCGTGTTTGTCACAGTATATTTTTTTATCTTTATAAGAATTAAACAGTCTATGTATCACGTACTATTTAAATACCTCACAAAAATTAAACCTAACTCAACTCAACTTAGAACCACACCTGTTGCGTAACCATCATACGAAATAGAAGGTAAAAAAAAAAAAATATACACGTACTTTTTGTATAGTACACAAGTTTACGAAATACCGTTTATTTTGTTTTCCCACAAAATAAAAAAACACGCGTTTATTAAACACACTATCAACTATAACCACTACTACTAACTAATTGAAATAAAACTAGAAAACGAGAAAATATAGTTTGAAAAAAATCGTTTCAGGGAGGAGGGGAGAGTATAAAAAAAAAAAAAAACGGTAACGTACGCGCCGACCCGTTTGTGGCGACAGCCGGTTAGTGAATGGAGCTGGATATACAGTCGCAACGGTCTCAACGTCACGGTTCCCTCTCTACTGACCACCTCGCCCTATCCCCACCCCGCCCTGATTAATCCCCACGCAACCTATAACCACTCTCTCTCTCTCTCTCTCTCTCTCACTCTTTCTTTATCAATACATCTCTTTATTTCTTTCTATAGCACACGCACAGCCATTCTACTAGGTTTTGTTAATTGTTTGTTTCGTGAGTGTCACGCGGCCCGCGGCACGGGCGCGTATGACGTCATTAGGTAGGTAAGGATAGGTTGATTATCGACGCGGTTTGCGAAAGGTGATACGAAACTGACTAAACGACAGACACATAACTATACCTATACCTATACCTATTAGTATTACGACGTGTATACTGTACGATGATATTGATTAGACTTTTAAAAAAAAAAAAAACAACTTTAATCAATAATCAATTAGCAATAAATATCTTATAGCTATTAATGAATATGATATAATCTCTATCTCTGTACATCCTACGGGCACTGAAAGATGTAATTAAAAAAAAACAAAATATTTGAATTATATTTTAGACTAAACTGCAGACTACCCCTTTGTAATTTTATTATTTTTTTTTGTTTCCCTGTGTTTTCTAGTGTATTTTCTCTTTTGATGACGAAAAATTAATATCAAATAACGAAAAAATCCAAGGAATCGAGAAACTCTTTAGGTATCTTTATACACGGGTTTTACAGACGTCACCACGGTCACCAAGGCGACTGGCCAATCGACAACGGGGACGCTGGATCCGGGTGTGGACGGTGGGGCACGGACACCCGGACACCCGACACAGGCCGGCTTGGCTTACAGACCGAACGATGGACGAACGAACGTACGGATGAACGAACGAACGGACGGACGGACTAGCGGGGAACACGAAGTTGACTGCGTGTGCGGATGCCACCTGCCTCTCTGCCCGCGTTCGTAGGTATAAGAAGAAGAAGAAGAAGAAGAAGAAGAAGAAGTGGAAAACGGTCAAAGACCCGTGCATCGAGGCGGGACGGCACGGCACACGGGATTCTTCTTTCTATAAATTCAACGACAACGACGACGATGACAACTACCAACAACGACGATTATTTACTATTGAGCGACAGTTAATTTATGTATATGGAGAGAATAAACATATATATATATACTATATATGAACTATAAGATATACTATAGTCGTTAGGAGAAACCGTTGCTTTATATATTTTTTTAAATCACTACGAAAAAGAGAAGGATAAATGGGTGATCGAAAAACCGATGTATATATCATTCTGTTTGTCGTGTATCAACGTAGTACATTAATGCACATATATATATATATATTATACGTATATAGTATCCGTGTTTTGTATGATATTATAATACATATTTCAAGAGGCTATATATTTTATTAAACAAGTCGAGGTCAAACAATCGATATGTGAATAATATGTAGATTATTATACGCAGAGACCGAATTTATTGAGTATATATATATATATGTATATATACTAAAAATGATACCGCGACATCCGTGTAGGTTTAATGATAAGATAAAAATTCATCTCGTTTACGATATAAATTAAACGTCTCGTGATAACAAATATTTAATATTATATATTTATCGCTGCACTCTCTGTACGCGCTGATTATATACATTAGATATTATCATTAGATATAATTACTATAAATAAAAATAAAAATAAATAATAATGATATTATTATTATTCATATATCAACTCAATTCCATTTCTTGAATATAATTATTCATGAATGAATGAATAAATGAATAAATGAATGAATAAATGAATGAATTTATTTTTAAATTCTCAAATAAAAAAAAAAAAAAAAGAAGAAAATTAGTCAAAATTATTATACGTATATGGAAGTTATAATAAGATATATGTGATATAATTATGATGGTGCAGTTCGCGATATTACGCGTATATTATATAGGTATATATATATACGTGCGAATAAATATGTATTAGGATATCTTTACGCAATTTGACCTCCGGGTTACATCATTCGTTTATCGAATCGAATCCTATATGATATAAGATTTATTTAACCGCATGCGCCGTAGGTATTGCAAAGTTTAATAAAAAGTAAAAGGAAAAAAAAGTAAAAAAATAAATATTCTAGAAAATGTACGTATATTCAAAATGCAGTGTATACCTATGCACATTGATATTCAATATTCCGTATTTCTGATATACTATATTATTAATATAACGTTTATATTTCGCATGCTTACGACATATAATGAACTGTGCAGAGTTTTCGCTATTATAACGTGACTCGAAGAAGATTATACCGGATGTTAGAATCTTGTCGAAACCTGCATTTACCCACATACATATAAATAGTAGGGTATAGGTATGTATATACGCATATATGAAAGAACATAAACAGAAGTAGCAGCAAGTAACACCAGTCTGCAGATGTTGCAGTTATTATAGCTGCAGATTAAACCGTGCGAAGAATTCCTTCAACCTTACATTATATAATTTATATAGTATGTATATAAATAATAATAATAATAATAATAATCGTAATAAAATGGGCTACGTATAGATATTTCAAAAACTAGGTCAATTATTACTCAAACTCAAAATATCTGTCTGATTTTATATTTTAATTTCTGTCTTTTTTTTATTTTGTTTTGTAAAAATATCCGAAAACAAAAAAAAATAAAAAAAAAAATAATAATATTATAAATAACGAGACTTGATTTTCCAATAACACGTACCCTCGGGGGCCAGGTGTTATAGCGTGAAATATGAAGGTGAGGCGTAGGCGTGATATATATATATATATATATATTTAACACCAGTGTGCTCCAGTTCGACCTGTTCGTTATAGACCCGGCTTGCGAATCTCTCTGAAGCAGTAGCTACCCAAGTAGCTGCCCGCACAGATGCAGAAACCAGTAGTTTCATACCGTAAGATATACCTTATATACGCCTACCTTGCGATTATATTTTACATTGCGTATTATTAAACATATATTATACATGCTATATAGATATATTATATATTATATATTATATATTATAGGTATATATGACTTAAATGATATTTTGTAAAATTTGAGTAATTATTAAGAGAAAAGCAGCATCTCTCCGCACTTTACCCTATATATGAATTTATATGTTCGCGGATATCAATCGTTGTATATATAGATTATTTAAATTATAAAATAACACGTATTATATAGGCATATATATATATATGTATATTTATATAACGTTACGTAACACGCGGATGTAGGTATATATATATAATATATATACATAGTATATAAATGTTGCCATCCAACAACGAGGGATCAGAGATCGAATCGTCGGTAGGTAGGTAGGTTTACGGAGAAAGGTAAGGTCCGTAGATTACAGGTAAGTATATAGCTTGCACTTTGGCTCCCGCGTGCTCCGGTCAATATGTAGAAATATTCCCATTAGCATTGATATAAATAAATATATTTTTATTTATACCGATTTATATACCATAATTGCTATATACCCCCCAAAAAAAATAATAATTATAATAATTATGATAAAAATTTCATTCCGAAAATTTGATATAAATCAAATACTAAATAAATCAAAAAAAGCGTATCATATAGGGGGAAAAAATAGAAGATAAAAACGACGAGATAAATAAATTATTTATAACGTATAAACAAAACGATTTTGAAATAATAGGCCATCATCATCATCATCATCATCCGCGTTCTAAGCTATATCAGTATTTCTCTACTATATATAGATATAATCGTACATCCGTGTACAAATCGACGTGAAATAGTTGTACCAATTTGTAGCCGCATCCCTCCTGCACCTATACATATATACATGTAATTCCCTCCCACCGTTTCACCACCCTCTAAGGACTTTCACCTCGTACTCTATAGACAGAGAGTTGGTTGGTACCGGGTTTGAACAAGCCCATACGGTTGTTGCAGCGTGCTCAACGGCGATGACCTGGGTGTGTTACACCACGTAATAGAATCGCCACGACGATAAGTTTTCTTTTTCTTTTTTTCTTTTCATTAATTCTCATATACATATGAATGCATTTTTATACATATGTATGTATAAAAATCGACGATATATAGAATAAGATGAAATTTTTTTTTTTTTCTCTAATTACTTCTTATATATATAAAAATTAGGTTCTATATGTATAATAATAATATCGAAATGTTTAAATATAAAAATGAAAAATGAATCTAATTCTAAATCTAAATCTTAAAGCGTATAGGTCGACGCGCTTGTTGCGGATAGAATATAGATGTGGATGTAATATCCTTGATTGTGACCCAGAGCCTCGAGCCAGAGTAGGTCCGGTGAAAGATATCCTCGACTCTGACCTACTCTTGTATAGTAGTCAGCTGTGCAATACTGTTGTGTATAGTACCTATAACTATATACTCCCTGCAGCGACTCACTCCTGCTTTACCTGCTGCACCATCACTGTGCGGATGCACGCTATCAGTTATGGGATGAACTACTGTTCCTTATATAGCTATACATACTCAATAGTTTGTATATTGTTTTTTATTTTTTTTTTTTTAATTTAATTTTTATCGGTTATCCTGTAATACGTATATATTTAATATACAAAGGTATCAGTTTTGAATATATGGATATTGATATATATGATATGAGATTGTGCAATATCTCGTGTATGTAGTACAGGATGTTCTCTTTTTCTTTTTTCTTTTTTTTTCTATGTAGGTAATACGTATAGTCATCTAAAACGTTCGGGGCTAAATCGTATCCTGTACGCCCACCATAAATCATTTATGTTCGTATAGATATATAGAGATATGAATATCGGTTCTAAGAAGTGGAAACAATATGTGTGGATTAGATACCTATATAGATTGTTTAAATATGACTATGATCATTGATATATATATAAATAATTCATACATAAACATCATTGCGTAAGTTTTATATATTATTTGAAAAATCCTCAATATGATTATTTCCCAAAAACGTAGGGAAGAAAGAGAGATAAAAAAAAAAAAAACAATTTATCATTGGTTGACAATAACTTTATACCCATACGTATATAAACGATAGAATAAGAAGAATGAATAAAAAGAAATATAGCATTGAATAATTATAATTTCTGTTATAACCGAAGGCTGACCAGTTTTATTTTCGGCAAATTTCATTCAAGAAATTTATACATAGGATTTATATACAGCTTGATCTTGTAGGTATAGTGATCAAAAGACGTGACGCGTTTTAAATCGTTTTATATATATATATATCTGTACATAGGTATTAGTGGTTCTTCATTCGTTCATATTTGAATTTCAATGCTTTCATAAGCGAGAACGTCTCCAACTATATTATACGTAAATACTATGTAGTCAAACTCCCAGTACAGGTTTCTATCTGAATTCTGATTCTATAAGTACCGCCTCAGAGCCTTTAAACTTTCCAATTTAAATAACCCACGATTTTTAATGCTTCGGTGTTATTTTTTCTTTTTTTCTTTTTTACTTCCTATCGCATTATCGTTTCGAATAATTTGAAACACCGTGAACTTTTTACTTATACTATAGTATAGTAGGTATCTCGTAAAAAATTATACAGATTTTTAACGACAAAAATTTTATTCATCACAATTTGGAGATAAGAATTTTTTTTTTTGTTTGGTTCTCGCTGTAGTTTCGAAAATAATATCGTTAAGAATCTGTCGAATTTTTTATCAAATACCTACTACTACAGGTAAGGAGTGTACCGAGTTTCAGATTTTTTTTTTTTTCACCTATACTGCAATAGGAAGAAAAAAAGGAATTAACCGCGAAATGTGAGAAATCGTGTTTTATTAGGCTGTAAAAATTCTAAGGCTTTGGGACGGTACTTAGAATTGAGACAGGATCCCGGGATTTTGGTTACATTTTTTTATTTTATATATTTTGAGAAAATGATTAAATTAAGGACCACCTATGATATTATTTATATGATCATTATTGACGTAGATGTTGCAGAGAATGGGGATAATGAAATGAAAAGACGTGTTAAGGCACCGCGATATATTCGACTTCCGGGCAAGCAAACCGCGAATAACCGGTTATATATTCAACCGATCATTAACGAACGAACAAACCGTTTGCGAATATAGCCAAGGATTCCTTCTTTAGAGTATAAATTCGCGATATAAATAAACATACATAGATCTTATATAGTTATGATAACTCCGTGTAGTATTTAATAGCAATAGTATAATTAATTAATTAAAAACTTGACAGATTCGCGAAATTATTTGTCTTCGTTTTAATAATTATTTATTATTATATAATAATAATAATAATAATAATAATAATAATACACACTGCAGCGTGTGATAATTATTGGTGACAATACGATAAGCGTGTAGCGAATATGATTAGAAAACGAAAGAAACAAAAAAAAAAATTATGTATATATTCGCGAATTGAACAACGACAAGGGAATGTTGTAGCCAGCGATAAGCCAATTTGCATATATCTAACTCGACACCGTCCGTAGCGACAACGAGCCGCTATGCTGTACCAAATCCTAACAAGCTAAACCAGTGTTATCGCGTATATAGGTATGCATATATCGACAATCAAGATCAGAGAAAGAAAGAGAGAGAGAGAGAGAGAGAGAAACACAGAGAATGATAGTGAGAATTAATAAAGAAATTAAGAAAGAGACTAGAATCGTTTTTTTTTTTTTCACAACCTGCCTTATTGTGGTTGTATAACTATTAATGTACTACTATTATTTGGTCACCGTATATATATATATAGTTTAGCAATAATTGATAGTTATAGGTATACACACACCTATATTGCTTTAGGACGTGCGTCCGGAGAACGCGGACTTTCTTACGCGAAGCTATAGGGAAATCGAGATTTCACTTTGACGTCTTTGGATCCGACACGTAGGTATATAGATACAGCAGCGGTGTAGTTCTGACGTATAATATCAAGAAATATACGTATATATGATATGTGTATAATTATTTCGTATAATAATTTGCCATATCAGCGAGAATATTAAAGTTTCGTATATTAATCATCGTAATATCTTCGTGCAAATGAAAAATTAGATTTTTAGAAACAATTACGATCGCAGTTTAAATTTAAATATACAAAATTTAAAGTCGAATAATCGATTTCTCGTCTCAAAAAGTGTATTATTATATACTAAAAATATTATTACCCCAATGCATAGAAAATTGCAAAAAAAAAAAAAAAAGCAAATTGAAATAATATTATGGTGATAATGATATAAAATAACTTAGCTATATAAATTATGAATTTTGTATATATGCACAGATGACGCATATCGAACAAATCTATACTTATACGTTAATGACGATTCGACGAAACGTATATTTAAGTCACTTTCAGACTATAACAATAAAGATTTGCAAATTTTATATACGTATATGTATGTATAGGATTAGAGAAATCTTTTCGTCGTATTTTTTTTTTTTTTTCAATTTATTTTATTCATCCGATTATTATTCATTTCCTAGTAATCTTAAATCATTGAAATTGTTTTTATTTTTTTTTTATCTTCTTTTTTTTTTGTTTTTATATGTATGATAATTGGTATGATATATAACGCTATTGATTATGTATTATAGACATATATATATATACAGGGCGACCCAGGTTGGACGCACCAAATTAGGTGAGTGTACTCCTTCCGAAAATCTAAGACTAAAGTTCCTTTACCAAAATTTCCAGGTACTAATATCTTAGGAGCTGCAGAGGATCTTAGACGACCAATCAGAGGGCTCATAAGGGACCAAGACAGGGCCGGTTCAAAAGTGTAAGTCGAGCAGTGCCCGCGTCGGATCGAATTTTATCGTCCGACGTTTCAGTCCAATTCCTGGATGAGTATGATGGCGTCGTCTCCTGGAGATGTCTTTGTACGGCATACGCATCCATTCTCGTACTCCAGGTCGTTCGCTGAGTATTCCTCGTAGTCCAGGTCCTCGGCTTCGTAGTTCTCGTAGTCCAGGTCGTTCGCTAAGTATTTCTTGTAGTCCAGGTCCTTCACTACGTATTTCTCGTAGTCCAGGTCCTTCACTACGTATTTTTCGTAGTCCAGGTCCTCGGCTTCGTAGTTCTCGTAGTCCAGGTCGTTCGCTACGTATTTCTCGTAGTCCAGGTCTTTCGCTACGTATTTCTCATAGTCCAGGTCCTTCACTACGTATTCCTCGTAGTCCAGGTCCTTCACTACGTATTTCTCGTAGTCCAGGTCCTCGGCTTCGTAGTTCTCGTAGTCCAGGTCGTTCGCTAAGTATTTCTCGTAGTCCAGGTCTTTCGCTACGTATTTCTCGTAGTCCAGGTCCTTCAGTACGTATTTCTCGTCCTAGACTACGAGAAATACGTAGCGAAGGACCTGGACTACGAGAACTACGAAGTCGAGGACCTGGACTACGAAAAATACGTAGTGAAGGACCTGGACTATGAGAAATACGTAGCGAAGGACCTGGACTACGAGAACTACGAAGTCGAGGACCTGGACTACGAAAAATACGTAGTGAAGGACCTGGACTATGAGAAATACGTAGCGAAGGACCTGGACTACGAGAACTACGAAGTCGAGGACCTGGACTACGAAAAATACGTAGTGAAGGACCTGGACTATGAGAAATACGTAGCGAAAGACCTGGACTACGAGAAATACGTAGCGAACGACCTGGACTACGAGAACTACGAAGCCGAGGACCTGGACTACGAAAAATACGTAGTGAAGGACCTGGACTACGAGAAATACGTACTGAAGGACCTGGACTACGAGAAATACGTAGTGAAGGACCTGGACTACAAGAAATACTTAGCGAACGACCTGGACTACGAGAACGGATGCGTATGCCGTACAAAGACATCTCCAGGAGATGACGCCATCGTACTCATCCAGGAATAGGACTGAAACGTCGGACGATCAAAATCGATCCGACGCGGGCACTGCTCGACTTACACTTTTGAACCGGCCCTGTCTTGGTCCCTTATGAGCCCTCTGATTGGTCGTCTAAGATCCCCTGTAGCTCCTAAGATATTAGTACCTGGAAGTTTTGGTAAAGGAACTTTAGTCTTAGATTTTCGGGAGGAGTACACTCACCTAATTTGGTGCGTCCAACCTGGGTCGCCCTGTATATAGTCAATACTAAACTATCACATAGTGGCTTAACCGAGCGTAATGAAATCATAGCCATATCGGGAGCTCCGATTTGCAATCAAGCGTTGCTGTTATATATATATAAATAAATATATATATATATACTATGACTATACATATATAGCATATTTATCTATGGGTCGGTGGTTGGTAAAGGAGTAAAAATATCATATAAAACCGTCCATGGATCATTACTTATTATATGTAGACACCTGCACGCATGATTGACTCGATTGACGGTTTAGATTTATTTAAAGCATATTAGTAATCGGACTTCGTATATGAAATTATATTTTATAAATATAATATAAATTTATTTTGAATTTGAATTTTTTTTTTTTTCCATGAATTTACTTTTATCACTATAGTACATTATATACTTCATTCATTCATTCATGCATTCGTGATAAATTTATTTATTTATTTATATTTATGCGAGTGTTTAATAATTTAATATACCTATAGGTATATAAAATGTATGAGAGTGCGGAGGCGTTGCGGCTATAATAAAAAAAATCTGTTAAAAATATGTAAAAAAAAAACAGAAAAAAAGAAAAATGAATTTGTAAGCAAGCTAAAACACGAGATAATATATTATATCATATACGAATTTATATACGTAGTATAACAACACATAGGTATTTATTTATATATATGTACGTTGAATAAAATTTCGCGAAACTTGTAACTAAACTTCAAAGAAATATTATACATATCAATCTCTTCTTCTTTTTTTTATATATATATTAATACATTTTTCAAGTAAAATATTTTGAATTTTTATATACCGGAAATAACGACGCCTATTTCTCGATATGTATAATCAATCGTTCAATATATTATCAATAAACGGTTTAAATATAATATAGGTATATAATATAGGTATATAATATATGGTTGCGGGTGACGTAGCACGAGGAACTCCAAGAACCGGAGATCCGGGATCTCCGTGACATTTGGCGACAACTTAATATTATTACCTTAGCTTAAACTCTATTAGTATTCAGAAAACTACAACCGGTTGTCGAAACCAAACATAATCGCGGTCAAACCCGCGGCGTGCGATTATTATATACCTACGCGCTACGTGTCGTCGTCTTGTTCCTAAATAACCCAATGAATACTTTTACGCATTTATTAAGACCTTTTTTTTCTTTTCTTTTTCATTTCATCTCATTTTTTTATTTTTTATTTTTTGTTCTTTCTTATTTCATTGATTAATACAATCGGGCGAATATTTATAATTCTCATTTTTATTCTAAATAAATAAATAAATAAGTAAATAATGTGAATTATCGGATGTCTATATATTGCACCACGACGTCGAGCGTCTCGTGAGACCAGCTACTATTTTTAACCTGCAGAAATCAAACCGGACGTGTATAACGTCGCGTCGCGTCGCGTTTCGTTTCGTCGTGTCTTTTTCGCGTAGGAAGATGTTGAAAAAAATTCGACACACTAATTAAAGGTATATAATATTAATATTATATTATACCTATATGAGGGGCGTTGTAGATGATAAAATAAGAAATAAATAATAATAATAATAATTTGAAAGTATATAAATGAAAATGTAAAAAAAAAATATATTCCCTCGCGTTGCGGATCGTCGTAAATCCTTAAATAGAATTCCGCAAAGATATATACTAATACATATATATATAAAGATTTATAGTATAAGGTACACCTTATGTACCTGCATTAGTATTTTTAGTTCGCGGTTGCTGTTGCATAGCATTGGCTTTGGCTTGGTAATATTACGCACGAAAGGGACGGTTTACGATCTTGTAATTATATATTTACATCGGTACGTAGGTATATCATCGCCTTATATTTCTTTGGTTTAAAGTTTACGGGCATTCGAAGTCTAGACTGACGAGACCGCTATAATCATGGTTGCAGGTTATATATTCGAATATAAAAACATTCTGTAGTATTATAACTATGCAGTACACCACAAGGTAGAACAATTTTCTTTTCATTTTTTTTTCGTCAATAATCGCGTTTCAAAAAAAAAGAGAAAAAAATAAAAAAAAATTTGTAATAAAATAAATAATTATTAGTATAAAAATAATACCGTGAGAGAATCAGGCGAGAACATGACGATGATGATGATGATGACAGAAACTTTTATCCGCGTTTCAATATATACGGTATAATATATTCTAGTATTCGATTGAATCGTCATAATTTTCGGGTATCTCCCAGCTACGAAATTATTTCCGCCTAAAATCGATGCTATCATAAGTTTTTTTTTTTTTTTTTTTTTTTTGAAATAAAAAAATTTTATAGCTCAATTTCTAAGTACAGATTCGTATATATATATATAAATAATATATTCTATATACCTATATAAATATATGCCAAATAATAATAAAAATAATACATGGCAACATCTTTGGCAAGGTGCATTTAATCTATATATAAGAACAAACTAGTGTAACTTATATTCCCAAGTGTGCACGCAGCGTATCATTTATTCTACATTTCTAGTCTCTAATTCTTTTTCTTTATCTTTTTTTCTTTTCTTTTCTTCTCTTTTTACAATATGAAGGTATATTATACCAACTACCGCAACGCCTACCGGACGACAATCCATTCAACCCACTGTGCTTTCGCTCGTAAATAAGGACGCGCACAAAATAATAGTAAAATAGACGAAATAACGGAAAAAAAAAAAAAATAAGCATAAATAAAATAAAGAATAGAAAATTGGAAAAGAGTAGACGAAAAATATTATTAGTATAAATAATATTAATTTACTTATGTTAATTTATATATATGTAAGTCATTTATGATAATATGAATCTTCCAAGATCAGAGTGCGGGAAATATATATAATATATAAAGAAAAGGACACGGAAGTAATAGCGTACTAGGCATTAATAATTAAAGATTAAATATATCAGCATCAGCGTCTCAGCATCGAGTAAATGACGTAGGATATATGAATGACGTAAGTATATATATATATATATAGTCAAAATTTCGAAGGTTATTTTATCTCATAGAGCAAGTATAGTGTTAAAAGTTTATAATATATACTATAGTCTCGTATGTACGTATGTATATACGCGTTTTTTTTTTTTTTTTTTTATATATATAAGTCGCGGAAAAAAATATATACATAAATATATATATATAATCCTATTTAAGAACAGCGTATATTAAATTATTATATATATATCGATGGATTAATGCCAAACGGGCGTAAGCCTCAAAAAAAAAAAAATCGTTTTTTTAGTGGCAAAATCTTTTTCATGCAATGAAGAATCTTGTGGGCATATGCGCAAAAAAAAAATTTTTTTGTCGGTTACGCCCGTATGGCATTAGTCCATCGATATAGTATATAACCATAAACCTACCCAAAGACGATAAAACTCTTCAAATAAATGTTTACAAGCGATGATTTTGTTTACGATATTTTACTTTTTTTTTTCTAATCTTTCTCTTTCCTATTCAAAGACATCGTTTTATATAACGAATGAATTTATTATTCAACAATTAATTAAACACACATACCTATGTATACCTATATAATTCTACGCGTGAATCGAGGGGTGAATCACGGGGGAGATTTGGTGTACAGAATGCTGGAGATGTTTAGGAAATATTGAGAAATGAAGGGAGATAAGTGCTGGGGATGTTGGGAAATGATCGAAAATCTTGGAAAATCTTGGAAAATCTTGAAAAATCAAAGGAATTTTCGGAAAATTTAGGGGGCGATGTTGGGAAATGGGAGATGTGGTGTACGTGTTTCTGCCTCGTGATTCACCCCTCGGCGTGAATTGATCTATAACTACCTATATCTACAACTATCACTCAAACCCGGGAGGTGCGGCTATATGTATAACAAATGTAAACGACGAATGGTTGATGGGTACACACATTTATCTTAACTTAATATTAACATTAATGAATACATATTCATGTGTATATATATATGTATATAAATGTGTGTGTGTTTCGCGAGGAGAACATTGATACCCCGCAGCAGCAGCAGCAGCAGCAGCAGCAACAGTATGCGAGACAAACAGACGGCCATGTTCACGTGGAAGGTGCGGCCCACAGCCTAATAACCCGAATGAAACCGGACACACGCGCTCGCCGCTACTTACATATACTTATAGTTACTTCGTAGACTGGTATAGGTATGTATGAGAGGAAGGGTTACAGAGTGAATTACGCGCGAATTAATATATACCTATATATATATATGTGTGTTTACTATGTACGCTCTTTATATGTGCCTTTGTACCCAATTTCTATATCTGTGTCAATACGTATATATATATATATATTTTATGTTATGATTAGAGAGGAGGTCCGGCTCTCGAATACTCTGTAAACGTGTTAATGGTACATCTCGAATAGCGAGGGCAGCTCAAAGGCGGGATTGACGACCTCGCGGTCGCGAGCGTCTTGTGAAGCCAAGGAGGAGAGTGTAATATGGACCGGACACGAAACTTTCAATTTGTGTCGTTCGCTAATACTTAGATATAAGCCTTATACTTTACATCATGTATTGTAAAAAAAAAAAAATTAACCGATTTATAATCGTTCCGAAATAAAAAAAATTGAATAAATAAATCCTTGACCATTTAGTCAGATTTCGCTACAATAATATCAAAATATTTCACAAATTTTCGAAATCAAATAAAAATAAAAGAAAATCATTTATTTCACATTAATCATCGATCGTATTGTTCAACACAGATATCGCGTTATAGAAAAAAAAAAAAAAAAAAAAAAAATGATATAATACGAATGACAAAACGAATCGATGATAATATAAATTATGTATTATTATATGTAAATGATTGTGTAGAAGGGGGAGAATGGCGGCCGGCCCCGATGTACATGAGGTAATATTATATCTATAGCGGTATGTAAAAAAATGAAATAAAAAAAAAAAAAAAAAAATTGAAAAATTAAGTATAATAAACTCACCTGGACCCTGGCTGCAATATCTGAAACAGCATCTGGAGCTGTACCAGTTCCCCCACTACATTCACCGTCAATATCCTCATCCCCGGCGATAGGTTCGACGAATATTTCCAACGGCACAAACACTTCATCCCAATCTATTCCCCCACTTATTCCCGTAACTAACGTAGGACAAGTTTGTTGTACACGCGATGATGTCTGCTGCTGCTGTTGCTGTTGCTGTTGCTGTTGCTGTTGGTGTTGCTGCAGCGATAAAGACGCTAGTATATTATCATCCGAGATAGATATTCGGGCACCAAATATCTTGAATATATTATCCGCGCGATTTTTTAACGCTCCAAGATTTTTACGTAAAACGCGTACGCGCGGGGCCTCGCCCATTTCTCTGACATCTCATACGGTCCCGATCCCTTTCCACACCCTTACCATTACCAAACCCGACTACATACTGATGAATTAATAGATTTATCACTAACATTAACGACAGCAGGAGGAAAAAAAAATTAAAAAAAAAAAAAAACACGGTTGTTAGCTTCGATCTTGTTGTCTTATGGTCTTTGTGTCTTTTTTTTGCTTTCTGTCCCTTTATCGCCCTTTCTTTCTTTCTTTCTTTCTTTCTTTAATCAGTTTTTGTTTCTTTTACTACCCCACTCACTTACACTCACACTTACACTCACGATAGGCTTCTACACCTCGTCGTAACACACTACTGATGCACGTTAGCCGTAGATGCTCACTTGTCGTACCGCCGAAAGATCGAGACTCTGTTTTGTTTGTGGAGATAAACAATCTGTGGCGCCATCTGGCGTTCAACGACCGTACTTCGTCGGACTGAAAAATGGCGCGAATTCAAATCGATAATTCAAATATACATCACATTTATATTAGAATGATATTATTGAATGAATTAAATCCTAATGAAGATACATAGATGATTTATAGAGTTTATTAATGAAATGATCAGAAACCATTTAAGATAGATTTAATTATATATTTTAATGCTAAATTGAGCGTCAATGCATTTCAATTTAGTAATTATTATAATTGTTTTTTTGTTTGTTTCTTTCTTTTTCTAATAGAACTTTAGAGATTTTACATATTTTATGTATTTATATACTGAAATGAATATATCAATTCATTAGAGTCTGTAAATATATCACCTTATTTCACCCGGACCAATTCCCACCCCTAATACCTATTATTGATAAATAATTATAAAATTTTTTTGATCATTCAGTATATTATCTTCTTTTTCAAACCGAGAAAGAAGAGACTAAATTTATAAAATGAAAATAAAATTTTCTAATCAACTCAAACCGCAGTATACCACCCATGTATAAATTTATAAATTAAATATCCTTGATTTATATTATAGGAATGCAAAAGTATCACGATATTATAGGAATGCAAAAGTATCACGAAACTCGTAAGTCGAAAAAAAAAAGGAAGGAAAATATTCATCCGAAACCCTAGCTTGTTAAGAAACCGATTCACAGATATCGGTGTATACGTATATTATTTTTCTCGCACCGTTATGGTAATCTCAAGAGATTTTATGAATTAATTAAGAAGGATTGACCCAGCCTCCAAAAGCGGTTTCTAATTCTCTGGCTACAGCGAGACATAAATGATCTTGATAGGGCGCTGCCACGACCTGTAAATAATAATTAGACAATTATTAGGCGCAAAATTATTGAGCTATAATCACTATTCAACTACATTGGATATTATATCAACCTGAATTCCAAGGGGAAGACCATTTTTGTCTAATCCGAGCGGTACTTGGCAACTCGGGAATTTAAGAACATTGAAAATACACCAGGAGCCAAAATTAAACGGTCTAAGAAACGCCGAGTAATGATAGGTAGCTGTTGTTGGCGAAGAAGGATAAAACAGGACTCCATTATCGCCAAGCTTATTCTAGAAAATATAGAAAAGCACAGATTGACAAGTTGTCGGCTTATCAGAATAAAGAAATAATATAAAGGTAGAATAAGTCTTCACCATCAGCTCCGTCTTCAAATTTTCTGTAATTTTTTCGGCCCATTCGTTATTTGCTTTGGGAAAATAATCTTCATCCATGAGTTTTACTATAGCTGCCAAAGTCAACTGGCTCCTAAACGTTATCAGATTGATAAGCTCCGCTGTTGCTGATGTGCGATACTGAAAAGATAATAAGAATTTTTACCAAATGAAATTTTCATTTATTAATTAAAGAAAAGGCTGTATATTTCACCTGTTTATTTGTTATATCGTATCTAAATTCTCTATCTTCTTTGGTCATCCAATGTCTCCATAATTTGTAACTATATTCAGTACCAGGAAGCACGACCTGAACATAAATAATAAAAAAACATAGTTGATTATTGAACAGATTATTTCATTATAATGAAAGAATCGATGTATTATCTTGTTCAACCTTGGTAGCCGAGCCACTAATCTCTCTGAAATGGTTCACAGTTTTTTTCATAGCTTCTCTAAGAGATCCGCTGACTTTGCTGGATCTCATATCGCCGGATTCTTCTTGATAAAAAATATTCAGGTTCTTCAGATCGACAGGTTCGTCCAGTTTGAGTTTAGAGATATTTTCGCCGATCAAAATCCTCAGCAAAGGGTCCAAGTCAACAGCTTTTTTACAAATTGGACCAGCTGCCAGCATAGAACCTTTACTAACGTTAGTGCTGAGGCCGACCCCTTTCAGCGGCGTCAAATCTAAACAGAAAGAACAAGGTCATGAATCCCAATCAATCAACTTCTCTAATTCTCACCTTCGGAAGGCTTGTGGCCAAATACCCCGTTGAAAAAGGCTGGCATTCTGGTCGATCCTCCGATATCACTGGCTATAGATATCGGGGTCCCGCACGCTGCGACTAGGGCTGCTTCTCCGCCGCTGCTACCTCCAACAGTCCTTGTTGTATCGTATGGATTATTGGTCTGGCCATAGATGTTGTTTCTCGACTCACACCACATATTTAGCTCAGGGATATTAGTCTTTCCCAGAATTATGCCTCCGGCTGATTTCAGGTATTCAACGACGACGGAGTCCTCTGTGGAACGATGATTCTGGCGGAACAGCGAACCCATTGTGTGAAGAAGACCTAATGAAAATATACTTCTTTAATAACACATGATCATCAATAATCTATCAATAAGAGAGAAGAGAATGGCTGAGTGTATCTGCCTTTAGCTTCGTTGCTTTCCTTCGTTGTGAACGGAACTCCAAGAAAGGGTTTTGTCTTTTTAAAAGAATGTGGATCCTCGTGATTCTTCAATAGTTTATCAACTTCTTTAGCTTCAGCGATAGCCTTCTCGTAACATTCTTCTACAACTGCGTTTATTATCTCGTTTACCTCCTTGCATCTTTCAATAAAAACTCTGACTACTTCTTCAGCGGTCACTTTCTTGTTTCTGTAAAATCATTCGAGATTTAGGTAAAAGAAACATTGTGAATTAGTATTTTCCTGGAAAAAAATTGACCAAAAATATGTTTGAAATATAAATTAAGTACCTAATCTTTTCGGCCAGAGTTACTCCACTGTCTAGTAAAAGTTCATTCTTGATCGGCGGCACCTTTCTTATCTTGTTTTGATAGTATAATTTGAAGCAAAAATCAACGACAAAATCAAACAGACAATGAACTTGGATTATCGTGAACCACAGAAGATCTAAGGATAATTTCTTCAACGTTTTTCCCAGTCCAGAGTGCGACTTTCCTTCCTGAAAACAATTGCTACTTTAGAATGACTAAAATGACTAAAATAAAGAAGAACTTATAACTTTTGGGAATATTTGAGTGATAAATGGTCATAAAATAAAGAAAATTCAATCGTCTTGATTAAAAATGAATGATTTTTTGTAGAGTTTGATTATTTATCGGAAACTTTAATTGATTAGCGATAAGAACAAAATACGAAATTTAGGTTTAAAAATTACCTTCTTATGAGCTGATTTGCACATTTTTAGAATCAAGGAATATTCGGGGATTAGAAATCTTGTCAAATTTCGATAAAGGATATTTCGGGTATTATTTACGTTCTATACACGATGACAATGGCAAAAGCGCGATAACCTGTTCCACATACACAAACAGACAGACATACACACATGCAAAAACATTAATATGCGAATATGCGAGCTGTTTATTGAAGTAGAATACTGATATCTACCGACTAACGGGTGAATTAAAAAGACCGGAAAATTCTAACCTCAAAATTTTCGTCTTTTACCACATGCGTCGCGCGCTATTTAACGATTTGATATTTTCAATTTTCATGACACGATAATTTACAGAATCGTTACTCAAAAATGAGTGATTTTGAATTTGAAGGTGATAGCGATCAGGAAGTATCAAAAAATCATTCAAAATTAATAGACGCTGTGACACAACTGGATAAAGGACAGCGGTGAGTTTTGAATATTTTAGGTTATTTTCACATCGCCGATTCATATACCAAGCTACTTTTAATAAACATTAACGTTGTAATAATAATAATAATTATTATTATTATTGAATTTTATTTCCAGGGTGAGAAAAGCCGAGCGAAGTGAACCTAGTGTAAAAGTATCAGAATTTCACCTGGTGAAAAGTGGCGTAAGTCATGGAAACTCTGTGCATATTAACGAGTTGGCTAAAACTCTCGGTCAGCGTGCTACGCACGCTGAAATTGGGAGGAAAGTTAGATCCGTTCAAACAAAATCTAAAACTTTATCTAAACCGCTTGAAAAACCGGCCGCTGCTAGGGTGAGTGATTAAAAAAAAAAAAATAATAAAGAAGAAGAATAAAAAAACTCTGAAATATAACATGAGATATATTTTTATTTAGATAAGGAGATCAGTCGGCTTTGATAACGTGAAAAAAGATTTATCCAAATGGGACGCTATAGTAAGCAAAAATCGCAGCTCAGAACGGCTCAGTTTTCCTTTAAAGCAAACTGATATGAGACTAGAAACTTCGAATGAATTTTTAAAGCGATTTAAAGTACAGTCTGAGTTAGAGATTGCATTAAAAGCCCTGGAACCAGTTAAGGAGAAAATAATTCAGAAGGTAGAAACTGAGGCGCCAATGACCCTTGAGCAAATTAAGGAGAGGAGGAAAGACGCTGCTAAGTTTAGGGCACAACAGGTGAAAAGAAAAAAAAATTACAAAGTTTCAAATGATAGGCGAATTACTCATTTTATTTTCATTGTTTTTGTTACGTTTGATTTTCAGTCTTATAAAGAAGCTAAGGCGCATCGTCAGAACAAAATAAAAAGCAAAAAATTTCATCGGATTGAAAGAAAGCGGAAAATCAAAACTCAAATTAAAGAATTTGAAGAATTACAAAAAACTGATCCTGAAGCTGCGTTGGCTAAACTTGAACTTTTGGAAAAATCTAGAGCGGAAGAACGCATGTCTCTTAGACATAAGAGCACCGGACAGTGGGCTAAGAATCAACAAGTTAGAGCAAAGTACGACAAAGAGGTAAAATTAAAGAAAGAAATAAAGAAGGGGAAGCATAAGAAAGAGATGAGATCAACAGGATTTTCAACATTAATTCTTGTCCTTTTTTAACAGAGTAGAAAAGTTCTCGCACAACAGCTTTCAATCAGCAGAGAATTGACGCAAAAAATTCAAGACGAGGACGAGGAAGATGAGGACGAAGAATCAAACGGCAAACCATTGCCAAAGAGCGACAAGGAAAATCCTTGGACAAATTCGGCTAAAAGTCAGTCTGAAATTGACGAATTTATAAGCGGATACAGGAAGTATTGGGAGGCTGAAAACGAGAAAGAAAAACCTAAAGAAGATAAAGAAAAAGTGGAGGAAAAAATTTCCGAAACATTCGCTGTACCTAAAATCAAAGATTTACCAACTAATTTGAATCCTGTTGAGGAAGTTATCGTCGAACATCCGGAGTTGATGTTTGACGACGATTCTGGGGATGATCTTAGCGGTGGTAATCGACTTTTTATATTTATTACCTTTTATTTTGTTCGACAAACTAGTAAACTTCGTGATTTTTAGTAGTTGCAGAAGATTCTGCAACGATAAAAAAGAGGCAAAAGAACAGGGACGAACCTTCAGCTAAATCAAATTCAAAGAAAAGAAAACGACTGCGAAGTGAAGAGACAAACGGTAAAGAGGATTCGAAGATTGCAATGGCGGCTGGGACTTCGGTCTGGCTTGTTACTCAATCATCGGATAATTCTGACGTAGGGGAGGAATCTGGCGTTGAAAAGTATACAGAAATTGACGATATATTCGATGCGATAACTGTGAAAAAGAGCGAAAGATTAGACGCTAAATTGGCTAAGATGAAGAAAAATGTTGGCAAAGTTGATAATAAGGGAGTTAACGACCGTAAGAAAAAATCTAAGGAAGAATACGTGCCAGATCTTAGCTTCAAGAATAAAAAACAACGGCCAATTATCGATGAAGAGATGTCCGAATCCGCAGATAGAAATAATTCAGAAATAAATACCGAGATAACAAAGCTTAGAAAATTAGCAAACGCCGATACTAGACTGGGAGAAAAATCTTCAGCAGAGATTGAAATAGATCCTAATAAATTTATAAATATAAAACCAAAACATTTGAAGAGCCAGATACCAGATATAGTTACTGCTGGAGATGAGGCGCTAGACGATAGTGAAGATGAACAAGAAAATAAGCATAAATTAATCAGCGAGGCTTTTGCCGACGATGATGTCGTCGATGAGTTTAGAAAAGAGAAAAACGACGAGGTAATTGTTTCTGGTTTTTCTGTTTGTTATTTTTTCAAATTTATTGACTTTTTTTAATTATTTAAGGTGAAAAAGTCGCTGCCAGAAAATCTGGACTTAAGTTTACCAGGCTGGGGTTCTTGGGGTGGAAAAAACGTGGGATTATCAACGCGTAAGAAGCGTAGATTTATATTAAAATTTCCAAAAGACGGTCCTCGGAAGGATGAGAATAAAGGCGACGTGATTATAATCGAGGAAAAGGACCCGAAGATTAAAGAGCATCAAGTAAACGAGCTGCCGTTTCCCTTTAACAGTGTAAAAGACTTTGAAGCTAGCGTTCGCGCACCGATAGGAAGAAATTTCGTCCCTGAAAATGCTCATAGAAGATTAATTCAACCCAGCGTCAGTACAAAGTTGGGTAAAATAATCGAACCCATGGACAAGGATTCATTAGTAAATATGAAAAATATGAAAAATGATAAAAAGAAATCATATGCTAAGAAGAGCGGGAAGAAATTGAAGAAAAAATAGTTTTTAGAAATCTATTTCATCGTTCTTCACGCAATTTATTTCAGAAGATAAAACTTAGGGAATTATTGTGTAATGTTTTATCAATAAAGAAATGTTCTATGCTCTGTGATATCAGTTCCTCTTCTATTTTTCTTTGATACTAGAACTAATGAATTATGATAAAAATGTTGATAAATCATAGAGTTTAATTAACTGGAATTAGTTCTTTGAGTATAAGACGAGAATTGAATAATCGGAGAAGTTGATAAAGTAAATGTAAGCATGAGGAGAGCGTGGACTGAATACCACATGCGATCGATGATAATTGTGATAAACTAGTTTACGAAGATGACCTTGTCGCGTGAATTTTTGATGTGAAAAAAAGTATGAAATAGCGAAAGCAAAAAAAATATGTTTAATTTACAAAGTGAGTATTGGTTCGGCTTATCGGTAAAACGATAAAGAAAAACGTCATCGATAAGATCAAAAGTACAAAAAGCGCGCCACTAACACCGGCGCCTAAAATGCGCGCGCATTTCAAACTCGGTGATTGATTGGCCGGTTATTTTGATTGGGCTAAGTACTAGGGAGACGAGAGAGACGGATAATCGAGCGTTTTGTTTCCCTTTTTTATTCAGTTTTGCAAAGTCCGTTGGCGAAGCCGGTACTTTTTCGACTCGGTTCGAACAAGGGCAAGTCAGTCAAACTTATTACGATATAAAATAAAAAAATTAAAAATTTAAACATATATTATCATTGACATCGTAAATACGTTCTAAATAAGAAGAGAAGACGATATGGCGACTAATAACGAGGCCGTAAACAGTCCAGAAAGTGTGCAGTTCTTCGAGGGTGTTGAAAAGCTACTAGAAATTTGGTTCACAAGCAACGACGTTACGGACAAACAGCGTGATCTTCGCAATATACCCCGGTAAGTAAGATTGATACATATCATACAATACAATACAATACAATACAATACAAAACAAAAATAATGTTGTAAATACATTTTGCGGTATAGCTCTTCAAAATTTCGTCTACGTTATGAAAAAATAAAATAATATCTACATTATAACAATATTTTTATAATTCTACTGATTGTCATTTAATAATAAATTAACAAATATGTATACATAACAAATATAAGTGACGTAATTTTTTTTCTTTTTTTTTTTTTCTCTCTCCCTCTTTCTATTTGATTCACATAGCGGATGACAGAAGTATAATATATTGCATAGATATAAAAGAAAATAAATATCAAAAAAATGAAAAACCGAATTCTATTTATCGAATATATCTACGATTAAAATTCGTTTGATTTACATACTTTATGATATATCTATAATGATTCATGCGGTACAGAATGCAGTGACAGTGAGAAGATGTATAAGGTCGCTTTATGATAGCTTTCCTTTAATATTTGCAGAATGATATGATCGATTAACCAACATTGTATTATATATACTATATGTATATATATATACGCGTTAGCGGGGTTAAAAAATCTATACGTCAACGCGTATATTCTTAGCCCCCCCCCCCCCCCCCCCTTTCCCCTCCCGTATCGTAATAACAAATTAATTTGCAAATAATATCAAAGAATCTTATATTTAACCTCTCTTCTATTTTATATTATATAATATTAACTAATTCATTTATTTATTTATTTATTTATTGTCAATTTATTTGCGCTTTTTAGGTACGACAAGTCAATTCGCATTGATGATCGTCACGTAGAGATATACATATATACTAAAGTTATGTATCATGAATGCACTCATAAGTTTTAGCGCCGGATCGTAATAGTAGTGTAATAATCGCATATAATATAATAAGAAATGAAAAAATCAAATAATTTTTTGAAATTTTTTAGTTTGATTATTGAAGAGAGAGAAGAAAAAAAAACATTGTCAAATTGTTTATCTAGTTTTATATATATGTATGAAAAAAGGAAAGAAAAAAAATGTAAAATTTCTAATTTATATGATTGCAGGCAAAAGTGGGAGAATTTACTGAAAATCGTAAGATGTGAGATAATCAGCTTTTGTCAAAACGACCAAGTCGATGCTTACGTATTAAGGTAATTGATAATTATAATATTACATACGCGTATGTACTCACAATGTAATTATACTCTTCTTATATTCCAGAACGGTATGTCATATTTATAACTTTTTTTTTGCTTCTATTTATAATAATCGTTTTTATAATCTCGTTGAATATATAATAAATTAGTTTTAATCATATACGGGAAGATATATATAATGTAATCGAGAATTAGTCGGTTCAAAGTTCAATAAGATATGATGACACTTTGGCTTTAATATAATGTCTCGGTTTTTAGTTATAGGTTCACTTGATTCATGTCAATGCTAGGCCAGTAATTATCACAATCACTTCACATAACCATAATATAAAAATATGCGATATCACTTCTATTCACTCTGTTCGTTTTTTTCCTTTTTTTTTTTCTAAACTGTTCGAATCAGCAGCGTGCTTAGACGACTGAACACCGAGTACTAATGAAAAAGAAACAAATGCCAATCTTAGTCACGGCTATGTATGCTGTTTAGCATATTTTATGCAGAAAATTTACGTCTAATATGATATGAAATTACGAATCTTTCACAAAGACTTGATTATATTCTATTTTAATGAAACGTTAATCACATTATTTAGTCTGTTTAATTATTATTAATAACGAATCAGGCTATAATCACTTATGCTTTCTTCCCGCCGTTTCGAACTTCGATAATATTCAAAACAAAAGACAGCTGATATTCTCGTTTCTGATCGCTATGCACCGCGATGGGCGCGCCCTACAGGCCGTAAATGGAAAAATTAAAAATAGTCAAATGACGGAAATAGGTTGATAGAATATCGATAAATAATTATTAAAAATAATGTAAAATTCTATATAAATATTGGGATTATTTATTACTTTTATTATCTGGCTTAAAGTTCGATTTAAATAGTATAGCATTTCAACTGACTGATCGCGATAGTCTTCTGCTCTCGATCGTATATAATCGATATTCTCACTTCCGGTTATTTGAAAATGAGATTTGAAATTTTTTTACGCTATTATCTTTACTTCTGTATGCAAAACGTTATCATGAAATTGAAAGATGCCATAAAAATAAAAAAAAGGAAATGAATAAAAAAATATTGCATATTATGTCATGAAATCGATTACTTTGCAGACTTTACAAATTAAAATTGAATAAAACGAAAGATAACAATATTTTTTCAGACAACCTTGTCTCATTTTATGTATGATTTATTAATTCCCTGCCAAACTTGCTATGATAACTAAATAATAAGAGTATAACTGATAAGATTCTGATCTTGGGTCAAATCGAAGGCTTAGAATTTAGCTGATGAATAATTATCTCTCTCTTTTCATAGAACCGAACGCTAAACCTATTAATACGAAAAAAAAGCGAGAAAAAAAGAAATCAGAAAGAGATTAGATCTATAAGTAATTTAAACCGCAAGCATGCAGGGTTGATTATAGCTAGCTCTTCTTCTCCCGTTAGAATTGGCCTAACATTAATGATTAAAAAACGTTTAATCAATCCACATGCTCTCTGCGAATGATTGGCGTTTTAAGTATATCGGGCCTTTTATCAAAGCACGTATAAGAGACCAGACGTCTAAGGTCGAAGTTAATAGTAAACTATCGATAACCTTTAGTTGTTATCTATAACCGATTCCTATATAAGTTCATTGGGATATCATTACATTATATATTTCCTCATAAGACTTAAATACAGTTAACATTATTGCAGATATATTTAAATATGTAACACCTAGCTTGATATGTACCACAAATATTAATATAATACTGATAATATGCAGGGACGTTTTTCTCCTGCTATTATACTATATGACTAATATTTTATTTTTCTGACCTTTACCAAGCCTAACTAAACATCGTTTTTTTTTTTCTCTTATTTTCTTTCTTCCTTTATTTATTTATTCATTCATTTTATAAGGAATTTGAAACTATCTAAAAGAAAAAAAAAAGAAACATCCGATTCAAGCCAATAATCAACATACCTCTGTTTATCTATCGGCTCATGTTATCTCTCATGATATTCTACTAATTGAATTACATAAATTATTCTCAGAATATAATATCGAGATAAATTACAGAGAAGAGTATTCAGTTATCTATCTCATTCTCATTCTCATTCTATTTCTATTTCTTTTTCTTTCGCTACGCTACACTAAGCCTAAGGTCTAGAGCAATGACCGTTTGTTGTTTGAGAATATCTATTATTATTCATACTCGTATAATATGAGCCTATCTTTCTTCTTGGCATCATGTCATATTAGATAAGAAAAGCCCATTGAATACTTTCGATCGACAATAGGCTGCCGTTGAACCTTATAATCGTTTACTGAGTTGGATAATGGCGATACGTATATAATAAAATAGCTTTCTTCACACTATATACCAAACAAGTTATTATTTCTAATCCCATTTTATAAGATATTAGAAATATATTTCTGTATAACGGTTAACACGTGGTAGAGAAACATCTTACTAAGAAACAAACATGATAGAGAAGAAATTTTTTCAATATAAAATAATCTATGTAATACTTATCATTTCTAGTATAATTATTAACAAATTAAGATATATATATATATATAAGTGAAAATAACATCTCAAGTGATGAGGAATGCAATATTTTGGTAAATTCCTTTTCTTCTCAATTATTTTCACCTATATGTATCTTAATTTGTTAATAATTATACTAGAAATGATAAGTATTACTTAGATTATTTTATATTGAGAAAATTTCTTCTTTATCATGTTTTTTTCTTAGTAAGATGTTTCTCTACCACGTGTTAACCACGTTTCTGTTAATTCCTTTTTTGAGTTTATATTATATTTTTTTTCCTATATAATGTTTCTGTACAGTCTGAGGGTGGCCGGCCGTCACCAGCCGAAACGTCACAAATAAAGAAAATTATTTAAAAAGAATTTGTTTCTTGACCGTCTCCGACGAACTACCTTTATTAGACTTCACGGTCATGATACATCATTAATATATTTATTACCACGGAAGTACGCGGAGATAGTAGATTTAGTTGTGACGATGTTGAGATATTAAAAGACTCAGTTGGCTTTCAAAGTGAGAATTTATTTTTAGAATTAACTTACTCGCAGCTAGACACAAACACACTTTGAATGTCATTGCCATTCAATCTTTACTATTAATGAAATTATTATCAACCACATGATATCAACTCGACGTCAAGTTTCATTCAATGTATCGGGAATGAGTAATAATACCTTATATCCACGCAGAATCTAATTTATCAATCAAACTACTTTGGACCAGTTTAAATAATAAACACCGAAAATTATTACTTGACGAGATATTCAGACTCTAGACAAATCAAATTAATGCTATTTCTTGCCCAAGAGCTGCGACACTTCGACCTTGAATTTCTTCGACATCGCAATATAGTCCAAGACGTGTAAAGAGCCGAATTATTGTATCATAAGATTCAGAAAATCACATTATTCATGCCTCAATCAGATGAGAATTTTATCAGAAACTGATATTTCTGTTACAGCGAGAGCAGCATGTTCGTATCAAAAAGACGTTTGATTTTAAAGACATGTGGAACTACCACTCCCCTCCAATGTTTGGAGCCGTTGCTCAGTCTGGTCGAACAATACACTGGATTTGAAGAAGTGGAGGTAAATTTTACGCCTGTTGATATTAATTTTGTTAATTAATATCTTTTACAGCTACCCGAATCTCCTCGCTATTATTACATTCCTCAAATAGAATAGCCATTAACATTGTAAGCATATGCGTTATTCAATAGTTTCCTTCGTTTCTTAGTAAAAATTTACACTTCCAATTTTACTGTTCATATCTGGAATATCTGCTTGGCTATATAACTTGACCTAGTACACGACCAACTGAAGTATGTATAAGTCAAAGGTTGCCTGTTGGTACCTGTTGGCTTATTGATCTCTCCTGGCCACAGCGCAGAGTATAAAATACATGGGACTAAACAGAATTCATGTCTTTAGACAACCATGCCTCTTTACGATGATCCTAAATTCAATCTCCCTGTGATCTAAGTGCTGAACAACTCTCCATCTGAATAGGATATCATTATTCCTATTCAGACTATCAGCCAAGATCCTTGATAAGATTTTGAAATAACGCAATTATCTCTGCTTTCATTTATCAAGGAGACGTTTTTTCAGTTCAAAATATTGAATTGAAGCAAACGCTTGCGTACAAAGTCAATCTAGTTCCTAAAACTCAGTTTCTAATCCATTCAATCTGTGACTTACAAAATATATTCAAAGTTTTGATGCGTGTTTAAATATTTCTCATCAATTTAGGACGTGTTTTACTCACGGAAGAACTACAAGCGACCAGAGATGCAGATGTCCCCGCATCAGGCATTCGAAGAAGAAGTTGCTCTGCTAGACACGTTCTTTGATGGTGAATATCCCGTTGTCTCATAGTCCAGTATCTCATTATCAACTAGTTTCACTTTATCTATCCGGAGTACTAGTGATCCAAGATTTTCTCATGTTTTTTTTTTCTTTGTCTAGACGGCGAAGCTTACTGTCTTGGATCTGTGGACACGGACTGCTGGTATCTGTACACTTTGAACAGAGAAAAATGCTCCCAGACAAAGGAGGAACCCGATCAAACTTTGGAGATTCTAATGACCAACTTGGACCCTGATGTGATGGCCATATTTACTCGAGAGGTCTGTTCATCTGCTGCTGAAGCGACCGTTAAATCAGGGATAGAAAAACTCATTCCCAATATGGTCATTGACGATTTCTTGTTCAAGCCGTGCGGATATTCGATGAACGGAGTATCGAAGAGAGTAAGTTCGCTGAAAATTTACAAGATTTCTGTTCATTTAATCAAATAGTCGATAATCATAGTAAGAAAATGAATTTAAACTATGCATACCAGGTATAATCTGGGAGATGACTTGCTATAACTAAATAACTTGGCTTCTATTCAATTCCAAATCTATTATCTGACCCATATGTTTTCCTCTGTTTAGGGAGTTCCAGGGTTGCCTGATGTGAGTATTACTGCTCCGTTACTTTACGCATTAAGATGACCTTCGATTATGACTCTGAAACAAAAAGCATGCTCTAGCGATGTTAGTTACTGAAAAGAAAATTAAAGGGCGAGTCTAGTCCCGCTAAAGCTGCTGGTATATCTCTAAGATTTAATGTAATTAAAACTCGTGCATATATTAATAGCCCCTGTTATCTTTACAGCCTATCAGCTCAAACTCGGCTATGGGACAATAATTGACTTTGTATTGTTACAGGGATGTTATATGACTATTCATATAACGCCAGAGCCAGATTTCTCTTACGTTTCGTTCGAGAGCAACATTCCACAAGCTTCCTACAATGAGGTGATCCGTCGTGTACTGGATACGTTTAAGCCCGGTAAATTTGTTGTGACTGTATTCGCTAACAAGGAATCTGTGGCCACTGATACTCCCCGCGAGCTGGATCAGGCTGATAATATTAGTTTTGGTGGTGACTGGCTGCGACACGACGTTCAGTACTGTCGTTTCAAAAATTATGACCTAACTTGTGCATTCTATTCAAGATTCCCAAGCTGAGGGTTCGTCGCTGCCTCGCTTGTCCGCGATTCACATGAGACAAGCAAGGCAAAAGATCACTCATCCATTATCCCTCCTTATTCATCGTCCGAAATTAACACATCGAACAGATTATCTCGTCTATGTAAAACCAAATACACTAACCAGGCAACAAGAATAAAAACAATATTTTCAACACCGCATTCCTCAGATTACAATATCGAAGATTATTCAGAAGCCGACAAAAGTTTGGAGCTGAATATCGCCCGGGAACCATTGTCGACACAATTTAATAGAAACGAGACTCACTCAACTGACTCAAATCTCCTATCAACAGAATCTCAATCTAAGATCAATCCCAATTCTAACTTATCCTCACTCCGAACATCTACTGGTTTGCAATCGCCCACCCAAACAATAAACAAGTCTACAAATCGTTCGAAAGTCTATCGTAAAACGTCGTTGAAAACCCCCGAATATTATAATCAGAAAAAAATGATCTCTCAGCCGCGCAGTTATTCCGCTGACTTTTCACCGCTCTCTCAGACTGGTAAAACTCCAAAAGAATCAAGATCTTGTTTACGCGATGAGCACGCGGAATCAATGATTGATAAAAATTCCACCTTTAACGAAGCTAAATTAAAATGGAATGAAGAAGACGTACATATTACTTGCAATCCTCTATCAACTCCGTATCCATACTCTACCCCATGTCATAAAGATGATCGCATAAGAGTAAACCAAACACAAGAAGATGAGCCAAAATCACAAAGCTGCGGTAATTTTTTACCGATATTATCACTTATCCCCCTGACGTTGGTCAGTTTTCAGTATCTGAGTACCAAGATAAAATTCTCATGGTGGCGTAATAAGATTTCGTGAAGGCACGCCTAGAGGGCAAATTGTTTAGTAAAAAAATCTAAAGTAATTTGTCAAATAAAATATTTGAAACCTATTACCTCCTAGTTAGCACTCACTAAATCCTCGCCAAGTAGAGGAGAGCCTCTTCGTCGTAACTCGTCTCTAAATCCTGAATTGAGGAGCCATAGATCTAAGAGCATGGAATTAAATGTAGTAGATATGAAGAATAAATATGAGAATGCGTTATTGTAGAATCTTATTTGCACAGATAATGCTCATTTTTCATAACATATAAAGCAAACTTTGAATAATTTATATCCAGCTATCTTAAGATTTTCAGAATCGCTGATACATTGAATAGTATTTATTCCTCTCACAATAAATCAAGCATTGCGATAGTACGACGTTGAATGAGTTTAAAGAAATTATTATTTCTTTCAAATATATATGAGTAAAATAAATATCCATCTCGTGAAATGTATGAAAATTGAGCGATATAAATAAGGAAGAGACAATTATGTAAATCGTGTATAAATAAATCTGTGCTTATGGTATAAAAATCGCATTAATGCATGCCATCATCGTAAATACAATTAAAAACGTGGTATAAAACTACCCTTTTAAATAATTAAACTTATTCTTAGTCTGATTGTCTGGATGATAATGAATATTGTATTAAAAAACGAAGAAAAAACCTGAAAATGAAACAAAAAAAAAAAAAAGGAAAAAAAAAGAAAAAAAAAAAGTAAATCCAATTTATTAAATCATCAATGCATGTCGTAATAAAAATAAAAAAAAATCTTCGAATAATAGAGAATGTTGTAGTACCTATAGTTATGTGTAGACTAAAGGCAGTTCAATTAATTCTCTTCGTTAAGGGAAACCAAATCATGTATTAGTTTTGTTTAAACTGTTGATAGTATAAATAATTGTCATACGCGCGCAAAACAAAAAAAAAAAAAATACTATGTTTCCTTTTTTCTTTTCTTTTTTTTCTTCCTTCTTTCGCAGATATTATAGATAGATTGTTCTTATATTTATTTATATATTATTATAACTGTTAATTATTTTTATAATTATTATAAAAATTAATAGGAACGTCACAGGGTACAGATTATTGACTACCGGATGGATGATGATGATGATGATTTATTATTATTAAAATGAGAAAGGAGTTTATTAGTGTAACAAGTAGGTGCGATGATATGCCGTTAGTATTTAAAAAAAAAAAAAAACACACACACACACAATGTATGTTATCTAACAATCAGCGATAAACACCCCCTTCAAACAGATACTAATTCCTTATATTTTAAATAGTTCTCGTTATTTGCTATATATTTTATTCTAAAAGATATTTAGAAGTTTATTTTCATCAATTGGTCTATATATTAATTTTGGAAAATTGATCTATAGAAATATATTTGAAATTGCAAATGATATGCATAACATACGAAGTTGCGAAAAAAAAAAAAAACAATTTATAACTTAATTTATGCGAGTTATCACTTGTGTGATAATAAAATGCTAATATATTTCTTTCTGTTTAAAGACTAGTATTATTTTTCTACCGTACATAGTCCCTTGCCATCGTTGTAGTTATCAATTGAGTTTATCCACATGCAAGAGGGGCTTATGGCTCGATAGATTGCATACTGCGACCTAGTTCAGCGACTTATTAGTCATTCCAATTTATACCGTGTGGGATTTATCGAATAATGAGAATGATAACGAGAAGTAGAAGTGATCGTATTATTGTATCGAGGGTCCTTACGATGAAATTGTATTGTCTTCTATTCGAAAATTTTCTAGTTGTCCAGATATATAGACTGATAAACGGTCCGAATAGGTACGGAGGGCGTTTTTATATATTCCTGAGTTTAGATAACTTCATTAATTTTTTTTAGAGATTCTAATTTTATTGTTCTCAATAGTTTATATATATATATATATATATATATATATATATATATATAGCTATACATATGTTACCTTATACTTCTTTTCAATAATAATATAACATTATTTTCTACGAGAGTTTCTTAAACTACATGAATCGCTGTCCATTTTGCGGATCGTATTCGCAGTTGATTATAGCAGAGGTCTTTTTTTTTTTCAAAGAAAAGAAAAGAATAGAAAAAGAAGTAAAAATTGCATACTCTCTCTTTATCTCTGGACTCATTGAAAGTACAAAATAGAAACTTAACGATAGTTACTCTAAACATAAATAGTAAACATGTTATTGCAGCACCTACCAATGAAATATACTATAACAATTAAAAATACCGCTGCTACTAATCAACGGCTATCCATCCTGTTAAGTTTATAATCTTATAACGGGCTAATCATCTAAGTTATATTTTTAGATAATCGACAACTACAAATTATTATTATACAAAAGTGATAAAAACAATTAGGGGAATGTTATATGTATATACGGGTAGATCATCGTTACATGATTTTAAAAAGTGATAATGATCTGTATGTAAATATCACGTAGGAAATTATTATTGCATGTTAATTAATTAAACAGAAGTAATTTATGTATTCTATCAATGAAATAAAGATTATATTTAGTCTGAAGAAAATAACTCTTAAAGACTTTTGAGTTTATCATTGTTAAATAATATCAACGATTAGATACCATCCTTTAAATTACACCGTTTAATTCCCTCGGTTCGTTTCTGGCCAGACGTAAATGCACACCGTGAAGTATGGCGTTAAATCTTGCCCTAAATCCTCGGGGGGATTCGTCTTTGGTTGTTCCTTGTTGTTGTCTTTGCAGTTCAGTCTCTGCATCAAATTTCGCTCGTACTCTGTCCAAAGCTGTGTTAAATATTGGGAAAATTAATTGGATTGGATTAGAATGTATGTCCTACAGTAATAAAATGGATATTTGAGATTATTACCTCGTTTCAAATCCATCTCGTCCATCTCCTCGTTGTTTATATTTGTCAATTCTTTTCTGAAACTTCTAGTTATTCGATTTCTGATATAATCTGCTTCTATCTCCTGCTTCGTTCTCGGAACTCTAAACCTTATGCAACAGCATAAAGCTATGATTATTGTTAACATAACGGATAGAACTACGCCCGTTAATTGCCATACGCGAAGACCAAGCAGAGCTTGTTTTTCTAAAAGTTCTTCAACTCCTCCCTCGACGCAGTCGCCTGAACTTACAGTCACTTCGTTTACGGAACAGGGTGGAACGGCTGAAGAAGATAATAACAAGCTTTGCGTTGTTACATCCACGCTTTTATCCATTGTTAAAAAATAATACCAGAGAATCTACAACGAAATGCTCAAGATTGATCTCTCTGCTTTTTCAAATCTTACTCATATCCAAATTCTGATATTTAAATCTCTCGTAAATAATTTTTGGAGCATTTCACTGCGTTCTAGGGAACGAACTCTTGCTGACTGAATATCTAGACTGGGTTTGTGATCAAGTTGAGTGGTATAGAGGGTGTGGCTGGTTACTAATGAATATTTCCAACTGGCACTCCCTAATTTACTGCTTCGCATGATCGTAACTATGTATCCTTTGATCAAAGATCAATATCAGTGGTGAGTCGAGGGTAGGATTCATTAATCTCTTTCATAGATTTTTCTTTCCCTGATATCTGAGAGTAAAAATGATGGTTTATATAATTGTAAGATAACAATAGATGGAGTTGAGCGAGTCTAAAAATTTAACAAATTCAGATTATCGCTGGATTTGGAAAGAGCGTAGATTTGTAGAAAATTATCAATTCTCTCTCTCAATCGAGGCATAAGTTTAAACTTTACTTCGATAAGTTATTTGTAATATTGTTTTTATTATCTTATAATAATAATAATTATTATTATATAATATAAGTAAAGTTAAATAAAAATAATCATTGTATGGTATGTACTATGTGTTACGTGGGTACGACAAAAAAACCACGTCGTTTTTTTTTTCTTTTTTAAACAGTATCCACTTTTTATTATTATTATTTATTATTTATTTATCTTCTTGTTTCTTTCTTTATCTTTGTAGATTACTAGTTGCATTTTTCTTTTCTTTTTTTTTTTTCATTTAATGTACAGAACTAACGTCGCTAGTTTTCCTTTATTATATGCTATTTAATAAACAAAAACTAGAATCGTTAAGACTTTGTGCGATACAGGATAGACATTTTTTAGTTTGATTGGAAACTAAGATATTTTAGATTAGGGATTTCCACTTCCATTTTCATACTACTTGATCATAATCAGGGTGTCTATGGAGTTAATGTATGCGAATTTTACTATATTTCCAAATCCTGAATCAATTGGATAGAACGCTATTCAATAATGAACTGTAAACTGGAAATTGTAAGAAACTCCAGTCTACTTCGAGGATTTAAAGACTCTAGAAAAATTCCTTCTGAAAATAGCTAGCTATTAGTATAAACTAAAGTTCTAAAGTTTAATTTTATTCTAATTAGAACAGCTGATGGTTCAAATAGAACCGAAGCATGTTCTAGCTAGTAACTTGAAAGTATTTAATTTTTAGCTTTGGAGACCTGTCGAGTATTTATGACTTAGAATTTCGACAAGAATCGTTAGATTAGATCCAGAATATAACATCATCTTTTTGTCAAATTCAATAGATTTATAGCTGGAAAGTAATTCCAGGTGAGTTATGCAACAGTTTTACAATTTAAGAATCTACAGAGTCCCTCTAAGTTGAGTTAAAGACTAATTGGAATTGATTTAGCGATTGAAAAAAAAAAATAATAGATAAAAGCTAGTCGTAGTTATCGTAATCGGTCAGTAAATGCAGTTGAGGTACGCCGGACAATAATTAACAGTTTAATAAAACTAAGTAAAGAAATCTAAAGATTGAATGATAAAAAGATTGTATTGCAAATAATGAATTAAATATAAATCTTGATTGTTTTAAATTCAAACTATCGCCTGTCTAGCCTGTATAGCTAAATATTATAGTATATGAACTCTGGCTCTGTGGGATGGGAAGCACTCGGCTTTCTAATCCTATAAAAACAGGGCCGTCACTTAAAGGACAAATTATTTTGTTGCATGTGCGGACCTTAGATGACGGCACGAGGTAATAGAAAGTCCCTCGATCATCTCAGTTTTAATTAGTATTAACATTATCCATTGACTTGTTAGGCTCATTCCTTTCTAATGAACGTTCGGCCCCTGTAAGAAAGTCATTGATTAGAAATCCGGAATAACTTCAGCTTTTAAACGAAGATTAGACTCCGAGTTTAAACAACTTACGTTATAGTTTTCTTTTCGATGTTCTTAGGCTCTGGTCTCGCACGGTTTAGTACTTTTAGAAAGTCTGAGGTCTTGGCACGCATCCTTGAGTGTATATAAGCCTTGCTACATTTGATGTGATAATGCAGGTAATCCCTGAACATGTGGATCAGGTCAATAGTATTATCCCGAGCCTCCCTATTCGTGTGTCGTGGAAATAGCACTGTAAAAAATGAATAAGATATTGTAAAATATTCAGAACGTCAAAACGTTGAGTGGTGGATGATCGTTTTGCTTTTTACTGCGTACCAAAAGTAATGTATCCCACATTGTCTCCAATCGCTGCTTCAGAATCTTGTAATTCCAACGGAGGCTCCCGGTGACTAAACAAAACCTGAGGTGCTGTGTGACTCGCTCGTCTTCCTTCCTTGAGCTCTTGCAGAAATACTTTACCAATCACAATGTCATCCTCGTCTTTGAACACTGTACTAAATACGACTGTTACTCGATCATTTTTTGCCTCTACGTACCTGGGGGAAAAGAAACAGTCGATAACACGATGATTAAACATGACATGAATGAATGAATCAATCATTAATCATATATTAATATACTCACAATGTCTCCTGATCTCTGTATTGTATCACCGCTCTTTTGTGCCCTTCCTCACCGGCTTCTTGGAAGTCAAAGTACTTTTCGAATACGCTTGCAAAACAGTGCCTTTTTAATAGGCCAACATTTTTAACAAGCGCTTCGCAATCCGTAGGCAAATTCTCTAAATCTATCAGCAACGAGACGTTGTATCCTTTGATAAAAAAAAACCCAATAATAATGATAAATATCAATTGATAATCTGATGATATTGAAGTAAATGAATTAAATATCAGTATAACATTCATCAAACTTTCCCAAACTATTCTTTCTGTAGAAAATTAAAACAAGAAACAACTTCGGTGATTATCGATATCACGCATTATATTGTAATTCAGGAAATTTTTCAATATTACCAAAAGTTTAGATACTGAGATATTGACGTAACGAAAAATAGTAATAAATTCTATATTCGCGACAAAATTAAATACATATTATATTATATTTATTTAATAAAATAAAACCTAGTAAAATCCTGCTGGTTGTTATTAATAATACTATGAATATTTTCCTTTTTTTTTTTATAAGTTATTTAATAAAGCATCTCACCATCCTCTGTGGTAGTAAGTAAAGGGCCGTACTCGCGTTTGAGCAATTCGTCAGCACCATGTTCTTGCAACTGTTTGTAAAAGTTGAGCGAGATACTAATCTGTTTAAAAGAAAATTAAATGAATAAAAATATTGTGAGTTAATCGGCGAAAGAGTCGACGACGTACGTCAGGTTTTAAAAATTGATAAAAAAAAGGGATAAAAATTGTAAAAATTGTAAAAAAAAAACAGCAAAACAAAACAAAACTTGATATAACAAGAATTGGATAAATTTAGCTTATTAAAAAACGTACTCTAATTTTGGTTTTGTCGCCTCCAACATTTGAAATGTGGAACAAAACTCCGTCAAAGTCGGCGACTGTTACATCTATCGATTCCGGTTTGTGTCTGTAAAAAAATTTATCCATTATCTCCAATGTCTGGTAAATAAAATGAGAAAAATTGTGGAATAGAGAAAAAAAAAAAAGAAGAAGAGGCAAAAAAATGTATTTTCTTAAGACACTAAAATGATATTTAGAGATCGATGATTAATCGCGAAATGTAAATGACGTTGGCCTAATTCCGATTTGACAGAATCTGTCAAATGTATGCATGCAAAGAGACATGATAAGTAGTTGGCATGAGGTTAGTCGAGGAATGTTCTGTGTTTTGATAAATATGTGATTCAAGACCGCAAGTATCCTGTATAATGAGGATAAAATCTCTTTAGCGGAACATATCACGGTATAGTATAATGTGTAAGATAAGACAACCTAAACGCCCATATAGTTAGTAGTGAGACACCGCCCCAACCTCAAACCGATGATGAATATGTATCGATATATGTATGGATAAAAATATTTTACCAAAGTTAATATTTGAACTGAATATATAGAGTTTAGATGTAATATGATATCATTCGACTCACCCTGCCAAGGCATTTTTAACTTTGTTATTTAACGTTTCTTCTATTATCCTATTGTTGATCTCGAGCAAGATCATTATTACAGAATAAGATTTAATATCCTTTTATATATTATTATATTTGTTGTTTTATATATATTATAATACAATAATTAACAATTATCTAACGCTCTTGTAACCATGAATAAAGAACACACTGGCCTGGCCTCTGACTAATTTCTAATCCACGGTTCTAATCGTTTTTTTTTTTTTATCCACACAACTCGAATGGGTGTATAAGTGGGGTTCTCCTCAACCGCGCGCGACACAGCGGCAGGAAATCCGCGTTAACATGGGAGCCCCACCGGCCATAGCACAACTAACTCCACCTATAAAAAAAACAATTTAATTAAAAGAGAACTGCGCAACGTATTATACACCTTGGTCGTAAATATAACGATCTTTTTTACCGACGCGATATTCTCTCTCTTTTATAATTGAAACGCACCCTTCTGATCTACAGCATCGTTTATAGTTTGTGCCGGAATAGACACAGACCCTTAAAAATGGCGACTCGTCTGCTGAGGATCAGCTCTGCGCTGAAAACTTATTCTAATAAAACCAGTCACGTCAAGGTAGGGCGAAAAGCTTGTCATTTAACACCTTCGGTTTATTATTTCCGATATATAAGCCTGTGTACAAATAGTCAAGGCTTTTATACTGCTGGTAATTGATAACCAAGAATGTTAAGACAGTGTAACTTTGTGTCTGAATGATCTAAACTACTTACGTAATTCATATTCAGATTTTTTTTTTAGCTAATTTAATGCGTCAAAGCTGCGATATATTACATCAAAAAAACACTCATATACATTCTCATGTATTTTAAACAATGATTCCTAATTATCGATACATAAATTCTAACGCATCTACTATCCCGCGATCAATACCTCACTCTCGCACATATGCATGTTCCGAATCGCGGATTTCATCGTACATGTATAGCCTCTTGCTACATACCTGCGAAATAAATGATGCATTCACGTGAATGAAAAAATATGAAATAGAGAGTAAACCCTGAATCCTATTCTCCTAAGTTAAATGATTTCCAAAGATCCCTAGACAATGGAGATCCACGGCAGCAGCGCTTCAGCAGACGCTGATAAACCAACCAGCGACAAAAACTACAACAATTGATAACGGTATGCGAATTGCTAGCGAAGATAGCGGCGCTGCAACCGCTACAGTTGGATTATGGATTGACGCGGGTAGCCGGTACGAAGATGATAAAAATAACGGCGTAGCTCATTTCATGGAACATATGGCGTTCAAGGTGTGAATTAAAGAATTGTTATATCCAAAAAAGGCTGATTTTCACCATAATTTAATGATTTTTTTTTGTTATTATTTACAGGGAACAGCCAAACGTTCGCAAACTGACTTGGAATTAGAGATTGAGAACATGGGAGCTCACTTAAACGCCTATACTAGCAGAGAGCAGACTGTCTTCTATGCCAAATGCTTGTCTCAAGATGTGCCTAAGGCGATTGAAATCCTTAGCGATATAATACAGAACTCTAAACTTGGGGAGAGCGAGATTGAAAGAGAGAGAGGCGTCATTTTGAGGGAGATGCAAGAGGTTGAAACAAACTTACAAGAAGTTGTATTCGACCATTTGCACTCTGTAGCTTATCAGGGAACTCCTTTAGGCAGAACAATCCTTGGGCCTACTGAAAATATCAAAAGCATTACCAGGGCTGACCTCGTTTCATATGTTAAAAATCATTACACAGCTCCGAGGTGATTTCATTTATATCTGAGCAGCTAATTTTCATTCTCTAATCTCTTTTACCAACATTTATGCATCCAGTAGATAAATTCGATTAGTTTTTCAAGCTATTGATGTACATTGAGTTCAGTCTAGGTCAAAAATGTTCACTAAATTATTAGTAATAACGTTCACAATTATTTCCAGGTTTGTACTAGCGGGTGCTGGCGGTGTGGACCATGGTCAGCTCGTCCAACTTGCAGAAAAACACTTCGGTGGTCTGACTACTAAAGTTCAAGGAGAAATTCCCGTTGTTAATCACTGTCGTTATACCGGCTCAGAGGTCAGAGTACGTGACGACAGTATTCCTCTAGCTCATATAGCTATTGCTGTCGAGGGTATTGACCTATGAATGACTATTTTCATTGTATTTCATCATGACTCCCATTTAATACAATTTATTCATTATTTCAATGTCCTTTTCAAGGTGCGGGATGGGCCGATGCGGATAACATTCCCCTTATGGTCGCTAACACTTTGATGGGAGCTTGGGATCGCAGCCAAGGTGGAGGAGCTAACAATGCTAGTCACTTAGCCAAAGCTTCGGCAGAATCTGGTCTCTGCCACAGCTATCAGAGCTTCAATACTTGCTACAAGGCGAGTTTTAGAGCTTATTGTGCCTCTACATCTTCGTTGGTCTCTTACTTTCGATTTTTTGAGATTCGTTATCACTTTCATGGCCCTTTGATGCCTAGAAAATACTTTGAAGATACTTCTTTTGAGAATTTTTTTGATTAAATTTTACTAAACTAATGAAATATCATTGAATATATATTTCAGGACACTGGACTGTGGGGGATCTACTTCGTATGTGATCCAATGCAGTGCGAACTAATGCTTTACAACTTACAAACAGAATGGATGCGTCTCTGTACGATAGTGACTGAACACGAAGTCGAAAGAGCAAGAAATATATTGAAGACAAACATGCTTCTTCAATTAGATGGAACAACAGCAATCTGTGAAGACGTTGGCAGACAAATGCTATGCTATAATCGTCGCATACCTTTACATGAGCTTGAAAAGAGGATAGATGTATGTCTAAAATTCGCAATCATTCTTTCAATCGAATTATGATTTTAGATTAATAGACGAAAAAAAAACATTGATCCTTATTCTATTTACAGAGTGTTACCGCAAAGAATATCCACGACATTGGTATGAAATACATCTACGATCGTTGTCCAGTTGTCGCGGCTGTTGGTCCCGTTGAAAACCTTCCGGACTATCTTCGTATTCGTAGCGGCATGTATTGGCTCAGAGTCTAAGTTGCTAACGGAGTAACGAGTCGTCATTACGATATTGATTTTAGCAACATGCGAATATTACAGTAAATTTGTAGAATTCAGTATTAATTGTATCAAGTATACCTGAGTAGGCGAAGCTATGTGACTATTAGAAATGTGAATAATTACGGGCATTTTTAATTGCCTGGTAATTAGATATTGTTCTGTTATGAGATCAGATTGATTGATTGAAAAGCTGGCATCGGAAAAAAAATTATATACAATTTTTTACATATTTACTGTGAGAATTAAATAAAAGCAGAATAGTTTGCTGATGTAACCATGCGATTAAATCCAGATATACATTAGTTTGAGAATCATTCAAGGAAATAATAAGCTGATTCGAGACACTGTACGAATATTAAAATATTAAATAAGATATTTATACAAATGAAATGGCGTTATCAATGTCAAACCAATAAAAAGCTAAACGATACAAATTAATGTAATGTAATATGCCCAATTCACTCGAATAAATATCGTTGTTGTAAATAATCTGTAATCTTGTTCTAGTCATTTGCCGAGACATAAATTTAGGAATTAATACCTAATAGAAAATAATTATCCATTTTATAGTTTGTATATTATGTATTTGTGCGTTGATATATAAAGAATGGCTTCATATTTTAGCACATATACTATAGTATGTGTTTATGTACTTATATGAAATGAAATGAGCAAAAATGCAACAATAATGTAGATACAATTACAGTTTTTGATCTAATACTGACTAGAGAAATTAAGTTAATAGAAATTAATTTAATAAATCGTTATTGAATTTCGTAGTAAATATTACTAAATTCTAAATTTTGTTAATACGATTTATAATTAACATTATAGTATTATGCAATTATTTATTACATCATATACGACCCAGGATGTTTCTTTCATAATTTTTAAATTCATTATTCATAAAAGCCAATCTATTAAATACTCTAAGACTAAGATCAATTAGTTTTCTTCATTATTACTCGATCATTGAAGACAATATGAGATTCAATATCAGAATTGAAAGGTATACCCCCTTAACGAAATATCAACATATGATTTAAATTATTGCGATAAATACTTATAATCTTTAATGAATTAATTATTGATTTCAATATCAAGAATTCCCCTTCTTAAATCTTTCGAGTATTTTCAAAAACAAAATGCTTACTTTTCCACGTCTTATCTAAATCTCGTAATTCGTTAATTAATTAATTAACAACATTACATATGAATTACTATTCTTATAAAATGAGAATAATACCGTTAATCATTGATATTCTATTATCGTAAATGAACATTTTTCATTTACAAACTACCTAGAATTCATATTGCTTGTTGGAGTATTATTGTGCGTTGGTGACGAGAGAGGATCCTTACATACTTTAGAAGTCATCTCAGCTAATGGTTCCAATTCTTTTGTATTAACAAGCTCAAACTCTGTGACAAAGTAATAGAAATGCTTGTAGCAAGTATTCACGTGAGCTTCCTGAAACAAAAAACAAAAAAAAAAACAATAAAGTCAACATCATCAAATTCCCACAGTAGATACACAGCAAGAAACAAACTTACAGCTCCTATAGCGACGATTCTATCGAAATGGTGAATATAAACGTGAACAAAAACCCTGAATAAACGAGTAAGTATCTTCCTGCACAAAGGAATGAACGTTTTTGGAAATGGCACATCTGTAAACAGTAAAAAAAAAAAACGTTTAAATATCTATAATCTTAAATTTAAAAGAGACTTTCTCCATTCCGGTACCTGTAGACACAGGAAATATAGTCTCGCAGTTTATCTGAGCCTCTATCCACTCCATAAGTAAACTAACGTATTGCGGAGCAGGTAAAACGGTGGGTCTTTTATACTTGTCTCCGTCTGCCCATAAGTATTCAAATCTTGCGCCACCGCTCATCGTAGGGCACGATGCAGAGTCACAATATTCAGATATCGTACCATAAATGAGATTGATTCTGTTGAAAAAATCCACCACTATTGAACAGAGAGAAAAAAAAGAGAAAATTAGCGATTTGAATAAAGTCAGGGTATAATTCTTGCAGACTAAATCAATGAGTCTTCGATATTTACCATGGACTGCTATCCAGTCGTTAAGATCTTCGCCGGCTGGTAGTTTGACAACAGATCTTAAATTTATTCCAGAATTTAAAGAAGCCTGGGCCTGTTTATGGAGGGAATATCTCAGGGTACCGTAAGCGAATTTTTTCTTCGGTCTAAATGTCTGTGATTCATAAAAATTGTGTTAGTCGTTTATGAGTGATTGATTTTATTTGGAATTAAGACTAAGCTGAGATGATATGAGAAATATGATCATATATGGTGGTGGTTAGCTTGAGGATGTAAAAATATCGCGGAAATATTATCATGATATTTGATTGAAATTATTTTTGGAATTTTTTTGACGATTATTTGAAATTCTTCATTCTTTTTTGTTTTGAAATAGATTTTAATTATTCTATTATTATTATTATTAAGCTCGTGTGTGGTTTGTGAGTGTGACTAGGTTATGTTATCAAGCTGTCAAAATATCAAGTTTATATTTACTACCTCCAAACGCCGCGTTACCTTTCCTTTCTGAAAAAATTCAACAAAGCCACTAAGAGCAGCCATCCTTTATTAATATTTTCTGTTGTTGTCGTTGTTAATAAATGAACAACTTATTGATTATAATTTTATTACAATTTTATATTCAGCGAGATTGCGACGGACGAACTGGGACGAACTTGCATCCCTATCTTAGAACGGAAGGAAGTTGAGGTCGTTCCCTCTCGTTGTCGCCTCGACCACTTTTTGTTAAATGATTACCATTACTTTTGTAATATTCGAGGAATAAACATTGACCCGAAGAAATATGTCAAGACAGATGTACATCAAGCGTGTTTTTATTCTGACAGATATGAAGTTTGCGCCACATTCTTCTCTCTTCTTTCTTCTCTATATGTAACCATGAAGGATAGAAAGAGACGGAGTACTGTGTCGCCGACTTCACATCGATCAGAATCAAACACGCTAAGTGTACATGACAATAATTTATATCGTCGAATTAAACATCTACGCATTTATTTTGACCATTTATATTTATTTTTTAATAATCAATGACTGCGATCTTGGAATACGATTCCGTTATGAATCAACTTAAAGGAAAGAAACGAAATGAAAAGCAAAATAATGAAAAGAAAAGGAGACTCGAGTTATGTTTAACCTCACAAACTCGGGTACCGATTAAAGCAAGGATATTGTTTATGACTTAGTTTAAATCAGACTTATGTAAGAAACAATATTTTATCTTAAAATTAACAAACAATTATTTACAGAAAAACTCAATGAAAATAATTACGATTTTCGGTTTGACTAGTTCTAGTTTTATTTCTGACTCTATGATTTCAACTAATTGATGAAAATCGAAGTTAGATTGTATAGGAAGTCGCTGCTACAGTCGGCTTTTATAGAAAAAAAAAGATAATCTAGAACATGTATGAGTTGATTGACCGCTTCGGTACAAATCACTGTTCGTTGCTCTGACCAGCCACCTTTTATAGTTCTCATAATGTCAGGGGATAGTTGTATGATCAACGCGGATTGATTGTGCGGTTGTAGGTCGGTCGTTTGGCCAGCTGGTATGGACCTAACACATTACAGTCTATACCATTATCTCGCGATAGCTTATCTAATTATTCATTATACTCTGGATAGAGTATAATTTTCGCCAGTATGAATTCTCTCATAGAATATCTAAGCAGAGATTTGAGTGTATTGAAAATTTTCTAACGTAGATTTATGTTATTAAAATTATCTTCTACATCATTATTAAAATGCACTTATTGCGCATAATATCAACGCTGAAATATTTTAAACGTATTTCTTTGAGCCATCCGGCACCTCCCACCATATATTCTCACGCAAAATTCTCTAGTCAGCAAATACCAATTTCAAACAGCGAGAATACCGCTAAGGTAATTTCATCTCATAACAGTAATAAAAACTCCATTCGTTGTAATTTAAACGCCTAATTTCAGACTCATAATCGCATTTATTTATATAAATGATAATTCACTACCCTGTTTATGTTCTAATTATCACAGGGTAATCTGGCGACACTCTCGGAGCCAAGAGATATCATTTCGCTAAAAATAAACAGCGAAATTCATAAATTTCCGAGCATATGGCTCAGAGATAACTGCCAATGCCCAGTCTGCTTCCGGAGGGAGTCACAATCGCGGACTATAGACTGGGAGAAGTTTGATTTTGGGACTAAACCAGTCAGCGTTAAATTACAGAATTATGAACTGGAGATCGAATGGTCCGATGGACACAGAAGCATATTTTCTATCGATTGGCTAAAGGAGAGAACATTTACAGAGGAAAAGCGGAAACTCTTCAAAGAACAGATTTACAGATATAAAAGGGTCACTTGGGGAGCTAAAGAGTTCAAAGATTATCTCCAGAGATTTGATTACAAGACTGTTTTGAATGAGTTGGTATATGGGAATAATAAACTATACTTTGTAGTCTCATTTACCATTTTAATTCCATTAATTTTTTCACTTTCAGTAAGTCTGTTCTGCTCAACTGGCTAGAATCCTTGACTAAATACGGCGTCAGCATTGTTACAAATGTTCCAGCCGAAAGAAACAGCGTTAAGATACTAATAGAGAGTTTTTCTTTTGCCAGAAGAACTCATTACGGGTATTTAAAGACTAATAAAACTGTTTTTTGTGTTTATCTACTTAAATTTTTATGTCCACACTAATTATTATCAATTTTTATCATTTTTAGAGAAGAATTTACTGTACAAGTTAAAGACGATTCTAATAACGTTGCGTATTTGTCAGCGGGACTGCCTTTGCACACTGATTTACCCTATTACTGCTATATGCCTGGGGTCGGTTCTTATATTCAGTAGCGAATACAAGAATTAATTTATCACCAATCATCTACATATCCAATCTTTGCTTTCAGGTCAATTTATTACATTGTATGTCACAGTCTCAAGGTCAAGGTGGTGATTCTCAACTGGTGGATGGTTTCCACGTTGCAAATTACTTGAAGCTAAATCATCCTGCGTCGTATAAAGTCTTGACAAAAACTTTGGTAGATTGGAGTGATATAGGACACGAGGATGGAGATCATTTTCACAGCTTGTATCAAGCTCCGGTTCTCTGGTAGAACTAGAATTCTAAACTGAGTTCTCAGCTTGAATTTCTATGCATAACATTCGATATATATTTCTTTATTCTGTTCTTCTAGTGAGGACGAGTCTGGAAATTTAGTGAGAGTGAATTTCAGCCAGCCACAAAGAGACAGTCATTTCAATTCTCCGCTTGAACAGATCACCGCGTGGTACGAGGCAGCCGGATTATTTACCCAGTTGTTGTACAGTCCGGATAATTCTGTGACCTTCAAGCTCGCAGAGGGTAAAAAATTGCCACTAAAGTTAAAATGGCATTAGAATAAAGACCGAATAACTTTACAAAATTTACCCTTGGTTTCCATGCAAGCGTTGCCGCGCGGCAAAACGCATGCGGCAACTCGTTGAGCCAATCAGTAGCGTGGCGGTGCGATTTTGATTGGCTGAACCCGCTGCCGCGTGCGTTTTGCCGCGCGGCAACGCTTGCATGGAAACCAAGGGTTAGTATTCGGCCAGATTTCTTTTCATCTATGAATTAAAATGATTCAAACTTATGTCTTAAACGATAAAGAAGTAATAGAATTCGCGTTTATCACAATCTAAGATTGATATTAGTGTTTTTCATTGTCTCAAGGTGAAATCTTAACTTTCGACAACCACCGACTCCTGCATGGAAGAAGTTCTTACGTCGATACAGTAGGAAGGGAGAGACTGTTGATCGGATGTTACGTAGATTGGGATGAAATCTATTCTAGAATAAGAGTTCTGAGAAAAGAACTAAAGAAAAAATACTGACTAAAATCATTTTCTCAAATTTACTACGGTGAATATTTATAACAAACAGTTTTTATCTATCATTATTATAAATGAAGTAAGGGAGGGAATAATAGATCTAATAATTATTAAGTAGATAACGAAAAGAAATAAAATTATCTTTACTAAAAAAAAAAAGAAAGAAATCTTTAGAATTAATGATTTACAATAAAATTCATTGGTAACAGAGGTATCATTATTTAATAATCACATTTTTATAGTACACACAGCTTATAATTCCTCAAAAATATAGTAATTGTCTTCTTTTTTTTTTCTATAATAGAGAAGAATGAAGTGATGAAAAATGATTTTCTAAATCAGTTCAAACAAGAAGCCATTTATTAATATGGCTTTTTATTCTTCTATTATTTACACAATTTTTATTAGTATAATAAAGGTGAAACATTCCATTAAACTTTTATACAAAAAATATGATCTTTGAAACTATACTAATTATAAATGCCTAAATAATGCGAAAGGAAAGGAACTTTCTCCTTGTCTTAGGCTCGAATCTATTCAATTTTCTTTGAACTCCTAGCTTTATTATTAGCCAGTGAAAACAGCAGAGCGATATGGCAGACATATAAAGCTGTGCTGCTGAACACAGTGCTGGGATAAGTATTCCAGCATAATTCAATCACCCCGAGTATAACGATCTTAGTAACAGTTTTGTAACTGGTAGACCACACTATGTAAGGAAGAGTATGAAAGTACCAAACGTAAAATTGATAGTGTAAAGACCGGCTGAATACAATGCCGATAAAATTAGCAGTGAATAATGGCAAGACAAATAACTGCGAGGACGTAGACATGTCGATTTTTTCATTCTTCTTTAACTGTCCCTTCAAATCTTTCTCAACAGACTTTAATTTAGCGTAAGATTTTAGATACGTGATCCAGCTTGGTAAAAAATATGCCAGAGTACCGATATGCAATACCAATAACCCGATGTGGAAATACGAATTCAGGAATATGTGTTCGGGTAAAAATCGCCAATTTACTGTCCATTTGAAATCGAAAACTCTTCCTAAATTAAAAGCCCCTTTGATATACGCGGCGGGATTTCCGTACAGAAAAGGAGAACCTAATAAAAGTTGTACAGCCGCGCAGATAGATAGTTGAAATATTGTTTTTCTGATTCCCAAAATTGCTAGATAAGCGACTAGCAGCGCAGGTGAGAATAAGAGAATATTCATTTTCACGGAAACGGCTAAGCTGTAAAAGACGCTGCCCAGGTGCCATCGGTTTTCTAAAAATAAATTCATACTCGCGAAGAGTAGCAGCATTGCTACAGGGTCGTTGAATAACCTCAAAATAAATATCGAATGAATTCTGTAGGACGTTGTACAAGTTAATAGGATTAAATACGGTGGTACTTTCTTAGTTTTGTCGTAAATTCTGAACACTAAAATCAATGTGATTATGTACAACAAGGCGAATATGTATTGTGCTAGTTTGAGGTTAGTTCCGTATGAAGTAACGAAGTAGAGGATAGAATAAACGTAGACAAATCCAGCCGGGTAAACCAGGGGCCCTGTGTCACCTCGGAGTTTAGAATAGTCCAATGTTCCATTTAGAAAACCCTCAACTTCTTGCATGTAGGCGATCCAGTCGATCTCGGTGTACCGTACTTTTTCTATCACAAATATAGTCACGAATATTTCGACTATTATCAAGGCTATCGCGACCACGTTCAGTCTTCTCGGGTCCGTTATAAGCGGCGTTATTTCGCTCCATTTTAAATTAGATTTTAACCAATTGTTTAACAACCTTTTATACTTTTTTGACCAATTTAGGTTAGGGTTGTCCCTTCGCGGCGCCATTTTTTAAATTGTCGACTCAACCCCTCTCCGCGCCCTTCTCTGCTGGTCGTATTTTTTTTTGTTTGTGGTTGACGGACACCCAGCGACATCTAAGAGATAATATCTGTACGCTATCACGTCTCTTGGAACTTTCATACACTCTTTACTACGCTTATACTCAATTTATCAACCAATCACATACCGCCAGCTCGAGTTCCCGGATTTTAACAAACGAACGTGTATTTCTGTGACAGGAGTAGCCGGAGTATATTTTAATCGAATATTAAATATCCCCGAGGTATACATACGCGAATTAATTTCAATTATTTTCTGTTTAAACTTTAACAGGTTGTGTTTAGAGGTAAGTTACGTATGTTAAGATATTATTTATCGATATAATCCTAATATTTTATTCATCATTTAATCATCAAGGAATTATATCCTAATTCATAATACGTATTCCTATATTTATGGTTATGAATGAAATAAGATTTATAATTTCACGTTTATTCTTACGTGTCCGAATTTCGAACCAATCGACTAACGCCAGCTAGTGACCCTTTCACATTTTTAGTGAATATATAAATTCTCTCTCGTTATTGAAAACTACGCTACGAACTTTTCGCATATTGACTACTGCTATTTTATTTTTTTCTCCTTATGTCGATTGGAATTTGTAAATCACCAATTTATCACATTAAGGAATAATTGCTTAGCAATTTGAAGGTTAATTCAAGATTGACACATTCTTCTTTCTCAAATTTCGAACGAATATATCTGAACAATTCATACCCAATATTTCGAAGCTATTTCAAACGAATAGAGTTCGATACTTCATACGTTTTTATATTTTCGTATTCGTATAGTATTGAGTTTTAAACCTAAAATATACAATTCAATAAAAAAAATAACTTTTTGTAGACCTCCGACCATCTGATAAATCAAAAATGAATTCTGCTCTGGGATTTGTGTTTGTGATGCTAGTCGCTGTTATCGGCAAAGTTTCACCGGCTAGAAAAGGAGATTGTGAAGGTAAGAATATTCTAATATCACTAATATTCACACTGTATTTTATACACAGCTGTCTATAATATATTTATTGATTTAACAAATTTTCATCGAACTAACTGAACTATAACTCACCATTTTGCTAACGTTCTTACGATTATAAATTTTCTTAACGTATTCTACAAGAATATCCAATTTATCAAAAATGACATTAATCACTTTTACACGTTTGAGGTTAGGTTGAAATGTCAACGAAAAAATGCTACGAAAATAAAATTATTTCACGTCTTTTTCTTCTTCTCGTTTCTATTTATTTTCAGTAATTTTTTTTCACATGTTTTAAAAACAAAAAAAATTACAAAAATATTTATTCATGTATTTCATTTCAGTCTGCATAGCGACGGTGAATAAATTTGCGGAAACGTTAGACGACTCGACTAAGGCGGATACTAAAAAAATTGAGGCAGCTTTCAAAAGATTTTGCAAAGACACCAAGTCGAAGGAAAACAGATTCGTAAGATTAATATATTGTATTAATATTCCTTTTTATTTTTGTTGTTCATCGTTGATTGAATTTATGATGTAATATTTATTGATCTGTTAAAATCACGAAATCGAATGGTATTTAATTACATATTTTAACAGATTTTTATATCATAGATTGTAATTATTAATATATTAACTATTATGTGCGTCATTTCAGTGTTACTATTTGGGAGGCCTTGAAGAATCTGCGACTGGAATACTTGGAGAATTGAGTAAACCATTGTCTTGGTCGATGCCAGCTGATAAAATATGCGAAAAATTGATGAAAAAAGATGCTCAGATATGTGATCTACGTTTTGGTAATTATTTTCATTCGTTTATCTTCATTTAGGCCTTGTAATATCGAATTGTTTGTAAAAGAAAAGTAGTAGGTTCTAAATTTCTCTGATAAAATGTGTATTTGCTGTTTTTGTACAGAGAAACAAATAGACTTGAACACTGTGGATCTGAAGAAGCTCAAAGTACGTGATTTGAAGAAAATTTTGAACGACTGGGAAGAAACTTGCGAGGGATGTATCGAAAAGAATGATTTTATTCAGAGGATCGAAGAGCTGAAACCCCAATACTCGAGTAGTCCAAAGACTGAACTTTAAGGAGCTCCTCATCAATTAGATTAATTGTCACTCTATTAGCTTGAGTTGTCTCAACGTAACAATAGTCAAGTTACTTATTTAATTAATTGAAGAATAATAGACGAAAAGATTTATCAAAACATCGTTACTTCATCTTCTATGAAAGAAAAAAAAAAAAAGAAAAATAATAAAAAACAACTAAAACAAAAAATAACTAACAAAACTTAGCTGCCTCATCAACTTTTCGAGATAATCTTATACGCTGCTCAATATACACAGGTATATACGTATATGTATATTATAACTCACACTATAAAATTATCTCGAATTATTGATCAAATTTACAACCAAATAAAATATATATTTCATTCTGTTGCAAAAAAATATTAGCCAGTATTTTGTTTATGATAAAATAATGGGACTCAAAGGTTGAAACGACGAACTAGTATTCAATATTTAATCGAGGAAAAGCTTCAAGCTTTATTGAAAAACTAATTTAAAGAATTTTATGTCGTTTGCTTTGAATATTGGCTCGTCGTTTTACTTTTAGGATTATTTCATCGATGATAAAGTTATAGTTTAAACGAGATAATTATTTCCGCGAACGTCATTTCGGTATAGATATTAATTAATTTCATAACTTTATTCAAGTGATATAGAAGCATGGCTCAGTTCATTATTCAAATTTAAATATCATCCGATTTAATAAACAGACAAAAAATACAATATTATATCGAATAATGAACAGTGTTCAGTCTTTATTGAATAAATTTCCATTTATATTTGTTAAAAAAAAGAAAACTTACAGAACAAGAAGCTATAATGTATTCCCGATGCCAAAAAAGAAGAAAAGAAAATGCGATGCGCAGAAATGACTGTTTATTAATATTAATAATAATAATGATAATAATAATAAATTAATTATTACCATTTGTAAAAAAAAAAAAAGGAAACAAACAAAAAAGAAAGAAAGTAATATCATCATCTCTCTGTAGCTCTGTATTTATCGTATGCCTCATTTGATGAATCGGGAATGAATTAAAAATGGAAATATTTATAAAACAAAAGAATTAGAATTTTTTCATCATCATCATCATCATCATCATCATCTTATCACTAATATCAAGGATAATGATTAACATTCTTTATTGATAGGGAGGAAAAAAAGATAGATACCATATTCTATTTAATAGTCTTGTATACAATTTTTTTATTATCAAAATTCGTTGCTTTGTTAATGATGAATTATTTTCTAATACATAGATTTATACTTTATATCTTAAATCTATGTATTTACATTCCGTTACTTAATTATTTTATCATTGAAACTGTGCTGAATTTCGCTTGCTTAATTTACTTAAATTATATAAAGCGGCTGAGACGTGTTTACACATAGTACATATGGAGAAAAATCTGATTTTTAGTAATGAAATATACAGTTTTGTTTATTTTTGCTTTTTTTTTATTTGTGAGCGATATCAATCGCGTAATTAGGTGAATACATATAACTATATTATTTATACGAATTTTTATAGTGATCTTGTGTATTTATTTCTCATCAAAATCGAGATCGTTGTTATTGAAAAAAAAAAGAAAAATATACATATACTATAATAATGAAAAATTTCATCCCGATAATTAAATGTAAAGATATGTAAAATCTGTTGGAAAAGTCAATAAACGCCCGTATTCTTTACAAAAATCACATCATAATGTATATATAAATAATATATTTCGACTGAGAAATCAATTCAAAATTATTCCATCTTCTATCAATAATATATTCAAATTCGTATTCGCGCGCCACTTAATACGAGATTTAGTGGGCAGTGGATTCGTAGTGGTGGCATTAGGTTGGCACTAAACATCGGTATTCTTTGCAAAAATAACATTAAAAAATAATATAAATAATATAATAATATATTAATATATGAATATAATATATTTCGGCTAAGAAATCAATTCAATATTAGATATTCCATTTTCTATCAATCATATTTATTTTCAAATTCCTATTCGCGCGCCACATAATGCGAGATTTAGTGGGCAGTGGCATTGGTTGTTTGGTAAACAAAACACGGTTGACAGGACGCATCATGGTACGAGCACGGCGAAAGGACGCCAATAATATTGTTCATATTAAACCTGAAATATAACAGTTATATCAACTTGACAGTGTATAATGTAATAGAAAAAGTGAATATCCAATATTTCTCCGCTTTTTCGATGTCTCAAGGTACGAAATATGACAATTTAAGTAGAAATATATCAATCTTAAAAGTATAACAGTTGAAAGTTTAGACTCGTCAAACAAACGAGAGTCGCATGTTGTTATTACGTGACGTAGACCAACATTCTATGTTATAATACCCGACAAATGTCTTTCATATAGTATAATTGCTTATATATTTCCGATTATGATTGATGGTTGATCAATATCGCGTTAAGGATCGATAATAATTATACATCGCGTGTGTATAGTTTATAGAATCGTTACTATCGTGTGTTTTTAGCCGGTAGTGTTTAGAGACCCAGTGACCTAGATTTCGTGTCATAATTCATTTTTTTTTCTTTCTTCATTTTCCTCTTTGTTTATACTGAATTTTCTTATAATTCATTTAGATTAGCCATTGAATGATCATCGACTATTCTTCAACGATTGACTGTTATTCATTCCTCAATTCGATCTGATGACTGTTTCGAATCGGCCCCCCTTCACGCTGTAAGTAAATTTGCATATATAATTCGTCTTCATACTGTGTCGAATTTATAATATATTTGTCTCGATTTATTCTATCTTGTATAATTTATTCATCTATATATATATGTGGGGCGACGGAGGGGGGACAAAAAACAGGGTACTCCAAAGATTTGGTAGAAAAATATTTTTTTTCTACCAAATTTATTCTGAACCGTTATTTATTACAATTATTATCATTTTTGCACAATTCGGGGTACCGAAAGTTTTTTTTTTTTTTGAATTTGGAAAAAAACAATTTTTGAAAAAAAAAAGGGAAACTTTTTGAGGAGGTAGGGGTACCCCATTTTTTTCAGCAAAAACAAAAAAAATGTTTTCTACAGTATGGAATATATTTCGATAGCTATAATACAGGTAAGATTTCCATTTTTGTGTTATCTACTTACTTGCGCTAACGTAGTAGTGCTCTAAGGGATCGGTGTATTATTTATAGCTTTCATAAAACACATGATTTATATATTTGAATTTTTGTTGAAATTTGGAATAGATTTTATGAAACAATATAGTCATATGATACCAAGATTGATTATATAATTAAATTGTATAATTTAATCGAAAACCATCACACACGACTCTTATTATAATAGAACACGCTTCTCGTGTGTTGTTTTTTTCTCTTTGATTGTATGTATTATCATATAAGCTTGTAAACGAATTAGCGATGTTTATACATATTTATATGTATAGCTATTTAGTTAATTACATATCATCCAATGTCTTCGACGACCGTGCAATCGTCCAAAGTAATATATATTTTCTATTATTAATAATATAAGGGATAAAAGTATCGCGCCTAACAGCATTGCAAATATTAGATAAACGTGTTCCACTTGTATCGTATCAAATGTATTAGGAGTTTTCATTGGCTTAGGTTTTTTAAGCCAATATGATTTCAGTCGATTTATTATTCCGAGCTCTTGAAGCCTCAGCATTCTGAAACAGATAGCGAAAAGATACGGTTTAAAATATCTCGTCTTATAATAGTAGATCGAATTTTTACTGTAATTTAAAAAATTTTTTTATCCCTAAACTCACCCAGAATCTATAGTTTTTTTGTACTTAAAACCACGAACTAGACCTCCCGCTATCCATGTAGTGAGGTACGGTTTTCCAAAAGAAGTTATTTTACAGAGTGAAGAATTCTCAGCTTCCACTATGTCCTGGGCTTCGAGGTAAACGTATTTTCCGGTACAAGTATTTTTGTATGTAGTCGTGATATCGGCTTCGATAAATCTTCCCGCTTTGATTATCTTTTTGTAAATTTGATTTTGTCCATTCTGGTAAGAAAAAAACGAAATTCGGTATTTGATGTTGAAGAGTTTTCAACTATGCAAATAATCCCGTAAACTTACCCTAAAAATTGAGTTTATGAAAGAGTTCTTCTTCACGACAAGCTTGAAATTTGTATTCTTGTAGAAAGATTGTAGGTCGTCGAATGGCGCATGAAATTTTCGTTGAGCTATGTGGGATATGAGCATAGAGCTAAACGCTATAAATAAAATCCAAGCGCATAAGCGGGTAGAAATGACCAATATTTTTGAAAGTTTTTCAAGTTGATGTGGGGACCAGCCTAAATTGAGAAATGGGGTTGATTAAATTATCTTCTACTAGACGGGGCTAAGTTTGTTCTATTTCTTACCCTGGATACAGAATGTTGAGAAAATGTAGAAGAAGTGATCCCAGAGATTACAGATCGAATCGCGCGAATTTTTGTTCTTGAATTTAAATACATGGATCAAAAAGCTCGCTAAAGTTAAAGCAAAGAATGTTCCTATGATGGAGAGCCATAGCTTGTTGGCAAAGAGCTTGACCATCCACGTTGTATGATATTCCAGTTCTTCTTTCATATGAAATCTGTATCTAAAGGGGAATCTAAATTGAAAAAATTTCGTTCGTAATAATGCCGTGTGATGTGTATATCGATGAAATTACTTCGTCATCCACGTTACAAATGTGTAATCTAAAGCAGATAAACGTATCGTAGTAACCACACTCCGTGGAATGATGTCTGTTTCGTTTCGGTAAATGTAACCCATCAGACCGTTCCATGAACCGTTTTTACTCATAATCCCATATCCATGTTCAAGCAACTTGATGCTCTGGATTCTGAAATACGGTTTGCTTATGATAAAATGTTTCAGAAAATGTCGAATATAAAAATGTATAAATGTGATACTTGAAGTTAAACATCTCTGCGAGAAGCTGCCACACGTCACCATGAACGCCGGTGACCGCGGTATCATTTGAGGTAAATTCAACCAGGTTCTCTATCTGAAATATTCAAATTCAATTCACAATTCGATTTTCTTTTTGAAGTTCGTATATTAGTACCGGAAAAGAAGTCATCCTTAGTATCGCTCCGTTGAAGTTGTGTTTCTCGAGTTTGCGATTGGATGAAAGACGCTGTTTATTTATTTTTGCGAATGACTGTATGCTAAATAACTCCACGAAATCAATCTTGTTTTTACTCCAAATAACACCGTTCACCGCGTCAACAGGTGGTAGTAAATAATTGTGCTCGAAAATAACGGTCAAACGTATTATTAATAATAATTTACTTTCCCCTGACAAAAACATGATGATTCTTCAGCCGAAAGTTACGAATAAAGTTCATTAAACGTAACGATACGGTGACAAAATTGACACTGCAACAAACCCTGTGGATAGATATGGGAAATATATATATAATTATTTTTGCAGTGATATAAAGATATTACATGTATGTCAATGCAAATGCAATTCCATTAGTCGCAATGATTACCTCACATCAGATTGCGATAGTTACTTAGGCGACTCTGTACTTATGATAGTCTTTTTTCTACTTTTTCTTGTTTCATTTGAATGAAATAAAGTTTTTACTTACTGCGAGTAATGGTATGGTATAAAGGGATTGAATATTTGGAATAATGAAAAGACGTTATTTTACAAAAACATTAATTGTATATTATAAATATCATGATTAAATGTATAAAGATCTTACACAACTAATCAATCGCTCATTTTATAGTTAGGTCTAATAAATTAATTAAGTCTATCATTCGTCCAAAATAAAACAATTTTCGAAATAGTTTTCTTACAAAAGAAATATACTTGATTTATTATCTTTCAAATAATATTATTATGTAAAAACCTTGAAGGGGAATTTAGTTTTGAAAGTAAATACTATATGTAGTTGCGTTTGGTAAACAATCGTATAGATTCTATTATTTCAAACTATGGTCTTATCCTAACAATCGGATACGTCGATAATTTCTTTTTTCAATCTTCCATTTTTTCTTTAATAAAAATTAGAAAAAATTATTTCCCCTCGATTCTTATCGCTATTTATTTACGCGAATATTTACTGTCTTTATTGTATAAAATTTCTTATATATTATCCATATTTATTCTACGTTCTATACACATACATTTATATTTTATACACAAATTAAACGAAACAACTTTACGCGGAAAAGGAAAACGAAAAAAAAAAAAAAACGATATTAATTATATAATCTAGCCCACTGCTATAGCTATTTATAAACTATTCACTTCGACAATCAACTCTTGAGATCAGATAGACGCTACTTTTCAATTAGGTATTTAGCTATTGATCAAATCTGTAACTACAATCAATCGATATAAAAAAATCAACGAGTCTTTTAAATATTCGAATAAAGTTATCATTAGATCGCGTTGATTTACAAATCGAAATTTGATTTTTACGCGAAAATATAAACTCAGAATATGTGGACTATTTCACCGGTATCAAATGGTTTTCATAATACTAATTTATTATTCGTATTCTTTCTTTCTTTTTTTAATCTAACAGGAAAAATTTGTTTTTTTTTCTATTTTTCTTGTCTAAAGATTGATCCATTTGTTATTGAGAAGACAAATCCGAGTCTAAACAAGTTCGAAATAAAATTTGTAAAAACTTGAACACAAAGATATTTGATTAAATAAATACAAAACATCAGAAATAATTCGCCGCATGGAGTTCTGCTTTGACGTTGTATAAAAAGATAGAGAGAAAGACAGTAGAGAGAAAAAGCTACATTTAATTAATTATAACAGAAACTGAGGGATATTTTATCGTGCAGTTTATAGGGTCTCAGAAAACTGACGCAGATTCTCGATTCAAATTAATATAATATAGATAATTCAGAGTTAATTATATTTCGAATTATTTGTAGAATAAATATTATAAAAGTTACTTTTTCCTCATAAAATTTTCGCCAATAAAATTACCTTTACAGGGTAATTATACCAAATATCGTAACTAACGGCTAATTAGAATACCTTTACGTCAGTCAATAATTGTAATAATTTTTTTTTTTCAAAATATTACAATCTTTAAGCTATTTTGGCAGTTCAATATCATTGAATATTTAACTACTGATTTTTTTCTGAGCAGATTATTGAATGTATTTTAGTTGCAAAATAATTCATCATAACGCCTTTGTATACATAAATATAAATATAATGAAATAGTATATGAAATTGATGAATACGTTTGGAAAAACCTGGACTTTCAATAAATTTCATCACGACATTAATCAATCGATTAAATTCTAATTTAACTTCATTATTGAATAAAAATTGGGCGAATATTTAGCTGCGAAAAGTATAAAAAGAACAAACTAATAGAATATGTATATTATTAAATAACTTAAATATAAATAAAGTACGAGAGGATCTGATTAAAGAATGATAAAAAAAAAAATCATTTAGATACTCTAGTTTCTGTTGTTACTTTGCTTGGATCAGGTAGCCTGACGACTAATTGAGCGCCGTTTTGCATTTGCCTTATGCCGTTATTAGGCGGGTTATTTTTAATCATAGATTGTGGTACTGAGGGTAGGACCTTTTTAGCGCCGCTTAATTTAGGCGAGCAGCACTGCTTCTCGTTATATTCATTAAGATTTAAATTTGTATTAGCGTTTTGGTAACTAGACGGGTTTGCCTTAGTCGGCGTGGGATGTTCCGTCCGGTCAATAGTCTGTCTAGAATCGTTTGAGTTAGAATTTTGATAATTAGAGGACAGTATTTTCATCGGTTGGTTGTGATCGTTCATATTGCATACCATCGGCTCTTGATTGCATTTGAAACTCGACTCTTTTCTGTTCAGTGAATCCGACTTGTAGATCGGAGCAGATAACTGGGTGGAATTAGTCTTGTTTGTACTCTTATGACTGCTGCCTGAGTAGCTCGTCACTGATTCGTTACAAAAATCACTTAAGTAGGTCTGATTAGTGTACCAATTTTTTAGCCTGTGATGAATCTCGGGGAACTGTGGCCTCCGGTTTGCTACCTCGTGCCAGCACTCTATCATGAGACTGTAAATCATCGTCGGACAATCTTCAGGGCAAGGAAGCAATTGGCGGGATCTAATCATGTCTATAACTTCTTGGTTGTTGTATCCGTAGTATGGCTGAAAACAGAGATAAGATATAGTGCAAAATTCGATCATTTATTAATCATCGAGCGATTATTTGATCCTTTATCAACTCACCTGTAACCCGTAACTGTATATCTCCCATAATACGACTCCGTAACTCCATACATCAGACTCGGTAGTGAATTTACCATAGAGAATAGACTCTGGCGGCATCCATCTCACCGGTAAAAGGCTTTTAGATTGTACTCTGTAGTAATCGCTGCTATAAATGTCTCGGGAAAGACCAAAGTCGGAGATTTTAACAGTGAGGTTTTCTCCCACTAGGCAATTGCGCGCGGCTAAATCACGGTGTACGTAGTGATGCCCGGCAAGGTACTCCATACCTGTGATAAAAGTAATGGAAGAAAGGAATATTATACCTTGATTGAATTTAGAAATAGAAGTAGATACTTACCGGAAGCTATCTGCAGTGCTATGTGAAGGAATTCAGGTTGTTCTAGAATCTTTCCTTGGCCGTTATTCAACGGCACGTCTGATCTTGGGGAATGGCATATCAGGAATTCGTGCAGATCGCCTTGCGTCATGTATTCGAATAGCATGCACATAGGTTCGCCCTTTAGAATAACTCCAAGAAGGCAGATGATGTTCGGGTGTCTTAGGTCGGTCATTAAATCAACTTCGCGTTTGAAGTCGCTCTGGGTTTTTGGAGTAGCGTTTTCCTTCAGGGTTTTAATAGCCACGAATATAGTTGGCTCTGATTTATTTCCCGTTTGTAATTCGCCCTTGTAAACTTTGCCTGAAAAGAAAATGAACAGATGTATAAAGTGAATAGGAGAGATTCATAGAATAAGAGACCCACCAAAAGCTCCTTCTCCTAATTCCTGTAAAAATGCAACGCTATGAATCGAGAATTGGGGAACCCGGTTATTAGACGTCCGGCTACTTCCGCTGCTCAAAGTTCCTGCTCCAGGAGTTATATTTCCCGGTCCGGCAAGCAAAGAACTCATTTCCATAGGCTGAGTAGTACTTCTTCTACCGTCGTAAATGTTTTTGTCACATTGTACACCGGTCAGCATCTGTAAATATCGATAGAAACTCTTTTAGATTATGAAAGGCGTTTGAAAATTTTACCATCATTTTTATCACTCGCCTTATTAGACGGCAAGTGGTTTGGTTGCCTGCGAGACTTTCTGCTCTTATAACAGCAGCAATAGCAGACTAAAATGATGACAAAGCCTCCCGTTAAAACGGTACCAACAATCGCGTAGATCCATAGATGTTCAGCTGTAAAATAAAGCATAGAAAATTCTGAAGAAATTTGTTTCCTACTATGAGATTAGGAGAAGACTTTCATCCTACTTACCGCACTTTGGTATGTTACAAAATTCCACTTCTATGCTGTTCTTTTTGTCCACGTAACACCAAGGCTGCGATTCCACGCTGCCAGGGTTTCTGCAGTAAGAATGTCGCCCATTAAGTTCCTGATATTCTGATATTTCATGGCGACGAATGTGCGATTGATCGGACCATATTAAACACGGCTTTCCAAGCGCGCTAAATTTGACTATGCCTTGATACGACTCGCCTCTTCCCCAGTAGCAGCGATCGTCTATAAATTAGAAAATTGTAATGAGGATGGAAGAACTTCTAATTCGTTAGATTTTCTTCAGTATTTTCAATCTTTTTTCTACATCTGATGACAATCTGCTGTTACTTACTTTCTTGTATGTTATCTTCAACGGATATACCAAGGCTAAGGCAATCCGCAGCTTCCAATGTCCCATCTGGTGGTAATTCTGAACATTCTAACAGAGGTACTTGGCGAATGACTTTCTGTCTTTTAGCGATGACGTACTCCTTCCTGCACAATTCATTTTCTAATATCTCGCACTCCTTCCTACATATTCTTCGCAATTTATGATTAAGTAAATTCCTCCCTGCAGCTCTGTTGTCGAAATTTAATTGAGAGTTATTTTTTCTTGCCGGTAAATTACCGTTTTTATCCAAAATAAAATGGAACTTAGACTCGTAATCGGGACTTCTTTTCATCCTCGTATTACGAGGATTTGGAAAATCGTTGAGATCCTCATCTCCGTCTATATCATCCGGAGACAATATCTCTCCTTGGTTTGGTTTCAGTAGATTAAAGAGCTGCGTACTCGCTTCTGAATTCTTAGCTTTTTGGAGCTTTGGCTGATCTCGACAAATCGGAAATGCCGAATAGCAGAGAGACGGCTTTGCGTAACTCTCGCATGTGGATGATAACTCACTGTTGAATATCGTTAAAAAGACAATTAGAAAACAATTTGGATTTTCATTATTATTATTATTTATATTATTACATCAAATTATACTAACTTTGAAAAATTAATCACTCTGAAAGCTTGCATAAGTCTTTCTTCCAGAAGTTTTTGGGTCATACCAAACGGAATGTAGACAGATTGGTTGCCGACCAATTCGGCACAAGTTTTGCCTATGTAAAGCTGTATATAAATTTGAAGAAAGAGAATTAGATCAATTAGACAAATGAAATAAAACGAGAATAAGTTTGAATCGAGATTTTGTAATAAGAATGAAAAAAAACGATTATTTTATAATTAAAATTATAACTAAGAGAAGATAGAGATAGAGATGGAGAGAAAGAGAAAGAGAGAGATGGAAAATAATGGTTAAGAATTTTGAAATTATTTTTTTGCATACCTCGCAAGTTCCTTCGCGTTGTACATCAAAGTGAATATTAAGGCCGCTATGTGGATTGAAATCTACGGTACTAGATTGTGAACTTGTTGGTTGAGGACTGGGTGAAAATATTTCACTGAAAGAGTGGGTTGGCGTTAGATGAGATATGTGGGGTGTCGATATACCGATCCCTGCGATTTCGAGTTTGTCCCCATCCGCAGTACTGTATAAAAATAAAATAAAATGAATAAATAAGAGAGGTTAATATTTTTTCTTTTTATTCATTTATTCATTTATCTTTGAATATATATTGAACAATGATATTGAAAAAATTTGTGGAATTAGTATCGTCGATCTAATAGTTGAGTTTTTTATTTTAATTAAAAAAAACTACGTAACATAACCTTAATATTGTCAACAAAGATTTGTTTACCTCGTTGATATAATATCTGTATTATTTTCATCGTGGTTTTGACAAATGACAAATATATTGAAAATATTTATAAATATTAGGTACACATGTAGTAGCTGCATAGTTATTTATTATATTCCAATACATTTGATTTTAATAATAGATATTATAGTTATTATTTGTTGGTTGTGTTCTACTTATGTCATTTAGATGTGATTCAGAGTTTATAGACAGGCGTTTATAAAATCCTGATATTAACGCCATCTATGATCGAACAGTCATGTTATGTATCGATAACTTACCTACGAGGTTTACGGTGTCGGTAATTTATCACTTACCGACGTTTCTATTTCTTTTTTTTTCCAAACTTTCGGCTAACCGACGCTTCTATTCGATTCGAATATTCGAAGGGGAAGGGGAAGGAAATTTGTTGTGACAGGTATTCGTGGGGTTGTTATTTATTCGTGAATATAGTGAATATCGAGTGTAATATCGTTCACAAACAAAGTTAAGATAAAAGGAAAAACTACTTGTACCGAATACTACGATATTAGAAGAAATATAATTATGGTTTACTCACCCGTCTAGTAAGTCTGGAAAGTGAGGTATTATCGGTGAAAAACTTCCGACATCAGCTGCGGCATTAATCGGTCTACCAGCTGAAACATATATGATAAGGTTAATTAATTTCAATTATATACTAATATACTCAATGATTAATGAAATTATACGATTTATTATACTAGAAGTAAATATCTATCGCATGATTACCTACATGTTAATTTTCATTATAAAACGATATCACAAGATCCAGCTTAGTATTAGATAATTTAAAAAAATCAAAAATTCGTTATATTTACACACTTTTGAAATTATAAGGGTTCAAATTTTTAGAGAATTTCTTTTAAAATACATACAACAATATTTCGTCAATGAAACGAAAGACGAAGAAGAAGAAAAAAAAAAATATATAATAATAATAATGTTTGTCCAAAACGGAAGCACCCTAATATATATAAATAAAATGAACAGGTTTGTTAGATAGATCTCGCAATACAATACGCAATATTGGACAAGATCGTTGCCGATTATCTTTAATTAGTCTTTAAACCGAGTTCACACTCTTTCTAATTACACTAACGGTCTAACGTTCTTTCGTTTTGTAACCACGGTATATCCCATTTAGTCTGAGAATAGAAATAATAAAGATTAATGATTTCTATACATACGTAGGCTGCGGGTTTATCAATTTTTATCCACCGTTTTGTTATATACCTTAATTATTGTTATTATTATTTTATTATTTTTTATCTTTCTCGTTCTTTAATTCAAAATTAGATCAAAAATTTCATTTTTTGTATAGGATCTGGAAAAAAAGAAAAAAAAAATAATAATTTCTTCCTCTTTTTTTATTTCGGGCCGAAAACTTTATCACCCGTATTATTTGTTGACAAGTTGTTAAATATGGTTGAATGTTTTATGATAATATCAAAGCTTTAAGATTGCATATAGTTTAGAAACATTATGCGACTGCAACATAAGTACGTATAGTATAGTATAGTACATACGATACAAACGTGACGAGGAATGAAACAAAGATTCGTTGATAAACGTTCAAAGGCGTTGCGAGTCGCATTAAAAGTTGTTTGTGCGACTCTCGCGATCTCGTAACAAGATCAATTGAGATCTATGTGATTTGATCATTTGTATTTTTAGCTGTTCATTATATATAACAGTCGAACCCTATTCTCTCCCTCCCCCCCATATATATATATCATAGTTAAACGAACATAACATAACTTAGTAGATATATATAATGATTATGATAGTAGATACAGTATCTCATCGGAGTTGCATTATCCTTGCCTCTAAATACTTCTGACTTTCTACGATACACAAAAAGAAAAAAATAATAATAATAATAATAATAATAATAATGAAAAGGTAAAGAAACGTAATATAAAGACGGTGTAATTTATATTAATTAAAAATAGCTTAGACTGATTTTTTTTTATTTCAATATTTATCATTATATTATCATTATTATAGTATAGGTATATGTGTCTCGTTACATATATATATTAATCGAGAATTAATCTTCGAGACGAGTTTAAGTATATGTAAAAGTCTTTTATTGAATGAATATATACTTAAGCTATTCATTCGACGCTTTTGTATGCTCTCTGTACTGCTGTACTGTATGCTGCGCTCGTTCTAAGATTTAGTTTTATTTTATACGTTTTTTTTTTTTATCCAGAAAAAAACGCATTTTTTCTATTCAGTATGTCTTTTCATTACGGGGTAGGTTAGCACGGAAAATTTTAGAATCGTAAAAATGATAGAAAAGTACCAAAGGAATAATTCTCTTCCGGGTTCTTCTCTAGTCTTCTAGATACGCGATTTTATATAGAAATAGTCAAATTAATGATGGAGTGTTTAAATAAGCAAATAAATAAATAAATAAATAAATAAATAAATGATATGGCAGGGTAATGATCGTTGAGATAAATTTTCGTATTGGTACAGCGGTCATTACCCGCACTTGCCCCCAGCTGACTGACTGAAATCATAAACTGTATATATATGTGTTGGTAATATTATCTATACCTATAATTTAAAGCTCGTACGGAAATGACGTAGGATGACAAATTTCCGACCCTTTTAGTTAAAGTTCTAACTAAGTGGTACTTTATTTATTTGTAATTATTTGCTCAAATTTTTCTTTTTTTTTCCTCTTTCAATATTAGATTAACAGAAGAAGAATTAGAAACTGAATATATATATGATCTGGTTTTATATACAGTATAAAAACTTTCGTTTAATCATTCTTACTAAATTTTAATTACACGTGTTTTCGTGATTTTATATAAAGCTGTAAATATACATCAACGACCGAGTAAGGAAATCACCCTTATTTATATGTAGAAGAAAAAAAAATCTAAAGAACCTAATTTAAATGCTATAGAATCCTGCACCCTTATTTCATATATATATAGGTATGTTAATTTCACGTATAGGGGGTGAATTTCGTTTATAATCGATTCGTCATCTTCACTATAACGTTATATACCTTAACCAAACTTTAGATAAGAATATAAAACTGTATGAATATTTATTTCTCTTCTTCAAACATGATAAACAAAACGATAAAGAAAATTTTACTCAATAAAAATTTTTAATAAATGATTTTACAAAAAAAAAAAATTATGATAAATTCAAAATCGATGGACGGATATAGATTTTTGATTGATCCTAATTTTTTAATATATATACGTATTATATTCTTTTTTTTATTATTCACCCTCGTTTTTGGTACAACTATAAGTACTTTCTTTCAAGTTTCCTTTTTTTTTTCTTCTTCTTTTTCGTTTTTTCGTTTTTCATTCAACATAAGGGTAGATTTGGATTTAAGATATTATTTGCTTTGTTGGTCCGTGAGCGAGAGTCATTCGCGTATGTGTGCATACGACAAACAACAATCTCTTTCTAGACTAGACCGGAAGTCTGTCGAGGGGCTGGAAGCTGATATAGGGGATCGAATCAAGCTACATATATACAAATATAAATATACTTACACTTACATATATATATATTATATATAGGATACAATATAATAGGAAATAGCTTTGTGTGTTTTAACAGCAAATTGCAATAGATCGATCAACGATTACATGTATATTGCTTCTTTGAAGATTCGGGTATATAAATATAGTTAGGTATACCTTTATTTGACAATTTTGTTATATACTTATAAAGGTATATAGTATATATGGGTTGTATATAGTATACACATTGAATAATAAGAAGAGAAGAGTTTTGATAAATTTTCAAAGTCTGAGGGTATAACTTGGCAAAGTTGACTCTTATTTTTCATTAGCTGTAGAAGCTACTTCACCGGGACAAATTGCCTTTCCCTTGAAATTTTTAAACTCTAGATTCTCAGGGGGATCAAAATATCGCTTGTTTACCCGCCTCACTTTTATATATATATATACTAGAATTGGGAAATGGGAAAATTTTACTTCCTGGATATTTCAGACTCGTGACTTCCTCCAAATGTGTCACTCAAGACATTTTACCCCATTCTTTATATATATATATAAAAAAAAAAAAAAAATATCGAATAACCTGTATCATATATTTCAAGAACCCTCGATATGTACAAAAACCCAACTTCCCCTATAGGTACTTCAATTTCGTACTTTTATACACAAAAATTCAGGTTTCCCCTCTCCCCCCCCCCCCTTCTAATAATCAACTAGAAATATTATATACTATTTAATTATCAATTTCTATATACAATATACGTATAGATAAAAAGTGTAAGTCATTATATAACACGATGTATTATTTTTTCATCTGGGGTTCCCTGCGGTATTGTACAAGTTATATTCTCGAAGAATGGTCCATTCAGAAATGCATTAACGCTGTTCTGAATGGAGTAGCGTTTACACTATCTATATTACTACATCGTAGTAGTGTGCTGGGAGTTTACGGATACATTAACATATACTATTTATAAATTTTTGCGTCATCGTCATTTTTAAAAGTCAAAATTAGCTGATAAATTTACAAAATTTGGGGGGATGCCATATACATATTATATTCTATCAATAACTTTTTTCATCCTGTTTTTTTTTTTCTTTTTCTCTATTAGAAAGAATATATTTGGGGCGAGATTTTAGGCAATATTTTTTATTACACATATCATTCAAGACCCGGTGGTATGTATGGTATATAAATATATACGCTGCTATACAGTATAGCATAATACATATAATATATAACATAGTAAAGTGTAACCATTTGAGAATGAAAGAAGAAGGGTGGTGGTAGTGGTGGTAGTGGTGGTGGTGGAGACGTTATTAATGACTCTGAGAACGCTTATCTTCTGCACTTCCTGCTCGAGATAATATCCATCGGATCGTTTGCCACGGCGAGCATGATATTATCACATATACATATATAGGGTATATATTATACATATATATATATGCTACTTTCGAATGCTACTCACGGTCTACATATATATACATATATATTTATATAATAAGTCTGAAATTGTCAAGAAATGTTGAAAAATTTCGTAAAAAAGTAAACTTCGAAGATCCAGAAATTGAAGAAATAGGAAAAGAAACAAGAACAAAAAAAGAAAAAAAAAAGGGAAAATTATACACGTAATAAGTAAGAATCAAATCACGTACGCAACTGCGCAGCAACAGCATGGGGCTATGGGGGAGCTGGTATAGTACCTGTACTACCGGATTGAATTAAAGGACAATACTTATACTTCTTATTGTAGAGACAACCCCCCCCCCCCCCGCACCCCTCGTGAATAATGTATTTCAAGCGTCTAAAGGCAAATGGTGTAACTATGACGCGTGACAAAGATTTACAAGATGTCTATCGCATATTAAAATGAACAACTAGAAAAAAACAAAAAAAAATTAAAAAAATAAAAAGACAAAAAATTTGTATAAAGTAATCCGGCGACGAGTGATTATAATTAAGGGTGAATTCTTCTAACTCGAGATGATAAAAGGTAGGGTATATATATATATATATTTATATATATGTACTCGGAAATTAATGTTTCGCGAAATAAAGCCCAGAAATGTTGTATATATATTATATAAATGGTGCGGGGGTGTAAGCGACAAGCTATTCACAGCTCGTGCTCAACGGCGTTAATTATTCCAGATAATTGAGTTTGATTGTTTCGCCGTAGTATAGGTCGACCTCTTTTCCCTTCTAGAACAGAAATTCCCTGTCTTCTCTCCCTTTTCGTTTTTTTTTTATTTTTTATTTTTTATCTTTGTTGCTAAAATTGACAAACGGGTAGTAAAATCAACCCTTAAAGCTACATCATCATCATCATCATCATCATCAGGGTAGTATATAAGGTATGACCTATATACGCGACCCGCAACCCTTATACGTTTAATAAGTCTCCGATAATTTTATTTCAATTTTTTTCTTCATTGCTGTTGCTAAATAATTGACCGAGAAAAGAAAAAAAAAAAAATAATAATAATTATCATAAAAAAAGGAGGATATAGAAAATATCAAATTGTGCTAAAGCATATTACTGCATGTACGCAGATTATCGAATATCGCATATGTATCTAGATAGTTATAAATATATATTATATACATTTTAGACGAGCATTGGTCCGTGCCATTGCAGAATCCGTTCATGCGAGAATGGTAATTTAACACGGACCGTATTTCTCTGTATAGGGTATTGCTTAAAATTCTATATCTAGCCTAGGCGAACTCGGTGTAGTGTACCTAGTTTAGGCTTTGCCACGCGTGACGCGTATATTAAACGGAGATAAGTAGCTGTTCAAGTAGCAATTTTCTTTACTTTTCTTTTTTTTTTCTTCATTACCTACTATTAGATAAAACTTCCACAGCCAATTTTAACAACCCCCTCCCCCCCCCACCTAGACGTATATAAAAATATTTCAATAAATTTTATTCATATATATATAAATCGAAATTTTTTATAAATTCGATTATTAGTTCAATTATAAATGATGATATTAAATTTAGTTTTGGATGGATTTAACGACTTTTTGAATCGCGGTTTTAAACCGACGAATCGTTACACCGAATTCGCGGTTTTTCATGAATTTTAAACTCGTTCGCGGTTTTACTTTATTCGTTGTATAGAAATATAGAATAACTAGAGAACGATATAAATGAAAGTAAAATTTCAATAATTTTAAACTCGCGTGGTTTAATTTTTTTTTTGTTTTTTTTTTTTTTTCAAACCAGATCGTTTAAATATCCCTTATATACCTATGTATAGTATAATATATACTTATATTATTCGCCAATGGACTGAAACTATATTCATATACACGGAGCTAGGTCAGATGACGTAAAATAATCCCATAGGATTACGCGGGTTGATTTAAAGCGAAAATCCGCTCTAGCTATAGCGCGTGGTAGGTTTTAGTTGATGTTATCATTTCCGCGGGTAGATTTTACCCTCCCTAATACCCATTAGTGGCTATATATATGGAATAAATATATAACCAAACCGCACGAATACGTAATATTCAAATTACCGAAATGATACGGTGATACACATACCGCAATGCGGCGTATATATCGAAACGGATTTTCCAATTTCAAGAAATTTTTTTTAATCGTCTCAAAAATAAACTAAAAAAAAAAAAAAAAATGGGAAATTAAAAATTTTATAATACAGATATAAAATTTGCAAAAAAAAAATCCAACACGAAGGAAATTTCCTTATCTGAATAGTCTTTCTTCTCCTCCTTATGGGGTATGGGGTTGTAAGACGGGATTTTCATCACCTCCGTTATACCTCGCAGGGTTCTAATCGCGATCTTCAAGCTCTGGGCGTTAAATGTTAAGCGTGTTGTATTAGCCGTGAAGCTCTATACAGCAGGTAGAGACACCTCGGTTTCTCTTCCTTATCCTTATCCCTGCAAGATCCCTTCTTCTTATTCTCACCTCGCTTACCGTTTAGCAGGGCCATATATAATAGCCCGAAGTGATTTCGACGAGATATTTAAGAGAATCAAGCGGTTTTAATTTTTTCCTGCATTTTTTTTTCTTTTTTTCTTTCTTCAAATTAGCTTCGGTGTAGATGGATAATCTACTATATATTTATATATGTGTGTGTTTGCGTGTGGTCGGTGAAAACAACCCTATATCGTCTTATCTTTTTCCTTTATTTCTTATCCACCGTCACATATCATCAGCAATAGGACATTCAATTCGTTAACTTCGCTCGACTTGGTCCTGATTTACCTTACCCTTTTTTTTTTAATTTTTTTTATTTATGTTGTCTATTCCTATGCCTACGACTACTGCAGAGATAAGCTATTTCTTTTTGCTAATCCCAAAACGATAGAAAAGTTTTAAACAATTATAGATAAAATTATCGTTCAAATAATCTTCTATAAGTATAATTAACATTTTCTAAATCCCGCTTTAGATTGCAATTCTTGGGTGTAATTTCATACGGCTTGAAACTGGAAGTCGACTAGATCGTTGTGGTTTACGGTCAGAATAAGTATCGTGTTTCAAACTCATGTAAAAGTTGGCGAAAAAAATAAAAATAAAAATAAAGCTTAAAGAAAATTTGAAAAAAATGAAATAAAAAAACTTTATGCGGTTTGTACTTAATATAAACCGCTGCACTTTCCACTGCAGTTATCCAATCCCTCACGACTAATATAATATGCCATATATTCTAAATATAGAAAATTCACGTAATTATCACTGTAATTAATTACTCATTATTCTATATATGAATAATTTCATAATTATTATAAGAAAAAAAAAATGAACTAAATTTATTAATCCTAAACGCGATACTCACACATCTTAATCACACTTAGAAATTAATTAGAGATTTTTTTTTTCTTTCTTTCTTTCATATACATTGACTGTATCTTAGGCTAAGACCCTATCTAGGCATACATATATAGATGTATAGTATATCCTACTAATCCGCGGTACATAGATATTGCACATCTATAAGAAACGGACAGTGTATGTCGTATACGGTATGCTTGAGGCACGACTTGGTCCCGCGGTGAACGTTAGCTGGTCTTATCTAAGATCATAGAGTCGGTCACGCCTGAAGCAGAGAACATGGTAAATGCTTTTGGCTTTGAAGAGAGAGAGAGAGAGAGAAAGAGAGGGATAAAGGTTATACTGCAATAACAGACTAGGAACTATATCATTTTTTTTTTTTTTTTAATTAAGTAAAATCGCTATGCGAATCACACGTAGTGATTTCAACGGATCTAGATAATTTTTTTGTGTGTTTTTTTTTTTTGCTCTCGTTTCAACCCATTTTCACACCCTGTTTACCTTAATCCATTGTACATACATATACCTATATGTATACCTAAGACTTGTAATACAGGATGAAATTGGAATCTGTATTCTGAGCACGAGGATCTGGGAATAAGGAAAAGATGTGGGGAAGCGATTGGGTGCCTACCTATACCCAACTCTATCTCTATCTCTACTTCTACTTCTACCTCTACCTTTCTTGACGTCGTGTCGCGGAATACGTGGGACACAAAGATGATTTTTTTTTTTTGCTGCTTTTTTTCGCGTACTTTAAGCTTTTAGTTTAAATTGAAAAGGACCGCGTCTTCTGACGCGGAAATACGACACAAAACTGTGGGACCATGAAAACCCCTCTTCTATACGTATACGTACCTAGTTCAGTCTGTATTTCAGTTTCTCGTTTCAATTTGCTTACTTTTATAGATACAGAAGTAGCGACGAGGTATACATATATATATAAAATTGGGGTAAATGTTAGATTTCAATTTCGTATATACATCGACTATTAACATTTGCTTAAATCACAAAGCCAAGATTGAATGCCAACAAGTTTATTAAATCTTTCGAGAAAGTATTACCTCACTTATATATATATATACCTATATAATACTTACTTTACCTCATCGGATCAACGTGACTTAAAATTTTCCCTAGCTCCCTGTCATACATTTACAAAGTTTTAGACACTAAGCTTTAAGGCTTGATATTCTCCAACAATAGCTCTCATAGCTTTACGAGATTTGCCACAAAAATTATAAAATTTCGCACTTTAACCGCGTAAAATATATTTCGAAAAAAGCTGCGAATTATAATTAAACAATGGGTTTAATTTATTAATCAATAACTGGATTGATGTGGTTTTATTCTTCGGCGTCTTCCTATTATTATTATTATTATCATTTGTCTTGTTTAATATGTAAATGCTTGCAATCAGTGTCAAGTAATTAAGATATGATATCGTCCCCTACTACTACCCACGCGATATTCCAATTCAATATGTAAATTAACAGGATTCCTGCTGTTCTGATCGAAGTGTGTTGCACTAAAGTTCTTTGTTCACCATTACTTGTATATATACATTATACATATATATATACGATAATGGAATTCCCCTTGTTTATATGGTGTGAGTTTACTACTGTGTGTAACACAGAGTCTGAAAATCGTCTAATCCAAACAGGAATCTTGCAATCTCATTACTTCTACTTCTATTCCTAGGATTTGTAACCTCGTAGAAAAAATATACTGTCAAACTTTGATATTAGCACTCTAGTAGATACCGAAATTCTATACGTTTTTTTTCTTTTTTCTTCTTCTTCTTGTGTCTGTATCTTCGTACAGGAATAGAGGAAATTAAAAGAACGCCAAGGGCCTCCACCAACCCGGATATAAAAAGCTCTTCTTCTCCTTATTTTCTGTTTTTTTTTTTTTTTCCTTTTTCTTTTTCACCCTACTCGCAGTTTCGTATTTGGGGAAGGTGTTTGTCCTAACGTTTTAATCTACTTTGCTATAAATTTCGACACTATTTTAAACGAGATTTATATAAAGAGATGTGTGTGTATAACAAAGAGAAGGGGGGGACCCCCTACTATAATCTTCTACGATTATTCTATTAGATTAGATTATTTTGCGGCTGGGATTCGAATTCCGAATTACTTATAGTTTTTAAACGATTTCGAAATTTTAGAAAATTTGTAAAAAATTGTGATTTCGTAGTATATTCAAATTTCGTTCTCATAATATTTAGAATTCGGAATTTCAAACCCTCGTCCAATTATTTCTTTATTTCTTTATTTTTATTTTATATCAGACTTACGATATCGTAGCATTTTGACCTGGAGAATACCCTCGCTCTGTATATGATCATGGTCGTTGCTTGCCCTGCAGGAATAATAACCGGTGTCCATAACGTCGAGTCTGTTTATCTTTAGACGACTTCCGGCTATATTTTGAGCGGAATGTTCGTGGGGCTGAAAGAAAACGGAGATTAAAAAATAAAGAAAATTTATTTTCAAGAAATATCTTCAATGATTTTTTTTTTTTCTTTTTTTTCGTTTTGTTTTCTTATATTTTCTGGTGTTTTACCTGTGAGTGAATTTTTCTTACGGTAACTCGTCCTGGCTCCTCCTCAAGAGGTGCTTCGTTTTTAAACCATCTGATTTTTTTCGGTGGTGGATCACCGACTACTTCACATCTCATATTAATCACAGCACCTGCTTCTCGGGTCATGTTGTTTAAAGCTCTTATAAATTTTAATGTACCACTTTTCGCTGTTGACGTTGCGTCCACTTCGGTACTGAAACGAAGGAAAGAAAAAAGAAAATAAAATAAGAAGAAGAAGGAGAAGTAGAAAATAATAATTAATCTTCAAAATTTTTAAATCTCACATTTTCTCTGTACGTACGTACATGCGTGTATGTCTTACCTAGAAAACGCGTAGGCATAAACCTAACTGCATGCATTTTGTTACTTATCGTATAAGTAATGAGAATTTCAGACGTAAGAAACGAGCCTCTCATACTTGGCTGACTTGCCGAGTGATTATTGAATATAAATCAAGTCAATATCGATAAGTCATCGGTAAGAGAAATAAGGTAGGTAGGTACAGACGGTTTAAAAAGCAGCGAATAATAAAGGGTAAAACGACTTCTCCTTCTCCTTAATCTTCTTCTTCTTCTTTTACGTCATCTTCTGATCGAGAAATTGACTATACTATATATTATGCTATATTAAAGCCCGACCAATTTCGTTCAGCTGAAAAAGTTGGGGTCAACAAGATCGGATCTTAAAGGTTAACTTTAACGGTCAGCTAGCAGAAACATCGCGGATATATATATATATACTATATACTATATAGCTGTTATTATTAACGATATATACCTACTGATACAATATCTTAGCAAAGTACAGGTATATACTATATTATACTATGGTTGGTCAGGCCTATACTTAACGGGATCATACCCCGGGGTCCAGAACATCCTATCCTATCCTATACTATCCTGTATTCTATATCCTATATATCCTATTCGTATCGTATAAGAAAATTGAAGCGAAACGTCAACGCTCAATTATTCAAATCATCCGAAACTCCACCTATTTCCTATATTACTTTACTTTTCGTTTTCCCTGTAGGGCCTAGATACATACCTACATATATATATGCAAAGAACCGTGTTGAATGATAAGTAGGTACATACCTATATACCCACGGTCTAAATATATAGATGCTAACGAATCGACGCGTACTACTAATCAGATTTCCTCTTTTTTATTTCTTTTTTTTTTGCATAGATATGTATAATTACGATTCTTTGAAGAAAAAAAAAATTCATTTTATTTTTTCACTCTCGAAACTATCATTAATTAATTTTGTGTTTTTTTTTTTCTTTCTTTTTCTGATTACAGAATGAAGTGTTTGAAGAACACTCTCCACTTGCTCTGGCACTGGCTCTGGCATTGGTATTGGCACTGGCACTGGCCCCTGGATTACAGATACTTGAAACTGTATGTAAGTAGAACCGGATGAAAATAATAATTATCAATATTTAATCAATGAAATTCATGAATTTACAAATATGTATTAATTTTATCGGGAGGTTTTTCAACATTTTTCTTTCTAAACTTACAATCGATATAGGTATATAATATAATTTGTATGAAAGAAGTTAAAAAAATGAGACAAAAAAAAAAAAACAAGAAAGAAATCAAAGAACTAAGGAAGAGAAAAAAAATAAAAACGAAGAAGATTGTCCGTCGCCTTTCAACTTGTTTTAAATAATCTGACAGCCACAGCAAGTGGAAAGCTGTCTGAGACGTAGATTAGGCATTTGTAGGTACTCCATAAATAATGCATACCGTTTCCTCCTGCGAGGCGCGGGTATAGGAAGTAAGAAAAAAAAAAATAAAGGGAGCGAATATAAGGGATAGAGAAAAAAAAAGTTGACAAAAAAGAAAAAAAAAAAAAGACAAAGAAAGGGAGAAGAACAGGAAAAAAAAAGAAACAGAATAGGTGGGATGGCGTTGAGCAGATAAAAAGATTATCGGAATTAAGGCTACGTCACGTAAAAAGTCCCCCCCTTCGGGCCAGTCACCCCGCGAATTGAAATAAATTGAAGAAAATTGAAGAAAAGAGAGATAAAGAAAAATAATAATAATAATAATAAGAAAAATAAGAAAAATGAGAATAAAAATCGTTCGCGATTAATTATTGCGATTTATTGATTATTTTACGTGTATATAAAAATAAACTATATAACTCATACGAGATGATAAATTAAAGAACTTTGTACGTACGTGGGTATATAACCGTATAGTGTATATATCTGTGTGTGTGTTTGTTTCTTATGTACATCGGGGTAAATACGATTTCTCGTAACGCCTTTTCTAGTGCTTGCAGAACTCGCGGCGTGACTTGCCTCCGGGAATTACACGTTCTTGTATACCAGTAGGTAGAGCAACAGCGCCTTATTTCTCTCACGCCGTGTAGCCGCGGTCTCGCGGTATCGCGAATACCATTTTCGCGAAACTGGCTTTACCCCGAATTAGAGAGAGGTTCGCGTCGCCGACAAAGTGTTTCCTTGCGGGTATTAGGAAAAAAAAAAAAGAAAAATAAAAAGAAAAGAAAAGGGAGAAGAGAAAAAAAAAATCATCGTGAAAACTTATAGCGGTATACTACTTAGGATTTTTCACAGCGTATACAAAATATATCGAGATAATTAAATGATTCTAATATCCAGCTTACACACATACTCAATGATCGGTAAAATTCATCAAAGCTTGAGAACATTATTGAAATAGTATAGACCTATTTTATTTATATGCGTCACGTGTTCGCCGGTGTAGGAAGGGCGTCGAAATTGGCTCGGTAACAAAAAAAAAAAAAAATTATACCGGAAGTAGGTCCTACTACTACTATACTTTACTTCCACTAGAAAAAAAAAAAAGAAAAAAAAAAAGATATATCAAAGTGGTCACACTATACAGCTAATAGAGGATTTTTTCTTTTCTTCCGTTCATATCCCAAATTTTCTTCTGGTATATTGGAGAAGCAAAAAAAAAAAATCGTATAAATGGGACGATTTTTACATCGTTTCTTTTCCTTTTTTTTTTTCTTTTTTCTTTCATCTCTCGAAATACGCACATATCTACATATACGTACGTAGGTATGAAATTTGAAGCTAAATGGGGTGCCCCGGGGCTTAATAAGGAAGCTGAGTGATTGGTTCGATTCGAAACCTAATATAATCTCCTACTTCCGCGAGTACGCGAGGGTACAAACGTTCGCAAAAGTTTTAAGTCGTTAATAACAAAAAAAATAATAATATATATATTCTTCAACTACTTCGGTGCGATATCTGATTTTTTGTTGTTTTTTTTTTAAGAATTTTAAACGGTGTCATTTAATTTTTTAATTTTATACATGTAATTAATTTTTTATATATTGTTATGGAGACAAGGACTTGATTACGTGGATTTTTGAATCGCGTAAAATCAGTGACTATCACATATTGTATAATGTTAGATTTATGCGTGTGCAGAATTGAATGAAAAAAAAAAAATAGAGAGAAATAGGAAATAGGAAAGAGGTAAGAGGAAAGAAAAAGTATATTTATATCTATGTATGTAGAGAAACTTTGCGAGACAACATTTTCTCCGAATGTTGTACGCGGAATCTGGAATTGAGGCAATTTTGGTCGTCCGTGTCGCGTGCTAAAGCCAATATTCAATATTGGCCTCCTCGCCCTCTGGTTCACGCCGTAAACTAATTACCTCAGGGATACGAGGGTGTCCAAAGAAAGAAGTGATAAAAAAAAAAAAAAAAATGATAATAATAATAATAATAATAATAATATATATATATATGAGGTAGAGAGCCCGAGAATTTTATCAACTGAAATCCACACATGCGGATAAAATTATTCCAACTCTTTTGATCCTAATACAAATGAAATATAATAAATTAATAATAAATGGAAATTTAATGCTCACCCATTTGTTGTAGCGTCAAAAACGTCGTTGTAGTCTTCGTCCGTTGCATAATCTTGAACTCCTGGATCTAGGTCTTCGATATCGGTGTTATCTCCTCCTGAAACAGAATGAAAAAAAATAAAATTAATTAGGATTAACATCGTTTTAGTAAATTATAATCAGACGATGTTAGTAGATGAAGCGTGTTAATTTATATATCTTAGCGGTCTAAGTATCGGTATTCGTATGGTCAACCGTGGGATATATAGAATTTTTAATTATATGTTTCTTCATTAAGTTTTTTATAAATTAATTTCGATTTTTTTTCTTTTTTTTTCTTTCTTTCTTTCATAAACTAATATAAACCGATATACAGGGAGGGTGAAGAAATTCTTGTGTAATTTTCTTAGACCCTGCAGAGATTAAGGATATAAGGACACATATATAATACTGTCAACGACGATATTAATTAGGCACGTAACTTCACGCGTGGTTACACGTATAATTACAACTCCGAAGCACGTCTGCATGGGTTGATAGAAGATAAAGAATAAAAAAAATTGAAAAAAGAGAGGAAGAAGAGCTGCTGTTCTGGGATATGAGATTATTAAAAGAAAATATAAAACGCGATGCGTACTATAGTCGTTCAGAGTTTATATATATAAATCGATTATATCGGAAGCTAAAATTTCTAATATTTTCTAATTTTCTCATAATTATATAATGAAAATTAAATTTCTTTTAGTTACAAATACGATTATTATTTCTTTACGCTTTACGTACAAAGCGATTTCAATTTATCTTCTTCTTCTTGAATGAATAAATGAATGAATGAATGAATGAATTATTTTATCGTTTATTTCCACAAACTGGTGAAATAATTTAGCCGAGTGTCGAAGGTTTAGATATATACGTGTGAAATTATATGCGTGGGTATACGAAATTTCGTATTTTGATTAAAAATGAAAAAAGAAAAAATCGAATAAATTTACGAGATTCTTTTCAACGCCCTTTTACATAAACGTGTTATAGACTGATTTATTTTCTATAAATAAACTCACGTTTTAACGGTTAGGGGTATCAACGAAATCGTGAATTATTAACGACGACTAAATGACGTAGACACTGACACTGATGCTAATATTTTTCACTAACACGTCATTTATAACATCGTCAGTTTTTGAACAAATATAAAAAAAACAAAATCGAAAAAATCGAAAATGACAAGAGACTAAACTTGTTTTTTCAAATCTTTTTTCAATCCTGAATTAGGTATACATATCACAGTTTTTTTATTCTCCATTTATATCAGTTTTTAATTCAGAATCAATATAGGTACCGATTTATCAACAAATACGAATGGTTGTTGCTATATATAGATATAAGATATGAGCTCAAACTTCGCCTCACACAAATTTTGTTGGAAAATTTCATATACTGTTCTCGAAGCGCGTTAGCTAGCTGTTCTAAAGTTCGTTAAATAGTAGGTATAACGGTAGTGCAGGGGCAGCAATTCCCATTGTCCAATATACCTACATCCTCTAAATTTCACCTATATATATATATATATATATACACACCTAGGTAATAGTGCACAATGCAAGGGTGGGTTTAAAAAACGAGTATAATTTCGGTGTAACTGCATTTCGCATACATATACATATATATACACACCTATATATACCTACCTGTTGAAATATTCTAACAATTTCAGGACCTGCTACAGGAGCATGCACTAATAGCATCACGATAGCTACGACGATCGCCTAATTGCATCCCTAGGTTGATTAACGTACTAGAAATCATACTCTGTAGTATTTTATTATTTTACATTCTTCTTTTTCCCTTGTTTGGAAAAAAAAGAATTTTTAATCTTCATCATTCGAATAAGCTACTCATTTAATTTTCACATATTTTTAAATAGGTATAACTAATTTTAGAATTAAATAGTTAAATGTATAAGGGTGCGGGGGTTTGAGCACTAAGTTAAAGTTAAAGTAAAGTAAAGCAAATGTTGGTTTTCTTAATCGGTTATATCTTGGTTTAGGAAGTCGAGCTCTATAAGGGGTAGTCGATATTCTATTTTTAAATAACCCATAAATGTAAAAGTTGCAGAGAAATAGGAAAAGGCGGTTTTTCTTTCACCGCACAAGAATTTCGAGGCGATTTTTAATCTGGAATTGAAATTAGATGACAAAAAATATGTATAAAAAATTATTTTTTACGTGCGAAAATAACTGACGATCATAATATATCTTATGTGTAATAGAAAACTATACCTATACTCGAGTTTATCGTATCTTTCTTACTTAGCATGCGGAAAATCGTTGTGTACGAGATTCTATTTAACTGCAGCAACATTACACCATAACGTAACGGAGACGTAGAGACGTGGTTTGGCGATGGGTGGGTGGTTGAATATATACGAGGCAAGTTAACGGTAATTACAAAACGTTAAATATATCGCAGTTGCTACCATTACCATATTTCACTCGAATCTATATCAGGATCTCGCCATTTAGCGCGCCTCCTTGCCTCTCGACGTGCTCAACACCGTGGGTATCTATATAGTATAGAACGAACGAGCCTCACTTATCGCAGTCAGTTTGCGATTCGCGAACTTTTCGCCACCTTTATTATACTTAAACTTATAGCGGTTTTCATTTAATAACGAATTATCAAAATTTCATATTCTCTTAGCTTAATTATATTTCTTCATTCTCGTTAGGAGTTATCGTTATCGCTAACCAACACATACGTGAAATCATAAAAGAACCGATAATAATAATAATACTACGAGACGTTTAACGCATGCAGCATGTAATATGAAATATGAAATAATAAGGAACGTGAGTTCTCGAAGTCCAGACCATTCGCTGACCCCCACGTGTTAGAAACACCATGTAGCAAGCGCCATAGGGCTTATGGACTTTCTTTACTTTCTTCATTATTACGTAGCTCTTTAACTCTACTATAATATATTGAAACATCATTATGTCTCGTATATAGATGAAACGAGAAAAACAAAAAAAAAAATAACAAGTGTAATTAACAAAATCCATTAATCGTATAATATATATATGCAAGTAGATTTACTCCTTTATCTTCGCCACTAAGAGACTGACAAGCACTAAATTACCCTCCTACATAACTATATAGGTATACCCATGAATAATATTACCACTTAACTCAACTTCGATGATATTATAACCGCAGCTACATGTCTGTACATCTTATTACCTTATTTTTTTTTTTTTTTACGTGACCAAAGTGTGTGAAGATTTGAATTTTCTTTTTAATTTATAGAAATAATTTAAGGGGAGGAATGAAGATAATGAAATTCGTACTTATATTATAATAAAACGAAGGGATTTGTTGAAAATTGATAATTAATTAGATAAAAAAATTTTGGAAATCTTTTTTACGACTGTACAGATTCAGTATCCAACCTACCTACCTACCTACCTGTCGACGAGACGAATTTGGATTATTTAAAACACAGGCTTCAACGTTCGTTCACGTTATACGAACGTATTACCATATTGAATACGTCGTGACGAGTGACGTGGTATATACATACATGGATTCATATACGTATATATATATATATATACATATACAGAAATTGGTATTCTCGGTTTTAAAATCGGATCCGGCTATTAAAAGTCAGGATATTAATTGAAGGAATTAATTATCTAACGTCAAACGAACTCTTAGACGTAGGTGTAGCTTTATATATAATTGTTCTGTGCATAATAAGAATATAATAAAATATACCGTGAATTCAAGACGTTGAATAATTACATATAGAATAAATAAATAAATAAATAAATAAATATATAAATTGATATATTTTTTTATTAGATAAACTGACGTGACTCAATGAGTAAAGTTTTGAGGATCGATTTCATCGAGTAAATATCCCAGAAATCGTAGTTATGTTAGTATAGTAGGTGGTTCTTATACTGTAAGCAATAATTTACCCCGTATTCAGACAGCGACATCCGTTTTCAGGGGGCTCAAGATCGTAGACATGATGGAAATAGGGGTAGTAGTAGGAATGAGGCAAAGGAGAGATATCCTGACAAATTTACGAGACACGTATTCTGACAAACCTCAACATTTCTCTGTGTGTGTGTGTGTGTGTGTGTGTGTCCCCTATTTCACGTCTTGACTTAAACTTTCTTCGATTTTAATATTATTCATAAACGCTATACGTAAAAAAAAAAAAGTGACGAAAAAAATTCGTTGGGAAATATATTTTTTTGTTTTCGATAGCCTGAAATATTTATTTCGCGTTATACGATCCTGCTTTTCGTTACATTTTTTTTACTTTTTTTCCCTTTTTTTTTTCTCGTCTTATTCTTATGAACTCTGTGTATGTATATGGTGGGCGTTAAGGAGGGGTTCAGAAATTTGAAAGTGTTGAACCGTCGAACCTTTAGACCTTTGAACCAAGTCGAAACGAAACTATAAGAGACCGGCTCTAACGTTAAAGCTGTAGACGTGAGGGAGAATGAAACCATTATAAAGGTATTTTTGGTTTAGAACCCGGGCGACGCCTTGCCAAACGATTTTCAAACCGTGAACAGAAAGAACACTGCAGTCTGAACCCCGGGTCCCCTACCTACCTCTAAAAAAAACTTATTTTGACATCTCTGACAGTTTGACGAGCGCATTCTCATGGTAATATTCGGCTATAAGACCGCACGCCTCTAGTCTATATATACAACGATTTTCAATGTGGTAGTTTTTGCGGTCAGTATAATACCATGGTGCGAGAAATTGTGCGATAAATTTTACCGCATCTAATACGTGGCTTCTTTTTTGTTTCTTTTTTTTGTCACATTTCACAAATCAACTAAACGAACTGATATCTTCGGGTTTTCGGGGTCTGAATTTTCGGAAATTTAATTTACCCAAAATTCAACGTTTTCGAAAATTTCTAATCGTCTCTTTTCGTTTCTTTTTTCTTTCTAACAGAATATTAGGCGCGTGGGAACATTTAATAAAACACATTTCGGGTGGGGGGAAAAAAAAAAAAAAGTAGCACCCAGTCTGCAGTTTTTACTGTCATATATAACAACACCCTTTGTATCTTTATGGAAATCTTTGTATAGGTGATTTGCGGGTGGTGAGATTGAATATCTTCTTCCTTTCCAGTGGTAATCGTAGTAGTAGTAGTGGTGATGGTGGTCGCGGCTGTGTATGGCACTTAACTTTTCTTCGCCAAAGTATAATAATGTTCAGCGAGTGATTCTACACTTTCTTTGAATCATTTCCAGACACTCACGATCTAAAGAGAAGAGTCGCAGGGGTGTAAATGCTATTATATACATATAATATATTTTCGTATAGCCTTTGATTTTACCATCGATTTTTATATACTATATATAGTATATATATATATATATATTCCTCGGCTTTCTTCTTCAATTTATAACGGCGTATTAGGTATACCTATATATATATACACTATGATACACAAAAGATGAGTGACGAGTAAAAAATACTACCCTCAGAAAATTTGTATATAAAGGATTCCGCAGATGTAATTATTTAGAATCCGAATAAAAGAAGAAGAAAATAAATAAATAAATAAATAAATAAATGAAAAGAAAAATTAGAATAATGATACGAATAAAATTCTTATCGTTTTATCAAATGATAAACACTTTTTTTTTTTTTATATGAAAATCAATCAAGTCCTGTGCTGGTGTCAGGTGATCAAAGGAAATCCTGAAACTTGATGAGAAAAAACAAAAAAATAAAAAAACAAAACTTAGTCAAATTTTGAGGAATTTTATAGATAATAATAATAATTCTCTCGATCCACACATTAGAGGTTTTTCTACTTTTTTTTTCTTTTTTGTACTAAATCCCTAGCTTCCTGTGTCTATAGTATATAGGTATGTACATGTTTCTTTGTGGTTCTGGAGCTGCTGCATACGGACGTACGCTTATAATTCTATCCACAGCTTGTCACCCTCGATGACGCCAACGTCCTTCTCTTCTGCTGCATATATAGCATTCAAATACCCAAAAATATAACCATATACATATATAAAATCGTTGAAGAAAAACCCTTTGGTTTTTTTTTTTCCCTCTTTTTTTCGAAATTATTTTACCCATCTTTCTACTTTTTCCCTCTTTCTTTCTTTCTTTCTTTCATATATTTCGAAAAAAAATTGTCCAAGTATCGTAATGAAAATTGTCTGTACATGTACATTCCAGTGAGGGGGGGTATCTGGGAAATTTCGCAATTAGTTGAATACATGCATGACAAAGTTATATAACTATCTGAGAACAATAAATCGCGTTTCCGCGTCATCCGACTCCTAAATTTTCGCGGTATTCTAATTACCCCCGCGAATTTAGTATCCGCCCTTGTCTACAATCGCGTCGTTGATCTCTAAGCGGTGTCTGTTTGTGCGCGAATATTAAGGCGAGTATATAATATAGGGACAGGGTGATTTTCCTCGTTCGCATGTTCTCGTGACATTATTTCTATGACATCGCTGCTGCAGAAGGGGTTCGCGTTCATTATTATTGTTATATACCTATAACTTTATACAAATTATACATATATATATATATATATATGAATATACATTCAACCTATTCGCGTTTATACCTATTACCTCTACACCACCATCTCCCACCCCTCTAAATTCAGACATATTTCCATAGATCAACCCCTTGTCACGATTTTAGAAACGCCAAACCAACTCATGTCAGAGTTTAGTCTTACATAAAATACATTCAGTATAGTACAGCGAATATCAAGATTTATATTCTAATAATAATTATATTATAGAATCTAAAGTAAAAAATAAAATAAAAATTCAGTCTAAAATTTAGAAGATAACTTTCAAATTATTATGGATATTGAAAATTTTATGTGCGCATTTTGAATTTAAGGAAAAAAAAAATGATCAAACAAATAAAATATCTAGTTTTTCTTAACACCGTAAAAAAAGTAATAAAAAAAATTAAATATTCTATACATTAGGTAGAAAATAATAGGGGTTGACCGTACTAACTCTACACTCTCGCCCTTAGGGGACAATATTTCGACGAGTTTTTTCGTTTTTTTTTTTCGTTTATTTTATTTTCATTTTTTTGTTTTATCCCAGTCGCAGGTGGTCCTGGAAACCCTGGAGCTTCGTGGTTTTTCTGACTCGGGCTTTTAACGTTTTAGATATTAAATTATGTCCGGGGCAAAGGGCGAGCGTGTTAGTGTTACGTGGTGTTCAAAGTAGAGGAGGTAAAACTTGCAGGATATAGACGAGGGAGTCAGAGTAAGGACCTTTTAGGGGAAGGTTCTAGGTATATATATGTATGTATGTATATATATGTATTATAATTACGTGTTAGTATATGACTTAACGGTATATGAAAAGTTCTAATTGGTGACAAGGTGTCCCTTTTATCACTGTTATTATTATTATTATTATTATTATTATGCTAAAAAATCTTCTTACGTACAAACTATATTTCATACATAGAAATTCGAAATTCACTGTCCCTCACAATACCACGCGAGATTATATTTAGCGTGAAATCAGCCTGTATGGATCTACAGTCGAGCTGTACAGGGGACAGGGGGCTTTTTTTTTTTTTTCTTTTTGCTTTGATGTTAAACTCTGGTTTATGTATATGTGAATATGAACAGGGGCTAGAGGTATATTGTGCATATATACAGAAAATTCGTGATATTTTTTTTTTTTTTTTCCACCCTCTCCAGGTTTCATTTTCATTTTCATTTTCATTTTCATTTTTAGTACTATTCCATCTCTCTTTTTCCTCTATTTTTCTCTCTCAACTCTATCACTATTCGTACCTAGAACTTCAAAAGCGTTTTAATTGATTCGGTCCTACAGAGAGGAAAGAGATCAGAGAGAGAGAGAGAGAGAGTTGTTTGCATTTGGAAAGGTTTTTTTTTTTCTCATTTTCTCTCTTTTTTTTTGTGCGTGGATTTTTTGACGTTCAATTAACTGAAGTGCATTCGACTTTACAGTCTATAGCTGTTCGTACTGATGATGATATTATATATAATATACGGGGATAGATAGGTATGATGAAAATACCCAATTTTTTTTTTTTTTCACCCTCTCTCTAACAAGTAGGTATGCAATAAAATACGCAATTCCGTTTATATTATATATATATATCTATAGATATATGATATAAATTCATTTTGCGATATCAAAGAAAAGTTCTCTTACGATTTATAGACTTATTTATTTATTTATTTATTTATTTATGTATACGTATACATATACGTATATATACATGTATGTATTATAGTTACAGGAGAGATATATGACCGACGGGGGGAGGGGGGTTGGTATATAATAATATATCTCGCGTTCGACAATATTTAAATTATTTTCACTGATCCCTCTTTCCATTTTTAATAATTCATGAAAGATGAGAGAGAAGAAGAGCGAGAGAGAGAAAGAGAGAGAGATGAGGAGTGCAGAATAACCAGAGTTCGAGATAGTGCCAATTATAAAATAACGACCATCATTTCTCTGGCTCTATGGAACGCGATGCGCGATTGCGAAAAGTTTTTAGCTTTCCTTTGTGTGTATACTCCGAAATAACACAAATCTTTTATATATGTAGGTAGATTGTATTATATATATATATTTATACATACACCTATACTCGTAGTTTGAAAGAGTGCTTTGGTTCGTTTAATATACCTACGTGGTATATAATGAGACAAATATACGTATTATATACATATAAATATTTTTACCTGAAACTTTATTTTTATCATATAAAATATTTTTTTTTTTTTTAAATCATTAATTTATAATTATCAAAGCTACACAATGAATATTCGAACTGGGTAATAAAATGAAAATAAAATAAAATAAAATGAAAATGAAAATGAAGATAGAAATTTTTTTTTTTTTAATTCAAAGAAAGTAGCTTTACGCACAGCACGTCATCCGCACCCTTACTACATTATATAGAACGAGTGCGAACGAAACGTTTCGTGTGAAGTGGGTTGGTCACTGCAGTTATATACGTAGGGGGGGTTGCTTGCCGGTTTGAGGGTTCTCCCTGAAAAGCCCCGTTTTGTTGGGGTGCACCGATGATTGTTTGAAAGTCGCTGTGGCTTAACCAGAGGGGGTTAAACGGTGCTTCGAATCGTGCGTCAGTTTCCGGGCTTATAGAGAGAGTTCGCGCTGCTCTTTGTGTCTCTAAAAATAGAATGATTTCTTTATATTTTTTTTCTTCTTCTATTTTTTTGGTTCTTAGAATCTAATCTAATACAAGATTTGAGTAAAGGCTGAAAAAAACGAGGAAAAAAAAAAAATAAAAAAGATAGAGACACTTAAATTTTCACCCTTTCGTGTCTCACGATCAAAGTGTATGGATTATACTTAGTACCTAGATGCCAAAGTGCAAGAGGCTATATTATGTACGCGCAACCACCACTGAGATAGATGCTCACCAAAGAAGACAGACAGAGAGAGAGAGAGAAAGAAAGAGAGAGACTTTGATAAATTGAGTTTCAAGTTTTTCGCCAACAGACTTAAGCCCGCAGTTCGAACCAAACGAAATGATATTCCATTCCACGTGGAAGATACGTATAGGTAGAGTACCTATCCGTATTCTCCTGCCGAGGGAGAAGAAGAGTGTGTACCTATAAAAGATTGATTGATTTTTTTTTTATTCCTTGCAAAATTCACGATTTTTTTCTTTTACCTTTTTTCATTTCTTTATTCAAAACTTTGAAAAAAAAAAAACTGATGAGACATCAGATATATTTCCCATATCACAAAATTCAACAGACGCAAGAATTACCCTCAAATTCCTAATAAAATAGAATAGAATAGAAAAAAAACAAGAACCTCAAAAAAAAGATAGAAAAATTATCATTTTATTTTTCCTTTGGTATTATATAATACATAAAGAGACACGCGACATTGTTTAGCTTTCTCTGATGCAGATAATCCATATGAGGAATCCAAAATTCACCCCGCTGTGTTGCGGACTGTGTATAATATTATACGTATATAGACACGTGCGCGTATGTATTTTTCGCGGGGTTTAGGTTGGGTATAAGGTATAACACCCTAATATTATTATTTTTATTTTTTTTATTTCTTTTTTCCACCACTTATACGCGGTGTGTGTTCACTGTGCGAAAAATTCTCAACGATCAGTTTAATGTAGCTGACTATATTATATATGTGTATAGGTACACACGTATATATATATATATATATATATATATATAAAACCTGGGGTTTATATCCGCGCAGACCTCAGCTTCGTCAGGGATGCAGTTTACTTTTTTTTTTTTTTCTCTCTTTCTCCCCCCCCCCCCTTCCTCTCGTACGTATAATAGAGTCCGATTTTTTTTTTTCCCTTTTCTTTTCCTCCCTCTATCAAGTTGCTTTTGATCTTTCGCGGATCGTTTTTTTTTCTTTTTCTATCGTTTTCTCTTTCTTATTTCATATGTTCATTGTTTTATATATAAAAGCTAGTATAAAGTTTGAAGACGTAAGAACGAAAGAATGAAAAAAAGAATTGATAGTATAAAGAAAATGGGTGATTTGGCCTTGTTTGAAATTCTACACACATACTGCAGGGTTCAATAGAGGTGAAACTAATGGAAGTAAAGAGAAGAAAAAGAAAAAACAGAAGAAAGAAATATGAAATGAAATGAAATGAAATAGAATAAAATAAGATAAGGGAAGAATGACGTTGCACCAATTGCAATCACGTCGTGAAAACTCTGCAGCACAGTTCTTTTGAATGTTTGCCAGTAGTCGGGGAAATATGTACAATTCCTTTGACGAAGGGCATCCAATTTCGCCAGTCAAACACGAGAGGATCGTAAAAACTCGTATATATATCTAGCTAGGCGAAGGTAAGGTGGAATGAACGCGAGAGGTAAATGCGAGGGAGGTAGTAGGTAGTAGGTACTTCGAAGAGAGAAAAGTGAAGTAGGGAAAAGCGGTAGGTATGTACGACAAGTCTGAGAAGATCTTCATTAAAAAAAAAAAAAAAGAAAATAAAAGAAAATAAAAAAAAGGTATGAACTAAAGAATGGAAAACTTGTATAATAGAATAAGGAGGAGGATTTGTTTGTCAAAAGTTTATACAGAGAACTGAAAAGATATATTTGTCTCTTTGAATCATACCGTGCCGAATAAAGTTAATAAAAAAAAAGAAAAAAGATTGAGAAAAAGAAAAAGAAAGTAAAAAGTAAAAGATCTTCGAGGCATATTATGAGTGACGTGTATAATAATAAAAATCAAATTAAATTATTCATTTTAAAGTTAATAAATCAATTGAGAAATAAAGAGAAAGAGAAAGAAAGAAAGAAAGAAAAATAATAATAATAATAATCAAATAGAATAGAAGGAGTTACGGCACTAGCCCGCAGAAGGCGTAAAGGATCGTAAAGTTAATCACTACGGTGATAAAAATGACTATAAATCATAATTAATTAATCAATGAATGAATGAATGAATGAAGGAAAGGGTGAAAGACAAGGGACTAGGCTACCCATTAGACTGTGTCAAAATAACTTTTTTTTTTTTTTTTTCGATTAAACATATCTACAAAATTTCTTCAATCTGAAAAAGAAATTCTCCTAAAGTTTGAGCTCAATATCTCTAAAATTGAGCTTGCGCAAAGGGGGGTCCCCTTTCCCATCTAAAATACATGTGAAAAAATTTTTTTTTCTTAGTTTTAGAATAACTACATGAATAAATTTTTTTCTTAAATTTTGTTACACATTATCTTATAGGAAATTTAATTCTCTACAAAATTGTTCCTATGCATTTTTTCTCTAAACTCAACATAAACAAAGTTATAAATATAATAATTAAAATTAATTTCTGTATTGTTGTAAACTTTGTTCAATTATTTATGTTGAAATAATGTTAAATTTATGAATTTTGGTTAAGTAATTAAGTAAATTGATTAATTAATTGATAATTTAAAATAATAACATTTTTTCCGTTATTAATTTATTAATTTTTTTTTTCCTCCTGTTCAGCGCTATGTAACTTTGTTTATGTTGAGTTTAGAGAAAAAATGCATAGGAACAATTTTGTAGAGAATTAAATTTCCTATAAGATAATGTGTAACAAAATTAAAAAAAAAAATTTATTCATGTAGTTATTCTAAAACTAAGAAAAATTTTTTTTTTCACATGTATTTTAGATGGGAAGGGGACCCCCCTTTGCGCAAGCTCAATTTTAGAGATATTGAGCTCAAACTTTAGGAGAATTTCTTTTTCAGATTGAAGAAATTTTGTAGATATGTTTAATCGAAAAAAAAAAAAAAAAAGTTATTTTGACACAGTCTACTACCCATATATATGAGGAAGAGTAGCTGGTCCAGAGATATTCTGCAATAACAATAAGATTTTAAGGGTCATAATAGATTCTGCTTCGCAAAGAGACCACACGGTGTTTTTTTATAACTTCGAAAAATTCCTTATTCCTCGTACATATGTATTAGAATTTTTTAACAGGCACCCTCCAAATCGGCTTCAAATTTTTACAGATTTTTATCTCAACCCCATTAACGAATGCTCACGAAAAATTTCGAAGTTAAGAATTGAAAAAAAAAAAAAACTTAGTTTAGAATCGTTTGATTTTTGAATAAAAAATTCACCCGAGTCCTGAATAAGGATCACCCTAGTATAAGCCCTCTTCTTCCTTGAATGCAGAAAATTTGTCAAATTTCTTCTTTTTTTTCTTTTTCTCCACTTTTATTTATTTTCTCTATTCTCACCCCGTCGAAATTATGAGCGTTTTTATTACTCTCCAGCTGCAGGGCTCTTATAACGACAAGTTCAAGTGGCGGGATGAATTATGGTTTTTAGATCGCGTGTCTCGATAGATCGCGATGTATACATACATATATCTATATATATATATATATAGATGCATCCCATATTCTTCGGCTATTTCGTAGATTAATCGTTAGCCAGCTAGCTAGCCGCAGTGTTTATATCAATAAATTTATGGCTTAGATTGCGGTGAGAATTCTTTCTCCTTTTTTTTTTCTTTTTTCTCTTTTTCTTTTTTTTCTTTTTTCTTTTTCTTTTTATCAGATGCGAGACTTCGTTCATTATCATACCACGAGTTTGAAAAGCGTATATATATATAGTTATACACGTATATGTATTAAATCTATCTATGGATGTATTAAAATCGAAAGAGTTTAGGCCTTTAACAAGGAAGAAAACGTGTGTCGCTTTCACGCCGAGATGAACATGAGAATTATTACTCCTTAACACGAACACCTTTATCCTTACGAGCTGCACGCGACAAATGATCGTTTATACAAAATAGCCTATTCTATATGCATATTTCTAACTTCATACCATAAACGGATTTATATTACACCCGTTATTTCAATACCCTTAACGATAATTAAGACTTTCTTCGTATACGAAACGAACGGCTGTGTAAATAACTAACGAAAAAAAAAAATTAGAAAAAAAATTCAATTTCATTGATTATTTCCCATAGTCTTATAACTTTATCAAATTTGCGAGAGATTTTTTTTTTTTTTTAGAAATTGTAATTTGTTGCTTTTCTTTGTCTCTTTTTTTTTCTCTCTCTCTCTCTCTCTTTTGTTCATTTCATTTTTGGGGTGCGAAAATTTAGTCTCGAAAGAACTCGTCCCGTTTCAGAACCCCCTGCTGCACGTGTCATTGGTCAATGCAGTATAGTGTCGCGGGGTAACAAAAATCGAAACTGTCCCCCCGGGCCGGAGAATAGAGTAGAGTAGACCCCCCATAGGTTATTCTCGACTGGCTACGACATCTGCAAAGTACTCTAGTGTATCCGGTATATATAGAATATAAGTTTAGGGTCCAGAATTTTTCTGGCTGACAGATGCGGGGCTAACGCACTTCTATAGTTTCTCTATAGTCTTTAATCTAGTTACTAATATTACTATAGAGTCGAAGAAAAGAAAAGAAGAAAAGAACCCTAATTTGTTTAACTCGTTAAATTTCTTCGGTGAAAAAAATTTTATGCGAAAAAGAATCGTTCCTTTTTTATTTTTTATTTTTTTTTGTTTTTTCATATTCAAAGGTACAAAAATAATTGGCTATTTTTTTTCACGAGCGACGTTTAAGGGTTGTCGGGGGACTGACTGATGGCCTAAAGTTTACCCCGTGTGAGGGTCGGCCATCGATAACCGATAATCTCCACTTTTCACTTCTGTAGGACGTTGAAACTAAACGAGCGAAAGGATTTTCACGATCTCATCGATCCTTGCGTGGCAGGAAGGGGGTAGGGAGGGGGGGAGGGAGGAATTCGAACGGAACTGCTGTCCAACGATTCGACGAAAAATTCATTTCCACAAATCTATCGGGCGATCGGGACTTCGCGAATAAATTTCAGGGGGAAGAGAAGGAAATACGCAATTTTCTTGCCAAAGAATCAATGTTTCTTTTATACAACTTTCGAGTATTTCGTATCTTAGACATGCTGTGAAATAATTAGAAAGAAAAAAACAAAATTAGAAGAGAAAATATTTTCCTTCTATTTTTTTTCTCTTTCACTGTTTGAGATTTTTTTTTTTTTTTTGGTTTCAAAGCTATGGTGTAAAAAAAAACTGTGAAAATAACTGTCAGCTAGACGTAGGGTTATATCTTAAACACTCTGTCGTCGGGTCCACCCTCGTACCCAAATGTGAGAACAACACGAAGTCACGTAATAACCCGTTGCGAGGTTTTCTGTTTATCCTTGGGGGTCTGACTAACACATTGAAGAAGAAAAAAAAAGGAAAAGTAAAGGTAAAAGTAAAAGGAAAAGTGAAGCTGAAGCTAAAGCCATCTAGAATTTGAGTTAAGATCCTTCATCCCCTTTGTTCAATACTACGAGTTTTCAGTCGACTTGAGTCAAGTGAAAAGCAAAGTTTTAGTGACAGGAAAATAAGCGACGCTTTGAATAAGGATCGTTTAACTTTATTTTTAGTTTTCTTTGTCTCTTTTAGAGACTTTGGATTTCATGCTCTCATATAGAGTCACGGGCTTAACATTCCCGAATTTCGATTTCTAAAAGGAAAAAAAAAAAATATATATATATTGAAAAGAGGAAAAATACTTCTTTCTTTAAACGCGTGCAGATGAACATGTTACAAGTTTATGCAGACTCCGGAGTAGTTATATCGGTAAAAGGTATATAAGATATATGAGAATTACGCTGCATTTTTGTTTCTCTCTCCCTCTTCTTTTTCCCATACATATAAAATGTATGTTATATCCACCGTTCATACTTCATATTATATAAGAGGGAAGCGGCTTTTCTCGGGTATAGGTAGTAGGTACGATGGTTAAAATAAAAGGGATTACGTTAAGTTAAGTTGAGGCAATATGGACGTTGCATTACTTTTTATAAGTCTCTAAAACTTTTTTTTACCCATCCCCAGCGTCTCGTCGTCTCCACATTTCTTACCCCCAGAATCTTATTTTTTATTTTATTTTTTTATTTTCTTTCTTTTTCTCCACCCTAAACTTTACACCTACAGTGTGTAATGACGCGATACTTTACTCACTTGATATATATATATATATATATAATCACGAGAAAATAAAGTCGAAAAGAAAAAAATTATCGATTTTCATATTTTCACTATCTGTCTTATTTTTTTCTCTTTCGTTTTAGGAAAAAATAAAAAAAATAATCTCATCCCTCTTTAATATTTTCACTCTTATCTCATAAATATAATCGATGAATCGCGCGTATAGGTATAATCTATATCTATAGCTATATCATCGAGCGAGGTTCATTCATTCATTCATTCATTCATTCATCCATACATTCAGCTTCTGAATTTCTCATCTTTCCTCCCCTGTGACCATTAGATGTCTCTTAAGAGCTCAGTCCCATACAAAACCAAGGAGGTATTACGTCCTCTTCACTGTTTGGTATAGGGGTCGTGGTTCGTCGTTCGTCGTTCGTTCGCAGGGTTAAAGTTGCTAGGAATCTTTTTTTTTTTCTTTCTTCTCCCCCGAGGTAAAATATGATATTTTATAAGAAAGAAAAAGAAAAAGGAAAAAAAAGATAGAAAAAAAAAATAAAATTAGAACGAAGGAAGAAGAGATTTTTGGTTGATAAAAATTCGCGAGTGTATAGAATATAGATATTCGCTCTACGATTGATAAGAAGGAGATATCTCGATAGGATGAATCTGTACAGAGGCGAGTTGATCGTAAAGCGTCAATTTCAATCTATGGGAATTTTATGAAAGCAGTATTCTGTATATCTATGGTATTTTCGATTTTCTATTTTCTATTTTCTATCGGTCATAGATTCCGAAGATCGGACATTCCTAGAATACTCTCTTTTCTATCCACAGGATATAGGAGTGGGAAATTCCATCCTATCTTTCTTAGGTATATTATACTTCCATATATGTATGAAATACGAACGAAATAAAAAGAAAAGAAAAAGAAAAGAAAAAACAGAAAAAGACTTGTCGCAGATCCCCCTATTTTATATCCTGCGGCATATATTGCGAGTAAAGAACAAAAAAATACCCAAAACTTATAGTTTATTATTTATGGGTTTAAAAATCTGAATAAAGATATTCTAATTCGATCCATTTTTTGCCTGAAAAAAAACAAAAAAAAAAAAAGAAGTCACTTTTATGGACAATTTCTTCAAAACTTTTTCCCGGTAAAATTCCTTATCGTTTTTAGCCACCATTAAAAAGATTCAAATCTACCTTGGGGTCTGATTATTCACAAAGATGAAAGTCATCGTAACACGTGGGTTATAACGACGAGCTATAGTCACAAAAGCCGTGTGCTTAGTCAGCGCTGACAAATCCTTGACGTAGATAATACGGTTCATAGTTTCTTTTCCACTCTTCTTATTCGACTCTCTAGTCGACCCGACCCTCGTCCCCTTGTTACACATATACCCTACGCAGGAAATTGGTTTAATTAAATTATATACTCAAAAATTTGTGTAGGCATTAAACATACACAGACACACACACACATATGTCGTATAATATGTTAAAACTTCTCTCGTCCCTTGAGCATTTGAAAAAACAAAGTTTTTTTTGTTTTTTTTTCCTTCAAACTATTCTTTTTATCCCAATTTTTTTTTTTTTTTCCCTCAAAATTGACCCTCGACCCATTCCAACCAACCTGAAACGAATCGAACCCCAGCTCCTCCGATGCGTCAACGACTGACGAGATAACACGTGAAACTAATACACCCTATTGAAGATCTGATGCAAGATGCTGTCCTGAACTTGAACGTTTGAAAAGCGCAGCACGGTTCAGTGGTTATGTATGTTATAGGGGGTGAGTTTGTGGGGTTGAAGATATCAGAGAATATCATAGTCTTATCTCTAACGATTTGGAAAACTTCTTTTTTATTTGATAAATGATGAATGATCAGTGATTGTGGTTATTGTTGTTCGAAGTAAAACAAACAAACGGCAAAAAAAGGTATACCTTTCGAAAATTTTGATTCATTAATTTATATACACACAAATTTATTATAAATTAGACGAGATCTACACACACACACACACACGATTAAATTTCATTGAAAATTCATGATTAAATCCCAAACTTCACAAAGGACTTGAGACCTTTAGAATACGGTCTCTAATTCATCTCTTAGCTCGATGAAGAAGGGTATTTTGTCCTGAGTAGGTATAAGCGACCGAGTGACATGCTACGGTTCGACAATTTTCACTAAAAGGGGGAGTTCAGGCAGTTGGCTGTTGGAATACTTGGGTTGAATTTGATGAGAGAATTTACCACTAATTGAGAATTGTTTCTTAGACTGTGTAGGTATAATATATACTGTCATATTTCTGCGATAGGAGGATCAGTCGCGGAAAATTAGAGATTAGAAATTATTTGAAAAATAGTAAAACTGAATAACAGGAAAGGGAGATAGAATCGCGTCTGAAGATCGCAGGCAGATCCCATAAAAAATAAAAATAAAAAAAAAAAAGAAGAATTATGGAAGGCGATATTAAGAGTCTAAGCACATGCATGACAAGTAGATCCTCACTATTTCAAGGGGATATATATATATCGGAGTGTTTTATCGCTAACGTTTGTAGACCCCCATAATTTTAACAATTCATATATATCCACGAACCTCTATGGTCTATAGACTCTATAGGGCTAGAACACATATGTCCTTATTCCCATGGACGAAGATACGGGGGCGAATTACGTCACACGTTGACCAAACTATTTACGATCTACGTATAGAGGAGGAGTAGCAGCAGCAGCAGCTAGAGTAACCTAGGGGGTTCGAATCGATGGCAGTGTGTTAATGACACTCTGGAGAGTAGTACAACGATTTCTGAGAGTGAGGGAAAAAAGAAAAATGATTGGGGAGGGAAAATGAAAGTTTTATCAGAAGCGGGTAGTATGAGACAACTTTTTGACTTCTCTATGTTATTTGAGTTAATAATAGTATATAAAAAAAATAAATAAAAGTAAAAATCTGATCACTTAAGAAAAGCCATTTCAGAGTTTATAATGAAATTTACTTTCTTCAACTATAATTTTATCCCCGTAGATATATATATACACACCCACACCTACACCTACACCTCTTTAACGGTATAATGTTTTCTTCGATGGGGGAAGAAAACAACAGGCTTTGTATATATATGTATAGGTAAAGTTTCTATAAGAAAACACTGAGAGTTTTCATCGAAGTTAACTTAATAAACAACTTGTCCATTAGAGAAGAGAAGAGGAAGAGAAGTGAAGTGGAAGTGGAAGTGGAAAAGGAAGAGTAGAACAGATCGATACGAAAAACGAAACGAAACGAAACGAAACGATGAAAAAAAAAAAGCTTTTAATGAATGATTTAATCAACTACTGTATCTCTTTGCAGATTAAACTGTACAATGATATGGTTTTATTAACTAATAGGAGAAAAATTATCGGGCTTCTGTTAATAACGCGTGTATGATATAAAGTCACTGGTAGCATCACGCATAGTATATGTGAGATACTACTCTACTACCCTTATCGACGTATATTAGAAGACTAGTAATAGCTAGAAGGGAACCGCGGGAATCCTTATACAAAGCTAGGTATAGAGAGGGATAAGATTCCCTAAGGACTACGATCTGTCCCCTGTGAGTATCAGGGTACGAACCCCTACTCATCGAGAGAGAGAGAGAGAGTAGTGGCCTGGGAAACACTTTCCAAGTATATACTATGTACATATAGTATAGTTGTGCAGTTGAAATTTTATTACGTCATAAGTTAGAAATTTTATTTCCTTATTCTTCATCTTCTTCATCTTCTTTTTTTTTTTTTTTTTTTACGATAAAGTAGATTTAAATTTCTTACGAGTGATAAGAGAATTTTCAGCTTAATATAATTAGGGATAATAATTGGTGTAAATTCGATTAACGTAAAACCAAGGGATTGTGATATCGACTGAATTCTACCCTTTACTGCCAATTATTATTATCATTATTATTATTATTATTTCATTCCATTCAACTCCCTGGTGGTTTAATTCATTATTAATTATCATCCCGGTGAGTTTACGAATCGAGCAATAAGTGCCGGGGTACTGGAATGGTAGATAGTTTCGATATATACCTATATATTATACTATCTACATCTCACCGTTTGCCATTTAATTGCAGTCAGGTTTTATTAATTAGTCGATTAAGAGTTGCGATTTATTATACCATTGCGTATAACGAACAGTAGTATATATATATATACGAGTCGGGGATTTAATTGTTATTAAAAAACACAAAACACATAAAAAATAAAAATCGAAACGTGCAATACTAGTATAAACTTTTAGAGAAATACATTATTTACTTGTTTCATGGTCCCATGCTATAATTAATAGATCAAAGAATAGGGAAACGGACTATATATATATATATAGAAAGATAATTTTTATTATGGAATCATTAATCTGTTAATGGACTCGTCGACACCCCTGTTTTTATGGGGTATCTATCTCACTCTCATTTTCTATATCACTATGGTTTGGATTCGTCACGATATCATAAATGGAAATCCATGTGTGTCGGGGTATAAATATCTATCCGGGTTTTATATATACTCGCGTTTACCAACATTCATACAGATCTACCCCCCTCTCCCATCCCCATTAGTTTATTACTGGGATGTACGATAGGGTCATTACATTCAATTAAATAATGAAATGATACTGGGACATGTAGCAATTTATTAACTTTACTATTATTCGTTCGTTCGTGAATTTTTGTGAATAAAAAGAAAAATTTTCTGTTTTTTAATTTTTTTTTCTTCCCTTTTTGCTTTTTTACATTTTTTTTTTTTTTCTCTCACTCTCTCTCTTCTCGTCGCGAAGAATTAGCTTCTAACGAGGGCATTGCTAGTCGGAGCCATTCCTTACGCGACTTGAATTCGCGAGTACCTCCGGTCTTTGGCGCATTTGAGTTGAGTGTAAAAACTGCTTATGGAGGGGAATAAAACCCAGCAATTTTGTGGCAACGAAGGTGGATGAAAAATGTAGAAAAAAAAAAATAAAATAAAGATGAAAAAAAAAAAAAACACTGGGGGTTAATTTGTCGAGACGACTACGTAGTTCCTTCTTCTCCAGATCCTTTGCCAAATTTAGCTACTCGAGTATATAATAAGTATCTTTCCACTTTCTTCAGTTGCTTGTTCTCTCCTTTGAACTTTTTCACATGAATATTCAAACCGAGATACTCTCGGCTCTTTCCAATCAACGCCGAAAGTAGATTTAAGGTACTTTCAGCATATACCTACTTCAAATTTATTGAAAATAAATAAATAAATAAATAAATAAATGAATAAGTAAACAGCTTTCGGCGGGCATCAGATAAATAAAAAAAAAAAAAACAAGTACCCCCAAAAAAATACCCCAATCTTTTGAAATACATTTTTTCCTTTCATCTGATTGGTAGAATAATTTCAATTCCTTTGAAAGTTTTATTTTACGTAATCGTATATTAATTGATCAATAGCGAAATTTGAAATATCGTCGATAATATTTTTTCTTCGTTTTTTAATTATCTTTTTCTTTCGTTGTGGAATTGAGGCGATTTTAATACTCGTGAAGTCTGAAGTTTGCTAAGGCTCAAAAAGTCTTGGGTTTAAGAAATTTTTCCCGTAGGGACAATTTCGTATAAAATTCTTGGTCAAGAAACGGTGGTGACTATTGCGGCTAACACCTATATACCAGAAAGTAGAAAGCTTGAAATGAAATTCCGTGCAGCAGTATGAAAAAGCGGGTGGTCGTCGTACATTCAAATTCCCTTTTTGCCTATATTTAAAAAATTTTCGTTCTCTCTTTCTTTCTATCTTTTTTTTCATATTCGAATTTTTCATTTAGTTTGCATAACGTGGGGTTGGAGAAATTAGATGTGAGAGAATGGCGATTTTACAAACGAATGAAAAAAAATGAAATAGTAGGTATTCCTGAAATTATTTACCGGAAAACCACCACTAGCTGTTTATATAAATTTTGTATATATATATAACATAAAATACGATGTCCCATACGATCGTGAGAATCTCATATCTATCTATACACAGCTGATACCGATACGCGTATAGGTACGCCACATGTTTGGTTGAAATAAAATTCCCGATTTCTTTTGCTCGATATTTCGATAACGTTGTGTGATATGCACGTGGCGATATTAAATTGCATCTGGTAAAATTTTTCTGCTGCATCGCGAATATCCTATACCTTGCACCAACCATATCGCAAATTTTTCCAATATATGATATCCTCGTGCCAAATTCACGTATTATAGATAGATATATAGGTACACCGCTAAGATCGTATATAAATATACGAGAATTCGATTATTTGTACATACCTAAGTATATGAGTGATATTATTCTTAATTCTAATTTTATGTATTTAAAAGAAAAAACCCTACGATTTTGATCAAACATTTATTCCTACTCTTGACTTTATTTTACTTGAATTTTCTTTTCGTCTTATGGTACATGAAGTCTTTAGTAAAAAAAAAAAAAAAATGAAAAGAAGAAGAAAAAGAAAAAAATTCATTTATGTATAAGAAAAGAGTATGTGGAGAAAAATTTGTGAACAAAATTCATTTTCCATACTGCGGACCCTTTTTATTTTTCTTCTTCTTTATATTATCTGTCTCTTTGCTTATACTCATGAGTTCTCTTCAGCCTATATTTATATATATCTGTATGGGTGAGTATAGATATATGGCAAAAAAAGATTGCCAGAAGAATGCAATATTGGAGCAATATAGGGCGACGGAGAATTTCATACGAGGCAAACGGCAAACACCTGATACGAGGAACTTGCGGGGGTTGGTTATATAGTTCGAGACGAGGTATAACAAAGAAAAAAAGAAAAAAAAAAAAAAAGAAATCGTAGAATAAGAGGACAAAAATTTGACACTATATTCTAAAGTTTTCAACATTCTATTAAATTTGTGTAACTATTTAAAAATCATTTATTACCAATTGATTTATATAATATACTAGTTATTTAATTAAGTACTGACATAAACTTAAGGGATTCAATGTGTTCAAATTTTTAACCCCCTATTGTTTAGCAAACACCATTATATACCTATACCTTCTAAATTGGTTCCTATTGTTTGTTGATGGCATTGCTAATTACCTCACACTCCTGAACCACAAACCAAACCAAACCAAACCAAACCAAACCAAACCGACTTCTAAAGGGTTTAGGGATTAACTAGATTGGGTGGCATTAAATCCCAGTGCTAAAGCTTTACTCTCACCTACTATAGTGGACAAATCTATACCTTGGATTTCATCCCTATTTCTACCCCTTGCCTTCCTATAGCCTGTTATACTACAGCAAATACAGAATAGCATCGTTATATCTGTGTGAAAAATCCCAGGTGTTATAATTAAATTGATGGTTTCCTTTTTTTGTTCCTATATAAAATTTCGGAAAATTTTTCACGCATTTTAGTCACTTTATACGGACACTGTTTTATGTTTTATACTATCGCATCGGTGTTCGTCTTTTCCCTACTGGAATATCTTTGCCAAAGAATCGGGAACTGCTTACCTCACAGTATACATATGTATAGAACGATGTATATAGGTATATATATATATATATATATATATATATGGATATCTTTATAACCTTTGACTAGATTTACACTGCCTACCCTACTACTACACCCCCCATCCATGTCGCTACTCGAAACGATATATGATCAAACTTTTCTAATAGCAAAACCTTCCGTTTGAGTTAGTCGCGATCACAGTTTTAACCGTAACTTTTTCACAGTCGAAAAGACGAGAGGAAATATAAATCCGCTACCTTTTATACGTGTGTATTCAGTTCACTGGGGAAAGAAAGAAATTTTGAAGAGGACGTTTTTTTTTTGTTTTCTTTTTTTTTTTTTTTGTCTCTTTTTCGAAAACTCCTTTTCTCGAACCCGTTAGAATAGAGGTAGAAGGCTACCGTTTCAGATTATGTTAGCTGATACCGAACGACGCTAACTAGCTACGTGATTAATGATCAGAGATTCGAAACTCTGACCTTGAAGGGTGCGAGAGGAACGTGTAGGAAACGTGGGTGAATGATCGTTCGAAAACCTTACGGCTAGAGTATATAAATTTGTTGTATTAATTTTACCTAATGGATTATAGTAGCCATGTTTCTTTTTTTTTTCTAATTTCAACTCCAGTATCCAAAAATCAGGTATTTGAAATAATATCCAAAATTTACAGTAGGTAATTACACGTCCGAATGATTGACGCATTAAAAATTTTCCAATATCCCCTTTGAAATAAAATCGTTCAATTTTTCACAAAAAAATAAAAAAATAAAAATTATAATTGTATACAATATTTCACCGACGATTACTATACAAGTATTTTTCATTAATTGAATCGTTTTTTAGAGGTGATTAAAACAAATCGTATCAAATAATAATAATAATAAAAGCGCGTTCGGTATAATAAAATCAAACGAGAGAGAGAGAGAGAAAAAAATTCATCAATATTCATTAGTCATTTCGCTTTACGTATCGAATTCATTCAATTAATAATATATTTCTATTTTCTTTTGTTTCTCTCTTTTTCACTAATTACAATTAGCCTGAGGTAGGTTGTATAGATACGTAGATACCATACCTATATATACAGTTGTATTCACATACGTGTCGGATAAGTGTGTGTGTTTTTTTATTCTAATCAAATGAGAAAGTGGCATCGTGCATTTAATATTCTTACGTCATATTGAACGATAGGATTTCTTCGAATAATTATTCACGACATATCATACCTTAATATTATACCTACATAATATTATAGGTATAGTATCATAACCAATAACTGACAAAGCGTTATTTAATAGCTGATTGTACGAGGACGATATGTATATAACGTTACATATCGTATAATAATCATTAATATAATCTTTGATGAAATGATATCGATAAAATTTTCATCATATTAATTAAAGAAGAAAAAAAGAAAAAAATCGTTACCTGCCGTGAATAATAATAATAATAATAATAATTATTATAGTAGATATAGTATACATAATATGTTTGTCAAAGTATTAAGAAAAAAAAAAAAAAGAAATCCCCCTTAAAATTGGAGGGGTCGCTAATTGAAAGCAAGCCCTGTAATATAAGCTCGAAGAGAGCTTTATGGTAACTGAATATATATATATATATATATATATATATAACATTTTGATAATGACTAAAGAATAATTAAAAGTTGATTTATTGCGACATTACATAAAAGATTCGCTCGGTAAATCTCTTACGCGTTTAAAGGTCGGGGGTGGGTGGGTGGGTGGTGTAGTTGCTTATGATTATGACAAAGAGATCGAAAGTACCTATTCTTATTTTTTTATTTAATTTTTTTCAATAAGAAATGAGGAGTTTGTCAAAATATAATCAAAAATAATTGAAAGAAATGTCATTTTTTTTGCAATTCTTCGACTGAAATCCAACCGACGAATTATCACTTATGAGATTCGCTGCTGCTGCTGCTGGTGCTTCTGCTGCTACAGCAGGAACTCGGCAATTTAAGACCCTCTCAATTTCCATACGTCTCATTAGCGGACGTTAATTGCGCGACGCTGTTGCTCTTTAAAGACCGCGAGACCTGGTTAATGAAGATGCGTTCTTTTCGCCTTTCGCATTTCGCCTTTCGGAGACTCCTGCAGCCATGGTTTGAAATTGTGATAAAAGGGAATGAAGAGTATTAAGAAAAAGAAAATTCTTTGAAAAATGTCATTGTACGTTATGCATGCGCATGCATACATAAATATATATATATATATTTATACGCGTCTAGGAAAAAGTAAAAACGCTATGGTTTCGGGCGGTATATCGGAAAACGTTGGTACGGCTTACAAACGAAGTATGAAACACGCCTAATGATTCGTATTCAAATTTCCCGCCTACGGGGGGTTCGGGCATCAGAGTATGAGGGATGAGGGATGAGGGATGAGGGAACCAGCCAGTACTCGCTTGAAATTAATTGAATTCGAGGCCAAACAGGGACCACCTCGTGCCAGAATTATACGGAATCATTAAAACTTGTTCGCTTGTTAGCCCTGCAGCTACAGCTACAGAACTCAACATCAACCTGAACCTAAAGCCAGACTACACTCGCTCAACGATATCATCTTTTGATGCCGCGGATAAATAAAGCATGTTTTTATTCTTATATTTCATTTTTTTCATTCTTATACGATGAAACCACCATGGGATGGGAGTCGGGATATGAGATTATGGGAAAGAGGGAATGAACACTCCAATTATAAACTGTCCTTTGCTTAGAATGATATAGTATATATATATATATATACTTATAAATAAAATACTATATACCCCATACCAATATGTTTATACATATTTGGAGCTAAACATGGTATCACGTTGATACCGACTTGTAGTCATTAAAGTTTTACAATATCAGATCATTCGTCAAATTCTAATTGGATTTTTAACATTACAGACGTCAAATTTTTATTTACATATGTGTATGAAAGTATGTATGTATTTATGTGTATGTGTGTAGATGATCATGCGAAAATGAATAGGGATAAAATATTTTTTTAACCCCGTCAATACGTTATCAAATTATTCTGGAAATTTAACATCAGTTGGTTATTCAATTTCACCGTTTCCATCCCACAACCCCATATAGTCGATATGGGGTTTCTGGATGTTGGGAAAAACCTCACAGAGATCGAACGCCACACGACCATACGGAGCATAAAACCAATTGCCGTTTTCACGGAACCGACTTTTATATCAACGTCGTTCTGATTCCGTTTGATTTCATCTGATTTAACGTCCTTCAGGATATACTCTATACCAACATTTACTTTTATACCCTATTTCTTTTTTTTTTTTTTCTTTTTTATTCTCGACCGCGAAACCTGGTCGAATACTGCGAATAATCGGTAATTTACATTCCCTATACGTATTAATATTGAGGAATTGTATGGGTTAGTATCGCACAATCGATACCAGATATTATTATCACAGTAAAACACAGATCCGATTCTACCCCATCAATTTATTCAAAAAAATATAAGGTCATATAATTGTTACATCGATTTACCATCTTCGATATAAATATACGAATTCCCCTTTTCCTTCTTTTCTTCCTTTCTTACTTACTTTTTATTTCTTATTTTCGAGCTACGTCAAACGTTAGAAACCCAGAACGAATTTTCTGACTCTACCGAATCGGGGAGGAAAAAAAGAAAAAATAATAATAATATCGTAGAGTAAAAAGAGCATAAAGACAGAAACATTTTTTTTTTTTCTTAATATCATAGAATAATTATATACACATCATGTATGTGTGAAGTAGAAAAATAATGATTCTATCGTTGCAATTGCAGTAGCACTCGAGGGTTGTGTGTAGAAATAGGGAAGAGAAATTGTCTTTGCCAATTCGCGTAATTGGTCCAGGAACGAAGGGCTCCAGTTGTTCTTAAATGGGTTCGTTTCAGGATCTAACACAACGAGGATGAGGACTACGAGGACCGACTTCGTCGGTTATATTGCGCGGAATCCAACTAGGTTTAACAGTTCGCCTAGTCTAGCTCTAGCTATATCTATACATACATACACGATTTCCTAGTCATTCGATATTTTCATTAGTTTAGTAATACTAGATTTTCCAAGCCATCTGCCACCCGATTATTATACCCCTGACTATTACCGGTCTATACTACCCCTAAGAATAATTTATCTATTTCATTTTTTTTGTTTTTGTTTTTGTTCTTGTTTTTGTTTTTCAAATTTAATATAATTTATGATCTTGGCACATCGTGGTGTATAAGTATATGGTACGTTTCTGAAGCTGTTGACAGGATCAGGATAACAAGTCCAACGACGAGGAGCTATAATACCGTGAAATCTTCTTACAGTAATTTTGATACGATAATAAGAGAAGATGGGACGATTTTTTAGCTAGTTGAGTTAATCATGTAATAGACTATATATATATATATGTATGTATATGGCTTGTTTACATATTATTAGAAAAAAAAACAAAAAAAAAAAAACGAAAATAATAATAATAATAATAAAAATAAGAGGAAAAAGAAAAATTACACGTACGGTTAGCCACGCTATTATATTTATAGCCTGTCGTAAGAAAATTTGCGGATCTTAAAATAGTCTCTATATAACAGCTAATCAAAAGACAGGTTGGCCCCTCGCCCACCCACGCAGAATTTTTGGGCGACAAGCTGTTATAGATATTATAAATTTGTGATGAAAAATAAAGAATCACATATACATATTTATTATAAAACGAGTATTATGAATTTCGGAATTCGTCCAAACTGTATATACTATACTATATTATACTATACTATACTATAGTGAACGGAGACTAAAATTGTCGCGGATACGGAAACCGAAATTTCGCAACTAGGTGAATAATAAATATAGTATAAATATATAATTTTTTAAATTCAAGGTTATTAAATATATGAAATCATTTTTACAAGTTATGAAAAAATTTTGATTACGGTTTATTTTTTTAGTATTGCGTTTAATTAAACAAAAAAAAAAATTAATGAATTCTTGATCGAATGCATGAAACTGTGGATAGCGGAAGTGGAAAATCTAATATGAAGTAAATTAAAAGAAGTAAAAAAAAAATAAAAAAAAAGGGAATAACTGAGTGGCGCAGAGTGAAATGAAACTTGAATCAGAGATAGGGTAATGTGCAGTAGAAACCCGCAAACAAGAGAGTTAATTAAACCCTGGTATGCTGTATGGTATAGGGTTGAATTACAATGGTGTAGAGGACGGACGCGTGGCGTGTCCTTCTCTCGCATAGAAAGGACGGACCCTCGTTCATCCCTAAATTCAAACCAACATGTACATGAATGTATTTGTATGTATACATATCATACGAATTCGTCTATATATAAACACGTGCGAAATTAACGTGAGATTATATCCAAATATTCTGTTTACAAATTTTGATGGATTTCGATTGAATACTGATAAGGGATGATGTCCGCTTTCGGGGTGAATTTTTTCTAAAAAAACAGTTTCTTTCGAAAATATTTATACCGTTTCATTAATGCGGGGTTTGAATTCCATTTCTACATTTCATAGAAACATTTCAGACTAAATTTTGATCGATATAAGATATCCGAGAAAAATTTTGAGCGTAGGTATAGTTTAAATGGAATAATACTACGATGATCAACCGCAGAAATATAAAACCTCGTAAAATTCATTGTTACAATAAACAAGAGACGATAAATTCGAAGTGACTCGTAGTTCGCGATCTGTAAAATAGATGAGAAGAATAGAAGTGAATGACGAAAATAAGAAATAAAAGAAAAAAACACACAAAAAAAAAAATAAAATAAAAACGAATAAAAGAAAGATTATTTTTCACCTTGGACTACATATCCGCGATGACCACTATACTCCAGGACGGTGGACGGTGGACGGTACGATGGACGGTTAGTTATAATAGCGTATAACATTAAACAAAGCAATTCGCAAAAATAGCGTCCACTTAACAAACCACACACGGATTGGCACGGATTTGGCCAGCGATCAGATCTTTAGTTTAAACTTATTCTATCATCGTTATGTCTAATCATCGATAATGTAAATAATTGTATCACGCTTTCTTTCGGGGGGGTTGAAAAAAATAAAAAAAAAAAAAGTTAATTTGACAAAAACCAGAAACCATGAAGTACTGCTGCACGGCCCACTCAAGTGCAGTTAGGTACTATAGGTAGGAAAAAAAAAATTTCCCATATACCTACCCCCATATATACATATGCACATATGTATCAACAAATATAAATATGTGTATATATAGAAAACTTAGCCATTTTATTTACCATCTATATACACGAGAAGTCCATTAGATTTGTTTTTTTTTTCTCCTATTTTCTATTTATTTTTTTCTCTCTTTCTCTCTCTCTCCATCTTCTTATCCGCCATATTTTTTAACCATAACAAAAAAAACAAAAAAAAAACTGAGAACCTGCTGCACTTCAGTCTGATACTATACCCAACAACTTCACGTCTACACATGGACATCATTCAACGAACGAAATTCAATTTCTGTTCATAAAAAAGGGTAGAACGTATATACTATATATACTGTGAAATCTGCATTTAAAAAAATAATAATATCGTGTATAATAATTTTCCATACATTTCATCGTGGATCATATTATTCTAACAAATTGTATGATGGAATGAAGGGTAATTACGATTACTAGAGACTGGAGTTATTTCTAGGTAACATGAATCGGGCTTTTTCAACGCACACCTGTCTTCACTCTGGTCTCAGGGCGTTCCTGAACCTCCTGCTACTACTTCTTATTCTTATTCTTCTTATTATTAATCCAGCGCGTTCCTGAGGCCGTTGGTCTCTCTTTCTGACTCGTGTCACTAGAGACTAACGAAAAGAGGCTGGTGTGTGCTGCCTTTGCGTATTTCTGTGTGCAGTATGGCCTACATTTTAACTTAAGCTATATCCCCACTGCTTAAACTACACATCAGTTTCTCCAGATTTACAACTAGCTTTTCATTTTCATATACCAAAACAAATTTTCCCAAGTCTAATTCTAACCAGATATAAATTTCCTTAAAAAAAAATGGATCTTCTATCGGTTTACAGATCCTTTCAGATTTTGAACAGTTAACAAAATTTCATATTTCTATTATTTACACACACATATTATACATAAGTGTTATATACTATATAGGTATGTGAATATCTAGGTATGAGTAGTTCTAAATGAAATTATCCAGGAGTCGGTCACCCCGAGATTCTGTTGCGGGTGTAGAGGACGACGACTTTCTGCCCTGGTGGTAGCTGGCTCAAGGCGTGCTTTGGTTTTCGTAGTTGAGCCTTATAACCGTTGCGTCCAGAGTTTCTGGTATAATTTTAGATTTGTAAGATAGCGTGGTGAGACGGAGAGTTAGAGAGAGAGAGAAAGAGGGTTACCAATATACCGGATGAAGAGAGAGAAACAAGGAGAGAACGAGTATCGGAGAACGTGAGAGGCGAGTCTGACTAGTGGACCTGCGGACGCTGTAAGAAACACCAGTAGTGCTACTACACCAGTGTGATATACGACAATTTGTAAAACAACACCCCCTACGAGGAAGGGATAATACATCGCGAATTAATCACGTATCAATAATTTTATACTTTTATTTTTAAAAAACTAATAAATACCATAAACGTGACCGTGAATTTATTTATCTCATTAAGGTGAGGATCTGTCTTTATTTAATACGTGAGTGAATTCAAAATTTCAGTTATCACTTCGCTAGGGCTATAGAAGCTGATACCATATACGATTTTTTATCAAGTAATATAGAAAAGATTAGAGAGTTGTTGATCTAAGTTTCGATGTTTTCCCATCCCTCGTAGAAAGTGTGCAAAAAAAAAAAAAAAACTGATCCGGTTTCTTCGCCGATTATGAAAATTTTATCAATTTTTATATCCGTCCTCATTTTATCTAGCAGAATTTTTATCACGGAAGAGAAATAGTCGCCGATTGATAAAAACGGTCTTTTAGTCCTTGTCTAATAAGATTGTCTGGCAAGTTTGAAGCGAACCAGAAAATGGTTCAGTTCTCCCTCTGTATGTTTACGCTGGGCTGTCAGGTATTCAACCAGTCTCAGGCGTGGTGCGGTTATTTTAGTCGGGGAATTTTTCTTCTTACCTCTATTTTTTGATTTTATTTTTCTATTTCTAATTCCCCGATTGTTTTTTTTTTTTTTTTTCCCGACATTCAAACGGGGAAATTAAAGGGCCGTTGAATTTATCCAGGCGTGGGCGTAAAAAAAAAAAGGGTGCGATGTGAAATTCTTCAACGTGGTCTTTTTTTAATTTATTAATTTTTTTTGAAATCTAATCTATGATAGAAATTGTAAATTTCAAACGAAGATATCTATTAAGGTGTTTAACGCTGCAGGGGGAGAAAGTTTCAATTCAGTTGTCAAGTTTTCCTACCCGCTAAGTTTGTCTCAACCCTAAGTTTAAAGTTATACGTTGTACGTCGAACGTCGAACGAGTTTATCCCCAGAACACTTGGTATAGTTTGAAATCGCAATTAGTCCTCAGTTCTCCTTAATCTCATTAGTAGTGAGCTACACACCTAAGGGTCTCACTTTCATCCCCCTTCCTCCCCCCCTTCCTCCCCCTCAATAAGACGATACTGAGGATGTGATACACATCAGCGATCATTTTTTTTTTTTCTTTTCACGTTAGAATGACGCGATTTTTTAAAAGATTGATAAATCTGTTTCGTGACTAACACCGTATAGTTAAACCGATCTAAGGAAAGAGTGGTGTTTGTTGTGAATAGAAAAGCTAAGGTAAATGCGTGACATGGCGTAAACAGCGCAGTATATGACGTAGCAGATTCGATTTTGTGTATAAAATTGGTTCGATCGTTTATTAGCGAAAACTAATACTAAAACTCAATAATAATTCCACAGAAACCTAGGCTATAATATTAAATCGAAATTTACTTTACGTTGGTTATAACTTTTGTATTAATACAGAAAAACGTATAAATTTTCTTTTTCGGCTGCAAAAATCACCTATATGAATCATTAGCGTGAAATAGATCAGTGCATTTATAATATATAATATAAAGCTTTTGATCATCATGCATTATACTATATGAACACCACCACCACCACCCCCATATATTCTCATCGCATCTCTTGGCCACGTCTGATATCGTAAATGCGCCATCATCACAGCCTCTGGCCGTGTGTATAAACGGGTCTGTTTAACGTCTACTTTTACGAAGCTATATGTTTACGTATGTATTACTACCTATGTGTCTATGTCTATGTCTATGTCTATGTCTATCTTAACCCTCGATGGTATTAAGGTGTATAACATCCGGCAAAGTGCGGTATAGGTGTAGTAATACGTCGATGAACGGAAGTCGTTTGAATGCCTTTGCCATGGGCAATAATTGGTTGCATTTGCGGGAATATCATTTCGGTATTTGTTAAACTTTACTGTTTTATTGATTTAGCAATTGAATTAATGCGAATCGTTTCGTGGTCGCATACCTACACCAATAACATATATTATCAAATTGCATCTAGGATTGATCGTTAGAAACTGATGAGAATATCAGAGACTAAAAATCCAGATCTATGAAATTTGAAAGTCGCAATTCGCGTGGTTAATAAATCGGGTTGTATTCATCGTATCGAAACCTGCAATAAGGGATCAAATTATTCGTATTAGAAAAAAAAAAAAAGAAAAAAAAAAAATAGTTTCAAAATCGTATCAATTATTTATGAAATCATTGAGTTGATAAAATTATCTTTATCTCGAGATTTGAATGAAACTATTTTCTTTTTTTGTCTTCACACATTCTCTTAGGAAATTCATCGATATTCTCCAATCCTTTTAGACTTGTGTTTAGTTCGCTAGATTTCTCTAGACACATTGATTAAATTTTAATTAAATAAACCCAAGTGCTGAGGGTAAACTTACATTAGTCGGATATATACGGTACGATCACGTATACAAAAGACTCTTTGTTATACAGAATTAGTATCGTTTGATTACTATAGAATTTTCTTTAAGATTATATAGTATGTGTGATCGAACGAATTGGATTGATCTTCGTTTTAGTTAACATTTTCGTAAATTGATTTCAACATTTAAATATAGAAATGAACGTGGAATTTAACTTACGATAAATATTTTGAGTGATTAATCGAACATTCTCTCTCTATATAATTCACCATCCTATATACCTACTCTGCAATGACATGCATTTATAGACAGACGTTTTTGTTTTTTTTTTTTTTCTCTCTATTTCCTATAAAAATATTTTGCAATATTATTCACTGAGGCAGAGCCAACTGCAAGTCACATCGATGTTTTAATTTATACCAACGAAATTACCCGAGGTACTTTATCAAATATTAAAACTCTCAATATAAATCTTTTGAGTTTCCGCGATTTCCGATAATTTTTTTTTTAGCTTTTTGTACTTTTTTTTTTTTTGCTAAACAATCCCACGTAAGTTTTTCAAATAAATCCGTAGCTGCATTTTTCTCGTCCAGTTTTATTATACTTTATCGTTAATTTTTTTTCTTCATTTTTGCTAAGGTTGATTCGATTGTTTCTAATCATTGATTCAGTCCTCGGATAGAAAAGGTTAAAAAATTGTAAAAAAAAAAAAAAAAAACATAGAAAAGAAAAAAATTCTCTCTTGACTCTGTTCACAGTATCGACCCTTTTACGCACCTGTATAGATTTTCGTTAGTGAATAGCGTATATATAGAAACCTTAATCAAATCTCTTGAATACCACGGTTTGTTTGATCAAGCTCCATTCACTAGTCGTGACTATCGAAGCCGTTCATTATATATATCTATATATTAAAAAAAATAAAAAAATACATTTTACGTTCATATTTGACTGAAAATACCCTCCACCCCGCTCCACCACCCCCTCCAAAAAAAAAAACCTCTTCCAACGGCTACACGTAATCAGTCAAGTCGATTCGACAGCGTTTTTAAAAACCAACTAGATATATGACATATTGGTTTTTTTTTTCTTCTAATTTCGCGTGGCTTCTTTTTGTTTTCATCTATTTTTTTTTTTTTTGCTTTGAAAAAGAAAGAAAGAAGAAATGTGAAAAATAATTTATGTTTTATTTTTCTTTTTTCATCATCTATATGTTGAATGAGAAAATTTATTAATTGGCGAATTCTATATATACGAAAAACTGAAAACTAATTGGTTCATTGAAAAGAAAAAGAAGAAAAAGAAAAAGAAAAAAACAGAAAGAAATGTATACAAGTTTAACGAATAACCGATCGATCGAGCGATTGGAACGTTTTAAATTGGATGTTATAGTATATATAGGGAGGTGTAATTAGAGAGTATTGAAAAACTGATAGGTTTATTAAAAAGTAAGAAGAAAAAGAAAAAAGAACTAAAAAATCGTTATACCTATACCTATCCAGTCTGTATGGTATGAAATTATCGAGATGAACGGCGCGTAATGAGACGTGTACCAGGGAACGTGTTTACTCGAGGTAATTACCGCGTAGAAATAGTATATATATATATATATATATATATACCGTGTATATAGGTATATATATACTTATATTGACGAGATACAGCTTACTGGTCTCTCTGTTTAAAAACTAATTATGTACCTCACTACTATGTGTTTTTAGGTAAAAATATGTGACGTAAAAAAATATGAAAGAAAAACTGTGTAAAAAAAGAAGGGTAAAACAAAAATTGATTTATATTATTTATTTTGTGATTTCAGTTTGTCAGGGAGTTCGGAGAGGCTAGGAAAAGACTTCATGCGATGTATAAGTGAGACGATAAATGTGCCTAAAGGGATTTCAAGGAAATAATATGCGAAACGTATAGATAAATCATTGAATTATTGATATCTGAAACTGCTATTTATGAAAACTTTGGGGAAATAATAAATTTCATTTATTATTTGCTGAATAATAATGGAGACGAGAAGAAAATCGACTCGGTGAAAAGATGCATTACGATATAAAAAAAAAAATAATGAATCATGACTATATTGACCGATAAAAAATAGTCGAATAAAATTTTTCTGAAGATATACAGAGAAAGAGAAATAGAGAGATAGAGAGAGAGAGAGAAAGGTGGTTCGAGATTGATAAAAAAAAAATAAAGAAAAATCAAAATTCTACCATATTTTGGAACAGTGATAATGGCAGGGTCCGGTGTTAACGTCGGTGGTACATCGATGCTGCGGACTCGAAGACGAGACGTTAGTATAAAGCCAAACCGACGTTTAGACCGGAAATCATCTCGCGGAATGATATATGAAAATGAGGAGCTGAGATTGAGGACTATAAACATAAACGCCGAGGTTGAGCAAGGTAAGGAATAAAATGATCTATCCATATAATAATAATAATAATAAATAAATTTTTTTTTTAAAAACGTTACTATTTCCTGAAAATTGTCAGGGAAATTTGTAACGTAGAGTTTGGCAGGCCTGTCCTGCTGGTACATATATACGATATATATACAGATATACATAAAACCGTGGTAAAACTACAAATAGAAATCCATCCATCCCCCCCCTCGTTGCCTAGGATCTAGGTGGTCAAGTCACTCCATGGTAGCGGGCTCACAGACCCAGAGACTATTTTCGTATAACGCTTATAACACGATTGTCCAGTTCACCATCGTCGTATCCGCTTGTCTAGATTCGTCTGTCATATAGTTCAGTTATTATCCCATATTATAATAATAACATTTTTTCGTTCTTTCTTTCTTTCTTTCTCTTTTTGTCTTTTATAACGTATTAAATTAACATATGAAAAGAAATTTAGTCATAAAAAATAATCTCATTCAGTTTAGTTGATTAGTCATTAATCGTGGATTTTGGATAATTTTCGTATAATAGACTGGGAATTTTAATCAACGCTTGTCAAGATGGTAAGAATATTAACTTACATACGTTCATCATCTTCATTTTGATTTTGATTTTATATTTTTTATCATTTATTTCATTATTATTATATATTTCGTATAATTTTTGAACTATTAATTTTTATAGATAATGCAGGATGTTTTCTCTTTAACAAATCACTATGATCGTGACTTTTCTCTAATCAATGAAAATGCTGTTTAACATTACATGTAGGATAGGGTAGGTTAGGTATAGTTTATAACATTGCGAATTGGATAAACCGTGACCGATTTAATATTCGCTATTTTGTAAAAAAACAGAAAAAATAAAGAAATCGTATATCTTTTATATATATAGATTCCGATTGATATATCGATACTTTGATCCCCCGCAAAGTAAAGTTAAAGTTAAGGTCAAACAACGTTTATGGTAGTATATATAGGGTAAGGCAAAGATTTTCCGAATATTCAACATCGAATGTGTATAAATTTGATAAACAATAACATATATAAGATTTAACAGTTTACAAAAAGAGAAGGTATATAGGATAAGATTGGCTTTGCAATACGAAGTGTACGTATTGCAGCCTTGACAGAGAGCACGTTGTAGAATGTAATGTTTGAAAACAAACTGAATACTACATCTATAGGTATATCGCATACTGATTTTCTCTTTGCTTATTGCGAATAGTTAGAAATTTAATTCGATCAAATGCAATGTGCAATTCTATTGCTGATTTTCATCCTTTTAAGGTGTGTGACTAAAGTCATATAGTATATAATATACATATATATATATTATGTCTGTATGTATGGGAATATTATATAGATCGAAACTTTTCTATAGGATTTAGCAATTTTAATCTATATAGTTAAAATATTATCTAAGTTAGGAAATATAGCGAATAGTAGTAGTAGTAGTAGTAGTAGTTGTGAGGTTCTATACTTCTAGTATACCTATACTATATAGTATATAGAAACTACAAAAGATTTAAATAGTTGCGGGCGTTGCGTTGGTTCGCGGGAGGTAGTAGGTATTACGAACGCGAAATACGACGACGTGTAACCCGCGACTAAATGATCGAGAGTCTCTGGGTCTCTCAGAACTGTGGTGGCAGTTGTGTTGCCATCATGATCAGCCTCGGAAGTCATTATTAAATTCTTTTTTTATATAAATTTACATTATTTTTAAATCATTTAATATTAACAAAATTAGACTAAATTACTGATCATAAGTGCGTCGATGAATTTTCTGTGATATAATACTATAAATATATATATAAGAGATTTTGAATTATTGTCATCGTTCGATTTATGAAACGATAATCAAACAGTGGTAATTGAGAAAATTGAGAAAATTGATATCTTCTTTTTTTATTTATTTTTTTGTTTCTTTTCTTTCATTTACAATCGAGATACGTTTGAACGTTTAGTTTACAGTTTTATGAAAAAAAAAAAATAACAATTACTTTATAAACTATATTATAATAAAAAGCCGTTAGTTAACCATCTCGAGGAGGCATGGGAACGATGCACAGAAGACAACGTGGCTCGACGAAAAGAAAGAGCAGAGAAAGTAGGTTGAAAAAGAAAAAAAAATTCAAAACTAAGCATTAGTAAAAAAAACAGCTTTTGACTATCATTTCATTGTTCTATAATGATCGATAATTTAGTTAGTTTTTAATCGAGAGTAAAATTTGTTCGGTTTCATTTTCGATTTTTATTACATTTTTTGCCCACTTCGTTATTCAGGAAAACGTTCGCTTGAAAATTTGAAAATCTAAAAATGAGAAATGAAAGATTTAAAAATTAAAAAATGAAATACATGTAGGTATTGTATTCCTGCGAACACTACAGCAATAACAATTTCTCGCTGAGACTTGTAATTAAAATTGTAATTAAATATTAAACCCGACACGTATAACGTTATGGGAAGTTGAAATAATGACCCTTCGTACGAAAATCTCCTCCTGTAACATTAAACACATTTGATATAGAGCGCGGTTATTATTTTTATTTTTTTTTTTACCCTATTTTTTTCATTTTCTACCATCTGATGTGAAATCCTTCTATTATACGTATTAATTATTACAGATTGTGTGAAATTTGTTTTTTTCTCCAAAATTTTCATTTACTTTTTGTGACATTTGCTAATATTTATGTGAGAGAAAAAAAAAGGGTGAAAAAAATAGGAAAGAATTTGATTTTTCTTTTTTCAACTCAAACGAAGACTCTGAAAAAAAAACAGAAAATTTCAGAAAGATTTTTTATAAATTCGATAGTGATTTATAGTGTTTGTTCTGGCATTGTCTATTGTAGTTGTCTTTATTACGAGCTTGGAAGATAAATTATGTAAAAAAAATTTTTACAACATAACTTCTTTATATTATATCCACAAAGTTATATATATTTAAATAATCCAATCCATTTATATTATAATTTATGCTCATTTTTCGAATTTTATTATTATACTTTATTGAATCACACCAACCTGACGCGAGTATCACATATGTGTGTATCATTTATCGAGAGTCGTAAATTTAAAGCAATCTTTTTTTTTTTCTTCTCATTTCAATAAAGAAGAAGAAAAAAGAAGCAATTTTTTGCACACACTGTTAATAATTAGAAAAAAAAACAAAAAATATTATACCTTCTCTGCTTCTAAAAACGTTCGTTCACTCCCTCGCTCACACTAGTTCGCGGTTTATCTGCGTATACAGAATTAGCTTACCCGTACGCTATGCGATTCTGAGAAGTTTACGTACGTATACGTAGGTAGTGCCTCTATCTGTTCGTGAATAAAATCTGCAGCCCACTTTCTCGTCGGCATTTTCGCTCACCAAAGTGTTTCCCATTTGTGTATGTATATATGTATGTATGTATGTATCTATGTATGCCGGCTTGTTTTTATGTATATGTGTGTAAAATTGAACAACAGCTTGAGTTTCGAGTGGTAGTTAGTTAGATAAGTATAGGTGTGCAGACTCTGGTAGAGGAAAGATGAAAATAGTTAGCCCCCTCCCCCCCTCCCCCACCCCATTGCAAACCGCGGACTTCAGTTCCTGCGACACGATTTCTCACTCCTATATGTGTGAGAGGAGGATTCACTTTGCTGCGTTTTCCATTACGTTTATATTCCGTTCTTATTCAGTTCAGATTCGGTCGTAGTGCCATCGTCTTTGTCTCAAATTGTTTTACGAACATTTCGATACCAGATGCAATCGGATTGTGAGTAATTATGTTAAAATGTTCATTAATATTTCACACGAGAGAATTGAATTGAATTTCGTCCCATTATATTCTTACTTCCTTCTTAACATTTTCACGCGTTTGAAGTTTAAAATATAAAAAAAAAAAATTTTTACCCAATTTCGTATAATTACGAAAAATTCTCGCCGTTCAAATCAACTTCACCCGTAAATTTTCATTCAATTCATTCGTTATTTCTGTGGTTGAATGTAAAAAACAGAACAAAAACAAAAAAAAATGTTCTCGACAAAATTTACACGCGATGTGTTAAAGAGAAACTGAGAAATGAAAAATAAAGGTTTTTTTCGCGTCAATCAATTTCGTTAAAATCCATCATTCCCTCTATTCAGTCCATCCTGTCTGTCTGTCTGTCTGACTGACTGTTAAGAGACCGAGGGAAAAGCAGGGAAAAAAATAAATAAAAATTAAACCTACTGTGCTCTGGTCTCTAGCCAAAGAAAACTCTGTTTGCATTAATGTTCACGGTTAAATCTCCATCTGTCATAATGATTTCGCGTACCTCTAGTTATCCACCTAACGGTTTTTTTTATCCATTATTTGAAAACTTGGTATATATATAGGATAAGGTAAACAGATTATGATAAAAAATATAGAAATACGTTTGGAGTTTTTCGCGTATTATAAATCGAGGTATACAAATTTTGGAATCTAATTTTCCTCCCTGTGTTTTTTTTTTTCTTTTTCTCTTCTTTCTAAAACCGACCAAAGCTGTTGAACGAAATTCTATTTCAAACGTATAAACAAAATTGATGTATTCTTGCTTTTTGACGCTTCGCTATATAATCGCAACTATCAAATTTCGAAATATAACGTTAAATTATACTCGTCAAAAGGTGACAGAGCGACATTATCTTACTGCCTAGTATCCGTCTACCCAAACTTTTGGAATAATATTCTTGATAATGTTGTATAAAATATTTTCTACCGATTTAACTTCATCCTGATTTCGTTTCTTTAAAATGTACCTACGATATAAATGAATAAATGAATAAGAGAAAAAAAAAGAAAAGAAGAAAATTCTATTTATACAAATCTTTAACCGTAAAATTTCAATCCCTTAATCCCTCAATCGTTGAATTGAATAGTAAAAAAAGTAAAAGAAAGAAAAAAAAAAGGATAGAAGAGATAGAAAATTTATAATTCATCGTGGCTTGAATTGATATAATTTTTATAGTCCCTGAACGGCAATCATACGGTTTTCTTAATCCAGTTTAATCCGAGATAATGAAGGTTGTGTGTATATATATATATACATTATACATGGTACGGAAGATAGGTGAAAAAGAAAGAGAAAAAGGGTAAAAAAAAAAAAATAAGGATTACCCACGAAAATCTCGTCGTAAAGAAATGGCCTTTGGGAACAAATCCTTGACCCCTTTAGCTCACGTATATCCTTAGGACGTATACATATATAAAACCCCAGGCGAGGGGTTTGTGGATAGAAATGACTGCGACAGGGGGTTATAAATGAAAAAAATAAAATAAAAAAAATAAAATAAAGACTCAAAAATCTGAGTGTTAAATCACAGGATGAATGTGGAGGCGGGCTAGCCCTCCCCGTCCCCCCGGTTATGAGATTTAAATAAATTAATTTTCATCATCCTAACGGTTCGTAGGTAGGTAGTCATATAAATCGGGATTATATTATGCTGCGTTTAAGATTAAACGAGAATCGCGAGTTAAATCCTATTAACGAAATTAAAATGTGGATATTACGCGAGCCGATTTACCTACTTTCTGATTTTTGGGGGAAAATAAAAAAAACCTAATTCAACGATATACAGTAGTCGAAATATATCCTACTTATTTTTACAGTATACCTGACTTATTATACTCTAAATATTTTTTTCAAATTAATTCTTTTCTTTTTTTATTTTTTCTTTCTTTCTTTCTTTACTCAATTCGTAGAGAAAGAAACTAGGCGAGTCATTGTATCGCGGAAGACTGCTTCCGGTCAACCGAGGGAAATGCTTCCTCTTTTTTTTTTTCGGATTATCCAACTCAACGATGAAAGAAGAGAACTTTTACTTCTTTTTTTAGTTGTTCTTTTTTGTTTTTGTGCTCTGTCCTTCCGTTTTTCTTTTCCTTCTTTTTCTATATATATATATATATATAAACACACCTAATTCCGGTCTGCTAAGTAATTGAAGGCTCGAAACACACAACCGCGATACGTCACTTCCGCGTGAACTATTGCGAAGAAAATTAAAGGGTTACGGGGTGTAACTATATATAGGTATATACTGTGAACGAAACTTTATGGGAAATCATCGATCTTAGTCGACTGACCGTGTGCTGTCCAGAGTTTCGTTGTTTGTTATATACTTCATATACCATTTATAATTGTTTTAACGAAAATTTTTCAATCAGGTATAAATATTACTGTTGTAAATATATTTATGAATAATCTTCGTTTATATTCATCGTTTACCTTGTTGTTTTCTTTTTTTTTTTTCCTGTAATTCTGAATTTTTAAATATTTTTTTTTTCTCTCTGTTACAGGTCAAAACGACATTAAAAAATTACGCAGAGAAAACGAACAGCTGAGAAGAGAGATTTGGAGTTTACGCGATGAGTATGACAAGCTTGAAGAACTTGTTAAAAATCAGAGCAGCCACGGGAGCAGTGATGAACTCGAAGTAAGAAATAATTTATAAAATATAAATCATTTTATTGCTTATTCTTATTTCTTTTCTTCTTTATTTCTTTCTTTTCTTCTTTTGTAGCTTTAGGTATAGTTTTATATAAACGAGATTCTATTTCGTTAAAGCAACGTATCTCGATCTGCCTTTGGAATTAACGCGACGTTATATATATTTTTACTTTCTTTTTATTTTGGTCACGTTTAATTGGCAATAAAAACCCGAGCGTGAAAGAGCTTCTGAAATGGCAGCAAATTGCAAACCCTAAAAATACTAAGCCCTAAAAGTAACATCGCTGCTGCTGCTGCTGCTTCCACTGCTGCCACTGTTCTATACCTTTTCTATTTTAACTCTCCTGCATCACCCTGCAGTGATATAAAAGTCAAAAAGTATATTGGTTTTTGTACAGAAATGACATTTGCTAATTTAAACGAATCGTATAACTCGTTGAATGATATGTAAAACTGCGAAATGAAATAATCGAAAAACTTATGTATACAGTTTGGATTTCACACTCAAATGATGGATATGAAAATTTCCATGTCTCGTTCGATTTACGCATTACTGTTTTTTTTTTTCCTTTTTCGCGGCTGTCAATTCTTCAGACAAAGATAAATCATCATTCATTTCAATTTATTCTGGGTAGGGTCGCTCAGGGGAAGAAAATACAGAATATTCGGTTGACGAGGACGTAGTAGACGAAGAAGAAGAAGAGGAAGATTTGGAGGAGGAAGAGGAAGAGGAAGAGGACGAGGAAGAGGAAGACGAAGACGAAGAAATAGAAGGTGAAGAAAAAGAGGGCGAAGAAGCGATACCAGAAGATGGTAAAAGCCAAGAAGAGCATCTAGAGAACGCTGAGAACCAAAAGATTTCATCAGAGAAGATGAACTCAAGTCTCCACAGACTTCACGTCGAATTTGACGACTTATCTGTCGTCGACGAAGAGGAAGAAGTGAAAAAAGACAAAGAAAAAAAGGACTCGGTTCTTTCAGACGATTTAAACCTCGTAAAAACAGGAACTGAACTTTTATCAACAGACCAAAATTTCACAAGTTTAAAAACCAACGATATTAATACAGGCTATTTTAATACGTCATCATCGTTCGATTTTCATTCAACTAATCTCACAGCTTCGGAACAAAAGTATTTCGCCGATTGTCCATTCGTATTTCCAAATCCCTCAGATCCAAATTATCCAAAAATGCTACCAATGGATAATTCAAATCTCCTTATGTCTCCATGTTCGAAAATGTACAACGGACAATTGACACCTCTTCCAAGTCTTGACACCCCCGCAATGGGACCAGTAGAAACAATATTCGGGAATAACGAATTTCCCGATCATACAACAAAGCCAAAAATTAACAGCTACGAACCTCTAATAAATTTCAACAACTCTTCAAGTCTTTCGCAAATGCGGAATATACGTTTTAATAAAAAACCGTGCAATTTTATAAACGACGATACAGAAGCGCCGAATTCCTCAGACACGATAACTAATAATGGCTGGGATTTTAGCAGACAATTAGAATCAACGAATAGAATAAATTCAAGTGAAAAAATTTCGTGTTTAGATAAACCTAAACATTTTTTTGCACCTTTACCATCAAAATTATTAAAAGCTCAAAGAAGTTCGGAAGATACATTATCAAAGTGTTTAGATACAGCGACTAGTTCGAGCAGTGATAAAACCAGTTCTACTGTAATATCGCGGAATCATAATCACCTTTATAATATCGGCAAGAAAGGAACAGCTGACGTTTACGTTAACGGTGGTTTTCCATTAAACAGTTCTAATAACGATCATTTCTTTCAAAGTAGTGAAAATCTTGGTGTTAAAGAGTGCGAAGAATCTGAAGATGTGGTTAACATATCGCGACAAAGTTCTAACAACCCTTTAATAAAGTCATTATCTTGTCAGGATCTTTCGACCGATCCACAGTGCAGTTTAACCTTTAATGAAAAACTTAAAATGTTTAACGCTGGTAATTACGCGATTACTAAAAGCGATAATACATTAGACAATTTTTATTCCACTAATGAATCGAATAGGCCATTTAAAAGCCAATTAAATGTTACCCTTAGATTACCTAAATATAATATAACACCGAGTCCAAATACACCGGAGATACCTAAACTTCCTTTAATTAATTACCGTTTCTTAAACAATCCGTTTCTTCAGAATTATCAAAATCAACAAAATCCAACTAATTACAACGCTGATTTTAACCCCGATTGTTCAACAACTAGGCCTTTGTCAATCCAGGTTAATGAGGACCCACGAAATCCCATGAATTTTAAACCAAGAATCGAAGACCCAAGGCTTTTGCTAATGGCTGCTAATCAGTTTCGAAATATTGATGAAAACTGTGATTCTAGACGACCTAATCTCGGCTTTGAAGTTACTTCATTCGAAGGACCAAATCCTAGGACGTTATTAACACGGGCTAATCCGTTGTTGAAAAATCAACGACTACCATCACAATATCAGAATATGCAAAACGGCAGGATATTATTTCCTGATAATTTGGGCATAACGACACCTAGCAAAGTACCAGCACAAACTCAGACATCGATTGATGGTGATAATAATTCACAAGCTGATGATAATGATAAAAAATCAACAGCTATAAAGGATAATCAAGTAACAAACGTCGCTTCTGGTTCGCCTTTAACTTTAAGACGAAAACGAACTTTGAGAAAGGATAGACCAGGTTCGGTTAAAGATAAGAGACCTTTATCACCAGCTGCTCAAAGAAGGAAAGACAGATTACGTAAACAAAATAGTGTTACGTCTAGTGAACCGCCGGAATCACCTGTAAAAACTCCTTTACGTGGTCGGAAGTTTAGCGTAACAACGTCTACGTCTAACGGTGAAGTACAGGAAAAAAATGAGAGTAGATCATCATCGTCGGGTCAAGATTCGCCAAAAAAAGTTGAACAGAGAAGAAGAGTTTCGCTTTATTTTAACGCTAAAAAAAGACCGTCTTTGATATCTACAACTAAAATGGATAGACGATCTAGCGTAGATAATGTTAAAGATGGAAGATTATATTCTTCGAGAATTGATCAACACGATGCTAATGCTACTACAACTAATTCAGAACGAGAAAGGACAAACTCTGTTAGCAGTAGAGAAACTGTTACAAAAGGAAGAAAGATGAGTACTGGAAGTGGCAAAGTACCATGGTGCGCGTGCTGGGGAAACGGATGTGTTTAACGATTCCAACGTAGATGGGAAAAGGGTGGAAGAAGAAGAAGAAGAAGAAAAAAGAAAAAAAAAAAGGCGAGTCTGTTCATATTATTTTCTATTTTTTACTTTCAAATTTATTTAAACTCGTAACTTCGTCATAACATTTTGCAATAATTATCGCTTTTCTAAGGGTCGCAAAAAAAACCGAATATTTGCAATTTTTTGCTACCATTTTTCTACGTCTGATTATCTATAATATTAGATAAACGATATGATTCGTTTGTTCGATAGAATATTTATAATAAAAAAAAAGGGAACGAAAATTTCAATAATTGAATAGAAAATAATAAATCTTGTATAAATTTATACAATCTATAAAATCTCTGTACTGTATATCGATGAAATAATAAGTAACATACATTAATTATATTTCATCTAACACGCATCGGTTTTGCCCGAAGCAGTTCAACGTTTGAAAGATAGTATTTAAAATCCTATCACAGTTTATTCTTATTAAACGAGTATAGGTATGTTAATTAAAAATATTCTCTGATAGCTTTATTTATTGATTAACGTTCAGTGATTATCTGCTGTTAAAACGACTGTTGAGATAATAAGTATTGATTACAGGTATACCTATGTGGTAAAGTCGTATTTTATCAAATCATCTTGCCCCCCCCCCCCCCCCCCCCCATTCAGAGTCTCGTGTTTTTATTTTTTTTTTATTTTTTTTTTATACTAATATTAATATTATACTAATGCGTGTGTCTAAGTCATACAGTAATTACTAATCGTCAAAATAATATCCATTCATTGTGGTAGATTCTTATTCTCAACCCCTAAGCCGCGATAGACTAATCTATAATATATCGAAAATCTATGATAACACATTCGATTCATGAACGGAATATAAAAAAGCGTTGAAGAGGTATCATAACGCGTTTGCAATATATGCAATAATAAATATGATATATGATTAGAGTTTAATAATTTATCAGCTAATCGTACATATTTATTTTTTATATCTTCATCATATCTTCTCGTAATATGAGACACCTCTCTCTCTCTCTCTTTCTCTCTCTCTCTTCGTTCATTACTCTATATACATAATACATAGTAAAAAAAAGAAATTTTTTTATTTTTATTTGTAAAAAAAAAAAGAAGAAAAATAAAAAATTTGAATAAGTTCAACACTAAGTAATAACGGGGTCGGTGGTTAAGGGCTCGAGGAGGTTTTCTCCTGGTACTAATAAAGGTAATCTTCTCGTAATAATAATTTGCATAACCTGGACCGCATAAAGTAGGTGAATATGAAATAATTCAACGGTGGGAGAAAGGGGGGGGGTATGGGGGTGAGTGAGGGATGCTTTGCATCTTGATTAAATTTAACGTCGTCGTCGTAATAGTAATTACGTGAAAAAAAAAAAGAGAAAAAGAAAGAAAGTAAGAGAAAAAAAAAAAATTACACCTTGCCATTCATCTTCTCTCGCTCTATCTCTCTCTCTCACTCTTTCCTCTTAATTTAATCTGTAAATAAGGTTTTTTTAAATTCACCTGAAGGAGAAGAAAAAAAGAGACGAGAAGAGAAAAGAAAAGAAAAGAAAAATTCAATTTGCTAATATTAATAACGTATTTTTATAGATCGTCAATATTTATTTATATTTCGTTCGTTTCGATATATTTATGATTGATATTGAGGGTATACGAAATATCCTCCCCCCCTCCCCCCTGTCTCTCTGTGCTTGCGTCCGCGTTTGTGTCTGTGTCTGTGTCTGGGTTACGACTTGAACAAACATTACCTCGTTTTGATACATCTACCTAATATTTGCTACGAATTTTTTGTATTTTCTTCTTCTTCTCTTTTTTTTCGCCTCAAGCGAAATTCTACTGTATATTTCGTATTAAGAGACGAGATCAAGTGACCACGATCGTATACCGAAAAATTTTGTCGTCGTTAATTCAACACGGATATAATTCGATGGGATATTTACAAACTTATATGTTAGTTATAGATATACAAAAATTTCACCTAAAATCAGTAAATGAATAAATAGAAAGCTCTGTGCGTAGGTTTTATTTTATTTTTTTTAATTTTTTTTAATTTTTTTTACAGTCTCTAGTGAAGCAGGTGCATAGAATAGCCAGTAATTTACATTATTTTCTTACACACGAATCCCCTTCGGGGGTAAAAGTTCCTTTTTTTTTCTTTTTTTTACCTCTTCTCTACCGCTTGATTTCTTTTTCTCTTTTCTTTCTTTTTCTCAACAGAGAAAATTAATTCAAATTGCATGCACACAGGTAAAAAAACTGTTATGCATATTTACATAGGTATACTGTATTCAAATTTTCCAAATTTCTTTAATTCAATTGATTTCTATATTTAATATAAAAACAAAGAAAAAGGAATAAATAATTATATGTATAAATCAGTAAGAAATTAATTAGCGAAATTAGTCGTTTGAAATTTTCTAGAGAATTTAAATGTGGACATTCAGGGTTACCGCGCGCGTTATTCTTTGTATAGAAAATTTTCATTTTTTCTTTTCATTTTTTGTTTTTTTTTTCACATGTAAAAGAATCCCTCGACTCGTTTAATGTCTGGTCCACGATGAAACCGCGATAACGAGAGAAAGGTATTTCTATTCAACGTCGATTCACTGCACACACGAGTTTTAAACCCACCCTCAGGGTTAAGGGTAACCCTATATTTTGTATATCATGATCCAGAGATCTCCGCATAGATCAAAAAAAATAAAATAAAAAAAAATAAGTAAAATAAAACAACACCATGAACGAGAGAGTAGCCCCTCCTGTACCTAAATAACACGATGTTATCGTCGCTGAATATATTTATGACCGTCTCGTCTAATTGGCTTGGGTATAGGAAAAAAAAAAAAAATATATCTAATTTCTTGAGAAAATAGCTCTTATATATATATAGATTGTTTTTCGAATCGTTATATATATATTTATGAAAAAAAAAAACAAATCTTCATCCATTTCCATATATACTATTTATTATATTAGATACTTTTTACTAAGTAAACGAAATATAATTTATTCAAATATATTCTAATTAAATTTCATATATATCCAACGCAATGTGGTTTTAAATCCAACTAAGTCCTAATCGCGTATTAGATTTTTTTTTTTTTATGAGATGATCCTTTATATACGCTTCTAACTTGCGTATCGTTTTCATTTATGGTATAGAAAATAATGATCAAAGTTAGTGGAATTATCTTTAGCTTGATGAGAGAATGAAAAGAAAAAGAAAAAAAAAAAAGAGAAGCAAGAGAAGTAAGAGAAGCTGCAGCACGGGTGGGCTTTCATGATTTGAAAGAGAAATGAATCTTTATCCAGAATGGCTGGTCACCGTCGGTGTCGACGGAAGTCAATAACAGAAGCCAACGTAAAGGGGATTCCTGGGTTCAAACAGGAGGTTAAATCAAAGAAAAAAGAAGTAAAAATGAGGTGAAAAGTGAAAAAAGAAAGGAAACAAAATAAGGGAAATAAGGTTATACACACACACACACATACATATATATATATAATACATACTATATAGTCGGAAGACATGAAAAGGGTTCTTGGTAGTGATAAATAAATGACGCATGGCACCGCCTAGTAGATTTCATCCGTAAACATACATAGGGTTTACATATACCATGTATATATCTACGTTCGGCGTTTAGAAAAAGAGAAAAATCGAAAAAAAAAAGAAATGAAAAAATGAAAAAATGAAAGAAAAAAAAAAATAGTAAAGGGAGTTAAGAAAAAGGAAAAGTGAGGTGGACTTGAACAGCACGCGCGCGGATGCTGTGATGTGTTGTGCATCGCTAGGATTTTCTATACCTATAGGTATATATATATACGTATGTATATATTTACACATATATGTGCAGTGGTGCCTGTTAGAAACAGCAGTGAATATCTGTCGTTGTATATAGTATGCACAGTCCCTGAGAGAACGGTAAGCGTTACATACGTAATTTACATATGTTCCTCCCTACGGATTACTGTGTACAGATTCACCCGGACACACGCATCTCAGATTATCCGATTATCTACATAGAGTTGGGGGTGGCGTTCAAGTCACATACTCTTTCAGACTAGTGGATGCATGCATGAATGAATGAATGAATGAATGCATGAATGCCTCGTAATTGGGTTCGAAAATTTTCAACGCTACTGCACTTCCTCTACCTCGTATGTATATATATATTATATATATATATTCTTTTACTTTAACTCCGTTTCTTCGCGGATAAGAAATAAATATATATATATATTTTTTTTCTTCCATTTTGAGCGAAAGAACGTAATTAGAATTTGGTCAATTTTGACGTAACACCATTGATATAGGTAAATCAGAAGAAGAAAAAAAAAAAAAAATTTCGATACATCTAGTTAGCTTTTTTTTTTTGTTTTATCTCTTCTTCTTCTTCAATCATTACACTCCACGCGGACGACTCGTATACGTATGTAATACGTAGTTGTATATCGTTGGACATATATATACACTCTCCTAGCACAGGATGTCTGAATGGTTACGCTCGAGCCGATTATCTCCAGCTGCGGATGACGTTTGAAGAGGCTCCTCACCGCGGGTCCTGAACGCCTGAATACCTCGTAATTGGATTTGACCGTGTTCTCATCGCTCGTTGTTACGCCTCTACTAACCCCCCAAAACACTTGTACATGTCGAAATAATTCGGTTGAAAAGACACCGAGAAAATTCTTCATTTTTTATCTTTTTTTTTTTCATAATTATTTGGAATTTAATTTTTTCACGATTTTATCAGAAAGAGAAAAAAAATAAATCGGGGCATCTTCTCATTTCACGGTTTCAATCAGAAATATATATATATTATATATACGAATGTGCAGAGTGACTGTGTCTTCGTCGTTTATACGGGGATCAGGTATCGCTTTTAACTCTCTAAATTATGCGGTGTGTATTAAACCTGCACTTCACATCCATACCCTCACTGAGCACACAGTGACTTTCGAGTAGGTATAAGCATAAGCGGTGCATATATACTGTGGTTGCAGCTGAGGGCATCCGGTGCCTTAAGGTATTGCGTGGGTGCGTTAGTCGACGACTATAAGTATAAGTATAAGTATAAGTATAAGCAGGCAGACAGACAGGCAAGTAACAAGCAGTAACAACAGCAGCACAGCTACAAACTTTGTGCGTTAGAATCGCTCCGTCCATTCCGCATATCTCATTCTCTTATAAAACGTGAAGACATAAGATTGGGACGTAAAGTAAAGGTACAAGGTAGTAGACATCGTAGACCCACGTGCTATACCATAGCTAGAAACCTGGTATAAATCGATTTCACGTTTCCACTTTTGGAAGAGATCAATTTCAATGCAAATCAGACGCGACTAGAACTTGGGCTTAGACTTAGACTTGAGGTTAATTCACTATCAAACTATCGGCGTAACTTAGGTTTAATAACTCTGTTAGATATCCAGATGTGAAATTGGTATAGATTTGAATCAATACTAGGAGGTTCATATAATATCTTCGAACTGTTTCCACAAAAATCCAGAAATAAAAATTTTCCATTATTTTGCTATACCGTTTTAGTGTGATAATTGAGATGGAAAATATATGTATTACGTTGCAACGTCTTCAAACGGGGGGAAAAACAGAAACAAAAATAAATGAAAATAAAAATATAGCGATGTTGTTCAAGGAGGTATAACTTGCACCCGGCGAACCGAAGCTAATTTTAATTAAAATACACCAGTCGCAATTACAAACCTGGAGAATACGTAGAAAAAGGAAAAAGAAGAAAAAATGAGAAAGTAATAAAACGATGTTCATTCTTCCTCCTCCTCCTCCTCTTCTGCCTCATCTTTTTTTTTTTTTGAAATACCCCAATTTTGATACGCGACGTTATGCAATGAGGGTATATATCGCCCACGTGCACATCCGATGACCTGGAAAGGATTTCTTTTCTCAGTCTAGTCTCTCAGACAAGGATACACCCCATGCAGTAGTAAGTCCGATATCTTTATGTCGCTTTTGAGCATCCCGTTGCGAAAGGACCCTGAGAAAGACGGTCACATGCTGCTAGAACGACACCTTTCCTATAACCGAGTCCCATACCATTATCCCTTTGCTTTTCCCACCCCCTGATTTCTTTTTTCCTTTTATTTTTCCTTATTTACCCTTCAGATAAAAAGTATATCGCTTGAAACACCTTAGATGAAATGAAATTGTATAATGAAGATGAAGAAAAAAGGATTTTAACAATATGCATAGGGTAGTACCTACATGTATAATTAAAATCGTCGAATTTGACGTAACAGAATTTTCAAAGACGAAGAACTTATGGAATAATTTATGGTTTTTACTGATCGTGAAGCGGTTCTATGTGGGCCTTTGAAACGGCATAGTGTAGATATCCTGGTATGGGAAAGGCGAAGACTTATATGCAGAGAGACCGTGCATGGTGAGGACAAAGCATCGCACAAGCGCTTTGTCGATAAGCACCCACCAACATATATATATATATATATTATATGTATGCTACCTATATTTGCGCGGTGTATACCGGTGTGTTTCAACGTTACAAACATACAACGTGGGAGAAGAATAATAATAAGAAAAATAAAAGGAGGAAGAAGAAGAAGAAGACGAAGAAGTTGTGTCGAGGAGTAGAGATGAGAGACCCAGAGGCTGGCATGGACCGGTTTATTCTACATCGGTATATGTGTGCTGTAGAAGTTCAGTTGTGTGTTCAACGTCCGAGGAAGCTGCTCTCTGCACTTTGCATACTGTTAGCCTTAGCTTCTTCGCGTTTACGCGGTGTGGCAGAAGATCGCCGATATTCGCTTACGCGGTCACATAATAAAAGAATTTTAAACAGGGAGAGAAAAGAATTTTTTCTTCTTTTTCTTTAATTTTTATCAACTTTTCGAACATTTTTCGATCGTCACAATATCTTAGCTTTTTTATATTTTCACAATTTCGAAATATGACTAAATAATATTGATCGATTTTTACTATGAAGAGAGACTAGAGATATGTGCATCGAGACATTTATAATACACCTTAAAACGCGTTTAATACAATATGTACCACGTGTATGAAAAGTTAATTCATTATTTAATCTAAAACATAAGACATTAAAGTCTGATATTATTTTTTTCTCATACTTGATATTTAATAATCGATGTAAAACCTGCCTAGGGGGCAACGTTCCAGGTATTATAACCGTTTCTATAACATACAGGTATATATCCGTTTACGAAACTAGAACAAACTAGTGTACGCCGATTTTTCTATCTAACAAAAAATGTGAAAGTAAAAAATAAACTAAATAGAAAAAATCAGAATCCCTAGCTGCAAAATTCATATTGTGAAAAATCTAAACCCCTGTGGGTTTCGTCTTATTCCTTAGGGGTAGGTAGAGATCGAAATTTACGAAACAATATACGTATGATTCTATCACTGCATTCATTCATATATGAGCGTGTATTACGAACAAGGGTTGTTTCTGTATATGCCACAGGAATTAGACTCCACTTGGAATAATTATTCCCTTGAGATTTTATAGCATATACAATAAGTTATATGAGTTAGCTAGGTACTGTGGTACGTATAGGGAATACGGTTAATCAAATGCAGGTGATCAGAAAATTTAATATCTACGATTTAACGAATGAATCGTATAACGCATGCAATTCGATCGTTTATATTCATTATATCGTCCCTTATCCCTTCGTTTAATTAACGAAATTTAAACTCCAACCATATATCCTGTATCTGGTATTAATTATCAATCAACGATCGATTATTCGATCGTAACCAGAGTTTGAGGTAAAAAAAAAAAAAAAAATAGAATACTTAGGATATAAATCGGTTGCGAAACGATAAATAACGTCGTTATAATTTCTCTGCAATTTTTCTTGTTGAAGACTGATAAACTGTATAGACTACCTACCTATACTTGGCAATAAATTAAAGTTCATCGTAGTTTTTAATTTTTTTTTTTGTTCTGTTGCTCGACAAATCGTTTCTATACCACGCGGATTATAATACGACAACCGTGACTAGGCTTTGATTCTTGTTTTTTTTTTTTATTTTTTCAATTTATTTATAAGACACGATGTTAGATGTTACAGTTACAGTAACATCGATCGCGATAGTGATTAGAAGATAGAAGTCAAACTAAATTGATAAGAAAAAAAAAGAATGAAATCGAGTCACGTCAGATGAAACTAAACGGATAAGACTATGCCTGTAGTGGGATCGTAGAAATAAAAAATAAAAATAAAAAAAGACATGGGTGGTACGTTGGGTCTAATTGGGTACAGGAATTAAGGCGCGGTGAGGTTACAACCTTTAAATATTATATCGGTATTTTTTTTTATTTTTTTATTTTTATTTTTTGTAAAAGAGAAATTTAAACTAGTTGTAGTGGTATTATAATCAGTTGTAAAAGAATTTCTTATAGTAGAGTTAAAAAATACGGATTAACGATCATCAGTAATGAATAATTATTTTTCTATCCTTCATTGATTATCATCTCTAGATATAAAAAAAAAAATTTCTAATTATATTTGAAATTATTTTCGGATATTTCGATACTGAGAGATGTAGGCATAAATATATATATATATATACACCTATACCTCTATACCCTGAAGACCTCGGCCCTCGCATTCATTCGACGACCCTTTGAACCTTTGAAATATTCCAAGAAGATCACACGCATGGTGTGGTGACCGATATTTATAAACACGGTTCTCTCGTTCCCGTTTAGTTTAGTCTTTTGTTTTCTCTTCGGTTCCCTTTTTTTTCTTTTTTTTTTATTCCTTTTCTCGCATATATATATATGTATATATATATGTCTAGGTATGTGCTATTCTACTAACAACCCATATGCATACATGCATATGCATGCATGCATGCCTGCCTTCCTTCTTTCCTTCCTTATATTCGAAACCATAACGCGCAACACGCGGAGCGATAAATGCTGTCATTCTAAAACTATAATACAACGACCCGGTATATACCTATGTACATACTGCAAGATCAACGATACTGGTAGTAGCCCACGTGTCACAAATACACACACACATATATATATACCATTAGAAAAAACGACTTTAGTACGTATTTTTACGTATTTGTATTCCTCATAACTGCAGCAGTTACAGCTTCCGTTCGTTCGTTTGATTTCCGTTATAACATACCATCATGTCCCTATGGAAATTTATATATATATATATATATATATATATATATATATATATATATATATTTCGAGGAAACGCGGTTATTACCTCAAACTTTCAACGTTTTTTTATTTTTTTTTTCAAACTGCATCCAGGTGCAGTATTAATCAATTAAAATAAAATATCGTCTATATCAATCGTTGAAATAATATTTTTCATAGAAATATTTGTAAAGAGGTAAAAGAAGTGGACGAAAAAAATAAAAATATAAAAAAATCAACGAACTGATCGATCTAACGACAATAAGCCTGGGTATGGGGGTGTAGAATTCGAATCGGATTGATATTTGATCCGTACCGAATTTATTAAGCCCCGTACTTTTCTTTTTTTTCTTCTTTTTCTCTTTCTCTTTCATCTTTTTTCGTGCCCAATGTTGTGCACAGAAATAATTCACCTTTCAAATCCGTGTCGAACTATAAAATCGAAGCAAATTTTTCACGCTTTTATAAATATTTCGTATTATATATATGTAATGTAATATATTTTTTTGTTTTTTTGTTTTTGCGGTGATAATAATTTTTGCAGTTTCACTAATTTCGAAAAACCGTATATATATGTAGATATTGGTCACATCGTACGGTGCCGATAAATATGACTGTGTACAGTTGGATAAATTAATAGCATAGCGAAATTTCCACTATGCTATATGCAATTATTTACAATACCGTATTAATTAGAATATTTATGGGAATTGGTGGTTGCTGTCAGTTACGAACTGCTGCTACTGCTGCTGCTGTTACCAGTATCAGGCGTTAATTTTAATCCTTGAAGCTCTCCATGTGCTGGAGTATATATGTTTCCCTCTCTATATAGTATACAGCCTTAAATTTATAAACCCCTTGCTACTATGAAGCACTAGAAATTAAAAAAAAAAAAAAAAAAAAAAACGTGTCCATAATCGTTATTAACGCCGTTTTAATTCTCTCAACTAAATGGAGCATGTCATTAGCGATTTATAATAAAAAAAAAAAAAACATATAGATTTATAACCGCGTACAATTCTCCGTGATAATACCGCATTTTGGTACTTATCTAACCACATAGTGCAATAACCGCCATTTTGTACATTATATACACTATTTGCAACGGGCTGTGACCATCAGGTCGTAAAATATACATACATGATGGGAAAATCATTGCCTAGGTAATCTTCGATACATGACTGCTACACCATATACTATAATCTATAATATGTACCTATGGAATATCGTTTTTATGGGGTAATAAAAAATGAAGAATACTTCAGTTTATAGTTCGGATGAGGGAATCATCATTGATCTAAAAATTAACCGTATATCATTCATAGAATTATTAATTCAACCTTGAGGAATAGGTTTTTTTATAATCGTATAGCTGCTAGATAATTTTATAGTATAGGATTGTCGTCTTTACTGGTACGTCTTCAACCCCTATATTTCAAGACCCCTAAACCATCAGTCGAGTTTAGGTATTCGAATATGAATAAAGGGGCATAACGTAGATAGATTTTGGCACGTGCTAGTAGAAACCAGTACTGTTCGCGAAACGTGGCATTAATTATTTACTGTAGGTACGAATGCAGTCCATCTCGTGTTGGATTCTGCTTCTGGTTTTCCGAGTTTGAGGTTGGGGGTCGGGTAAAAGCTGAAGGGATTTAGGTCCCCGTCATATATATATATGTATGTATGTGTGTGTGTGTGTGTAGCCATGGCAACGACGCACAAAGGAGTTACCTGGACTTAAACTACAAAGTAGGATTAATTTAGCGTATAAAAAATGCCTACGTTTAATCAGGATATAAAAAGTGTGAGGTGAGAATATCAATTGTAACATCCTGAGAGGAAGGAATGAAAGAAAAAGGATAACTGCACACACTCTACTCATTGATATAACATGCAATTAGAATAAAAGTGCGATAAACTACAACCGCTACCTGTTAACCCCTCGCCACCGGAGGAATTAAGGGTCTTTGAATAATGAATGCCTTGTTAAAAACGAGGAAAAAAAAAAAAAAAACTACCCTTCGCATCCCTCAAACTAAAGTTTGAACTAAAAATCGACCCTAGTGCAAGACGAGAGGAATGCTTTCGTGCACTCAACCACTTCACCTCCTCGTCATCATGCATTTTGGACAATACTCACGTATACACACACCCTACGTTAGAAATCCTCAAGTCCGTTACTAATTGGATCAACCCACGAGTTAAGCGCGCAAACATTTCCTACCTTTGAACTTTCCTCTTATACCTTAGTCATTTCCACTAAGTATATTTCACTCTATCCATTTTCTGACTAATTATTCAAATTCAGCAAATTTGTTTCTTATTTTTACTAGCGAAATTTCGTATTCGAATTTTACAGGATTTTCAATTGTCAATTTCCCTTATATTTATAATCGTAGATTGGAAAATCCCTTCGGTAGTTACATTCAGTCTTGATCGACATCCACTCTGCATATTGCGTTAGGGATTTGCTTTGACCAAACTGTATGAAAGCCTTTGAATCGTATAGATGCGTGTACTTGGTTGACCGGTTCCTCAATAGGATCTGTCGGGTTAACCCCTAGCGTGTTAATCAACGTTACGCGTTTAACAAGCCTTATACAGACGTGCCGAAGATGAACATTGAACACGCTTGTCGCGATGTACATACAGCACATCATTGACCAACGGTTCGCTGACCACAATATACGAGCTAGAATATACCTACATGATAGACTAGCAAAGGTGTCGAGTATATAGCATATACGGTATAATTGACGATCGACATTTTACTCCTGCACTTAGTAAATACTACGTTAATTACTTACTAGCATCATCATCAGGACACTTAGATCGACATCTTAATTTGTTATAGAAATTTATAATTCCATTTGAAAATACATCATTTGAGTATTACCATTGGATCATTGGTATGACGACGGTGATATTAACCAGTGATTTAATTAATTAGTGAGGAATTAATACCAATTAGTGTAGAGCTTGTTCATACGACCACATAGATGCTAGTAGTCGTACATCTATATTGAGAGGATACTTCGACGCAAAGGTGAACAGAGACAGTGAACACTGAATACAAACCACTGATCAATGACCAATGGTAGATACTACCCTATATACTACACTACCTTTGGATTAGTGGTACATGGAAACGTTCGACCTCGTTTAAATTAATGTTACGCTACTAGGAATAATTAATATACGATCGATCTATACCCCAGAGGAATCTCTATACCCTTTTCATCCTCCTTCTACTTCTCCTATATACCTATATCATTCTGGTTGCTTTAACAGTATATTGTATAAAGGTATAGGGAACGGCGAAAACCACTATTCAATTACCGTTTAATCGCGGAACGTAGTAATTAAGATTGTGTAACAAAGGCACTACTTATTTCAAATATACCTTGTGTGTATAGAATGTGGTAGTAAAAAGGATTGGGATTGGAATTGGGACTTGGTTAAATCTTAGGGTGTAAGGTAAGGTGCATGGGGCTTAGCCTGTATGCACTACGGCAACCAGTCAGTTCTCTGCACAGTTTGGTCTAAATTTAAGTTTAGATTTATACGGCTGCACAGCCTCGGGCATTGACTTGCAGCTTGGATCTTTGGCTTGTATGAGGCTTTGCCTTTTTTTTCACCATCCTGAAATATTCGAAATAGAACTAGCCCTTTTACTAACAGCATCCGGAATTAATCTTTATACGACTTATATATATATTCGATCGGTCGAAAGGGGGTGACTTTTAGGTTTTATATACAAAGTTAATTAATTCCACTGTTTTTCTCATTTTTTTTTTTTGTCTTGAATTTATTAAAGACTATATAATTATGTATGTATAAGTGACGGTAGAATTTCGGCTGATAAACGAAGATTGGATGTCTTCATATTCTGTAATGACGCAATTAGGCTTAAGGAACCTCGGACTTGTTGGGTGATAAATTCCCTACAATCTTACAATGCGAGTTTCAAACTCTAGATACTTACTCCCTGTTCTAATTTACAAGTTTTCTAGACTTGTGTAGATTGAGAAGAGAAAAGAAGGAAAAGGAGAAGGAGAAGGAGGAGGAGGAGGAGATAAATACTATCACTTGTTGGTTATACCACTCTGAGTTGGGAAAACTATATATCCTTCTATTTAGGACGCACTTAAAACTCGAGACCAGAACGTGGCTCAGTGAAGTGGTAGTTGCCGCGAGGCTATCATCGCTCTACCCTCTCTATAACACTCATTACCACGTGTGGGATTAATGAAAAAATGTATATTTTCTACGCGCCAAAAGCTCTTTTTTTTTTTATTTTTAACTCAATATCAAATATCAATGCTGCAGCTGCGCTTTTTTAATTAATTAATTAATTAATTAATTGATTCACTAATTTTCATCGACTATAAATAAATTCGTTTAAATTAGTGCATTGCGACAATTTTAATATGAGAATATATGATCATTACATTAATACCTTGGATATAGTGAAAATTGATATTATTATAATTGTGCAGTATAATCTATGGTAACTAGGTATGTGTCTCTATGTATTGTAGGACATTGTTTGCGGATAGTTGAACAGGTAATTAGTTATGTAAAGTAATTATGCTGTGGTTTTGCGCCAGAGATATATTATACTGTTGGTATGTTGCATGTATGCAGGTACTTAGATCAAACTATATTATTATATCTATTACGACAGCAATTCAAAGAGAAATTATTTTCCTTCTTTTTTTTTTTCTTTTTATTATTTGATGATCGGAAATTTGGGAATTTTTTTTAAACTCAACAGCCTCCGTGCCATTCAATCTTCACAGTGATCAGTTGTCACGTGAATTCAACAAGTAGAAATCCACGTAGTTCGATTCGCGTTTTACGAATTAAAAGCTCTGCATCATTGGGCTATAAAAAGTGCGGTAATTTTGTTATTGTTGTTGTTTTTTTGGTTTCTAATCAATCTATCAATTAATTAATTAATTGATTGATTTATCTGTGCGAAGTGTGCGAAATTTGCGAAGTTCTCACCTTTGGCAGACGATATAAAGAGGATCACTATCGTTGGTAGACCGATGGTCAGGACGATCATGGACCTCATGGTGTTTCGCTTAGTTGTGATGGAAAAAAATCCAGAAATGAAGAAACACAAAAATTAACACAAAACTTTCGTCGAACTGATCACAGAACACAAATGTCCCTCCGGCACGGTCATTTTTTTGTTTTTTTGTTTCTGTTTCGGTTTTGTTTTTTGCTGTTATTGTTTTTATCAAAAAAGAAATGAAGAAAAAAAAAAAACAAGAATCAAACAGAAAAAATTGGTAATGGAAAGCGGGGGCGAATTTGAGTATCTAACAGCGCGGGATAAATTCGAATTTCTATATATAGATGAAGATTTGAAATTTATAATCGCGCTATGCAAACGCGTTGCAATTTATTGAGTCAAATATTCTTCTTCTTTTTTTTTTTTTTTGCTTTAATATTTTTTATTCTCAAATATCTTGAAATGTATATTCGCGCGTTTTTTTTTTTTTTTTTTTTTCTTATAAAATCTTTACGCGTTTTATTTTGACCGCAAATATACTATATATATATATATTACGCCCGTGGGCAACAATCGTATACAAGCACGCTCAGTGACGTTGCGCGCAACACTGCAACACATCGCGCGCTGCTCGTTCTGCTCAAGTTTAGTCTCTAGATGGCGCTAGATTCGATCTCCAAATCCCCGAAAGTCGCCCCCGAAACGGCGCAGATCACTCGCGGATGCTGCATTGTAAAAAGTAGAATAAAATACGCTTATATCCCACTATTATACAGCTATAATATTTAATTTCAAAAGTCCAAAAGTACGAAACGAATGATCGTCTAAATCTTATCAATTGTTGATTTGAACTTTAGAGTTTACTTCAAACGCTATTTATTCATCTATTTCGTACAAAAAAAAAAAGAAAGAAAGAAAAGAAAGAAATGCACATAAATTTAGAAGAAAAATCAGAAGAAAAAGAAGATTTAATTATCACAAATGTAAAGACATATGATCTTAAAAATTCTTGTATCTATTAAAGTATAACTAGAAAATTTTCTAATACAACTTATTCTCTATATGATAATATGAAATTCAGATTTTCGGTATTCATGTGTGGAAAAAAAAGAAAAAATTGTTTGAAAAACACGATTGTTTTTTCAACGATTATATTCTCAGCTTCGTTCATCTGAGTATTTTGGAAATCTCGATCTTTGCAGAAATATTCGGCAAATGCAAAATACACGTTTCTCGATTCTCTCGATACCCTTCGTCATCGTTGATATCAAACTTTCTGTAAAGAAATTTTCAAATTTAAATACTTGAAGCTGTCGTCTTGGTTATAAGTTACAATTTAGAAATACAATTGGATTTGATATGAGTTTAGAATCTCGTATATATGCCAGTGAGTGAATGAGATTTTTACAGAATCGAACACAAAAGCTTTATAATAATAATAATAATAATCATCATCCCAAACGCCTGAGGCTTGGCTACTATATTTAATCATTGATAATCTATAACTTCGACGAATTTTTATTTTTTTTTCCTTCACAATATATTGCAGTCAGGATTAATATATTATTGTTTGATAAATATACTCGCCTGAATTATTTAACGCGACTTGGTTGTTCTCCCGGTTTCAGAATTGCTCGTCGAATCCGATGTGTAGCCGCTTTTTGACTAGAAAAAAAAAACGAGGTTTTCAATTCTTATTCAAATTTTGCTCGAACTTTAAACTGACGTAAGTTCGACGTATATGAATGCTAGTGTGTGTGCGTGTGTAGATATCCCAATATCGTTACGTAAGAAAAGTTATTTCAGTCGCTAATTGAACTCGTAGTATTTCTTCAACTGTATTAATATAATAATAAATATATATACCGAGTTGTCTGGCTGTAGAAAAACTTCACGTAGTTAAAAACTATTTTCACATTTCGTTAGGGTCATAAATATATATATAGGTATATATATATATATATATTCACGTGACAAATTTAAAGAAAATATTTTCCAACGATATCTTATATTCCGTATCTCTCAATTCTTTTTTACCCGTCCGCGATAAGTCGCGAAAATTGATTGTAAAAAAGAAAATGACACGGTTGAACATGTTACCGTCTTTACCATTCTCACGAAGCAAAGTAGTACACTGTAGAAATGGTCAAACGCGAACGGTTTCGATCGGTGAAAGGACAGAGTGTGCACTGTGTACTCTGAAGATAGCGCTGTAACCCGCTTTTCAAATTCACTCATAAATTTTTTTATCCCAATAATTTTTACCCCAAATGGCGCAAAAAAAAAAAGACAAATATTTTACTCACTCTCGAAGAAGTACAGCCCCTCGGTGTCGCGGATTGAGATGGTGACTTGAACGTAGTGTAGCATTTTTTGCTATAAAAAAAAAAATGCAAAAAATATATCGTCAGTTTTCCAGCTTATCAAACTATTTGCAAAACTCACTTGCACGATTTGCTACTATTCGTTACATCGATAGTGTCTTTACTACTGTAACTAATAGCAGCTAAACAACGTTCTTCGTCCTCATCATCGCAGCCACCTTCACAAGGGCCAAATTTTTTCCTCCACCATTCAATCAGCTTTTCACCAATTCCTTTTTTCGCAGATTTGACTTGGCTAGGACATTCAGGTACGCAGTATTCCGTGTTTTCATAAAGCACTGCTACGCTGCAGAAAATTGGATCTAGATCCCAGTTACCTTAATTATATTTAAAGTTTAATTATTTCATTCTCACGGTGTATTAGATGGTGATTCGCACGGTTGACAATCGTCAGAATTTCTAGTCAGGAATCGATAACAGACTAATATCAATCCTACCAAAAGCCAGACTAGCAAAGCTCCGGCTAAAGCGATAACGATTAGTTCTGTCGTTCCAAAAGTTACACCTTTTCCCTCTTCGGCTAGATTTAAGAAATTTATTAATCGCCAAAATTTATCACTGGATAAAACAAACGCGAAACTTTTAATAATGATAATAGATAGTTAATTACAGCCGGGTGTTTTGCCGCTGTAAAGTGGCGGTACACCATCGTCATCGGGGGATTTTGTAGGCCCGTTTAGTTTAGGCATCATCTGGTAGTCGCCACCTTGTTTCATCTTCTGGCCTCCGTCGCCTAGGCCTTAGGAAACCAAAAACCAAAAAAAAACAAAAAAAGAAATCATTGAACTTAGAAATGAGTCAAATTAATGCAAATGAGTGAGTCTCAGTGATCGGTAACCTGTTTCTTTCAAGGAAGAAATCACTCTTAATACTCCGCCGAAAGCTGGGTACCATTTTTCGTCATCTAAGTGTGGGCTTATCTGAAATACGATAGACATAGTTGATCTAAGGGTCTTCCAAAGTGTTTTACGGTTCACTGAATACTCACAGAAAGTTGTAGCCACTCAAACATGTCCTTATTGAATTTGAGAAGTTCAAATTTCGTCTTGGAACGTGAGACTATGCATTTTACACTAGCTACGTAATACTTGACTAATCCAAAGGCTGACTTTTCGCAATAAAGAGACTGGAGATTTTCAGTCTTGAATGGCATTGCGATACTGAAAGGTAGCGAAAAGGGTAAGTCTTTGAAACTCACTCACTCACTCAATCACTAATCAGATCGCGAACCTGTTTGGTGTTATTTCATCGTCTAAGAAAGGCAGTGGGACTTCCACAGGCCCAGAATCAGTTCCTAAATATATATCAAAGTATTTGCCTTAAATCGAATTTTGCAAAAACATTAGATCGATTATTATTACCCCCAGAATTTCTCGCCGTTCTTCTACGCTGAATATATCGCTTTTTCTTCATCGCATTAAGCCGATTCGAGTCTGTCTCGCCCATAGCGTTAGCTGCAAGTGAAATTTTCCAATTTTCCAATTTTCTATTCTACTATTGATATTAAGAAGAAAAAAAAGGAAAAAACGAAACGTACGAGTTGCTGCAGAGTAAGTAACGAGTCCTTCACATGCTGCGGAATTTTGTGGTGGTGTGATAACGATCGGTGGTGTCTTTACGTGTTTTTTATCAATATTTGGTTTTAACCAGCCCATACCATTCGTATGCAAAAAATTCTTCAGCTCATCGAAAAGTTCGAAAAGACGTTTTGCATTTTTGTATTTAATGTTACCGGCGTAATACGAGTGTCTTGTCATCGGTAGTACGTAAACTTTTAGATAGCCTCCCATAGTATCAGCGAGTGCTTTTAACATCAGATGTTTCGTCTTTCCAATTGATAATTTTCGCACACATTCGAGGCATATGTGAAAGTAGTCCATCAGTAAAGCTATGTACTGATCGTTCTGTGAGTTTATCACTATAGCCTGAATTCAAAAGAATATTCAAACACCCATGGATTAACCTTTTTTTTTTTTTTTATTTTTTTTTATTTCGTTAACGATCTCTGTCTCATCATTCATTATCACCTTAGGTAAAATATCCTGGAACATTCGACGGCTATTTAAAATCGTGAATTCTTCACTAGTCCAGCAATGCTTTCCGCAATCACTTCGTTCGAAGAGTACCGTGCCGATGTTTTGATCGCTTTTTTCAATTCGGTTTGTTAAAACCTCGACGTTTAGGGTCAGCCCGAAAAATGCTAGCAAACACATCCGCAAGGGATGCGACCCCATGTTCATCGATTTTAAATATCCGTTTTTTTAAAATTCATTCATATGATCGCAGCTAGAAGTTTGCTGCTTTGGAATTAATCGTCTGTCGAATCGTCGCTAGCTACGTTTTTCAGTTTTTATTTCATTTCTTTTCTTTTTTTCTTTTTCACGTTTTGAATTTCATAACGAGCCGATCCGATCCTCATAGATAATCTATATAACGCAACGATGACTCCTCTCTGCGAAGACGCGTCGATTTCTGCAAAAGGCTTCTTACGAGGCCGTCGTCCACCCACGTTAAAACACCCACTTCAATTTTGTCCTCGATTTACCGAAAATAGTAAGACCATTCTTACCGATCATGCGACCTTTCGGTAATTATTATTAATTTTTATAAATATGCATACAATGATTCGACAGAATTATATTTTCTAATGCATTTAATTATACTTCATTCGCTTCCTGCTAAAACTTTCGCGAATTATTATTTTTTCTCATTCCTTTTTATTTTATTTTGTTTCTTCTTCATCGCATGCACGGATCTAACTGGTCCTTGTCATGAATATGAATTAGAATAAATCAGGGCCGTAGCAATTGAGTACCGATTATATATTCTATTCAAGAAATTGACCAATTCGTGTTTATAACAGTCAAAAGTACGTCACGGCCCTGAGCTTGTATAACGGCAAATATCTCCCACTACGCAGTAAAATCGTCCAAGTCTAACCAAGCCGTTCAGTAAGCGACTGTAGACCGTAGACGTCAGATCGAGACAAACATTTTTCCTTCGGTTTATATAGCTAAGCCACAGATTTTACGGCATGGGTAAGTCTTCTGTCATTATTTATCAGCAGATATGATATTTGATAAAAAAATATTAATGAAATGAGTTTTTTCGCGGATCCGGTTTATACGCGATCAATAGATTTTTTTTTTTTTTTTACTTACTTATTTCAATTTTACAATAACGATTAGGAAATCTCATGGGTATGATTCATCCTATACTAAAGTTCGAAGACGCGTGCAGCAGGTGTCTCTGCCGTTCGAGAAATCGCTATTTTGATTTTTAACTGCTTCATTATTATACAGTGAAATTATATAAAATAGTCGAATTTCGAGAATTCAAATCATTGAAAATTGAGCAAAGGCACAATGAGTGGAAAAAAAAAATTGATTAGTCATTAAACTCTTAGTTTACACCACTCCAATCTGTTCGTATTGAATTTTACGCACGTGGGAAGCTGTAGTACTAAAAGGCGCGATTAATTGCAAAACTGTTCAATCATGATATCCGCGAGCTGCACTCCCGGAAGAATATAATACGCGATATTAGTGGGCGTTGTATATCTGTATGACGTTATTTCAAATCGAGTGAATCAAACGTCGTTTTTTATCTACAATTATACTATGGTGTTTTAGAAGTAAAATATCGTTGTTAAATTTGCGTAGAATTTTTTTTTTTTGCACATCATCCTCGTGTCAGTCAATTAATCGAAACCAATCAGCATACGCAAACAGAACTTATAGTATATAGTTGAATGTTAGTTTAATAAAAAATCTGTACAGGTGACTAATTCCCAGTTTATTATATTTAACCGATACATACTTTGCGTCGCGATATACTGTATATGTTCAGCCTAAAAAGGCAAGGATTGGGAAAAAGTTTCAAGATTTCACAATTCGATGGAATTGAATTTTTTTTTTTTTTACAATTTATATTCGGTACTACCTCGATTTTGATAAATGAAATAATAATAGTTCAGTGTTAGTTTCACACTCTTAATTTAATTTCACTCTTATTTTTTCATAATTATAATTATAACATTATACACGTTTCATTTTCGGCCTTCTCGCCACTGTGCACTAACATCTGGGTCAGTTTTTTTTTTTTTTTTTTACTTTCATTTCTTTACATATATGTAAAGAAATACGTGAATATGTGTATTATGGCTAATAGTTTCTTTAAGCTAATGCAATACACAGATACACGATAATATTTTCTAATTATTATTTTTTTTTTATCCTACCACAGCGGAGTTATAATTTCCGGTATACACTCCTGTCTTATAGATTTGCTAATTCGCAATTAAATGAACTTGGTGGTGGTAATTAAAAAAAAAAAGGAATTCTGCAATAACATGTATGTTACACAGACCTGATGCGAGTCTGATAATCTTTTGATCTTTTTTTTTTCTTTTTTTAAACGAAACAGAAAGTCCGCGATTTCCATTCTTCGTTCTTGAATAGTTTTTGAATTCTGATTTCGTACTCTATACCTATTTAAATTCGCGTTGCAGTTCACCGCGGTCTGATTATTATTATCATTATTTTTTCCTCATTAAATTTGTTCGCTTTTTTTTTTTTTTTTTTCTTCTACTTTCGAACAAATTAGCTATACGTATAATTGATATTCGCGAACGTTTGATCATATACTATGAACCCAGAGAAAAACCTTGACGTTTTTGAAACGGTTGTAGATAGTTTACTTATACGGTGTTAATTGGGAATTAATAAAAATCATTAAAAACAAAAAAAAAAAATTGCATTCCTATAGCTAGCCAGCTACCGTTGAATAGATTATCTCTGCAGTGATATAATAAAAAGAATTTAAAATGTCACAGAAGATTTTAACGCCTCGTTTGACATTAAATAAATAATCGAATAGTTCCTTTCCAAAGATTCAAATAAATAATTATTATCTTATAGAACATAAATACTGGAAAAAAAATTAATAAATAAAAATCATATTTTTTACTATCACACTTCCTTTCTACACCTGCGATATTATGGCCTTGCAAGTTGCTGTCCTTGTGCATTTTCTTCTTTTCTTTTTATTTTGATCAATTCTTTTTCTCTATTGCTTCAAGTGACAGGCCAAAGGCTAGGCTTGAAATACCTTAACGTCTCTACTTACTTACATCCGTGTGTCTCAATGTATAACTCGTAATAAAGTCAACTTTAGACACGTACGACATGACAGTACCTATACCATAAGATTCAATTACCTAGCTAGTCGCTCCACACCCTTCGATATCAATCTCAACAATATTTTCTATACATCAATAATTTCGCAATAAAATTGGCCAAAAATAAATTTTCTATATTATAATTTACATTTCGATTTATGCCGGTAGTACCTTCATCAATTTTTACGATCGACTTATATTCTGTATAATAATTGGCAACGTATCTATCAGCTCTCGCAATTTTCGAACCTGTTTTCTTAACGTCTTTACTAGATTTTGTATACTAATAGCTGTATTAATATTATAGGTATCTCGTTAACTAACAAGTCTTTATTTTTTTATTTTTATTTTTTTTGTTACAGATAAAATGTCACCGTTCAACATCACACTCGTTTTAGCGGTAAGTTTCAAAGCGATCAATTATTTTCTCTGCGGTTATAAGGCTATGCAGATCGTTTACATACTTGTCGCGCGAGATAAAACGCTTTTATATTGTATGTATATGTAGTTTTGAGGTCAGGATATTCATCCGAGCCCCGTTCGTTCATATGGTAATTAGTTTAAAATAGAAACAGTAATTTCGAATCGTTTGAAAAATATTTCTTTAATAACTCTTCTTTTTTTTTTATTTTTATTACCGTTTGAAAAAATTATGTGAAAAGAATTCTATTAATCACATCTGAGATTCAGAGCTAGTTGGGAGGCTGGGATTACTAAATTTTTAAATTTCTTCTTGTTTTTTTTTTTTTTGTTTCATCTCGTCAGGTTTTCGTAGTATTGGCAAATGCCGGTGACATGATGCGGAAGAGCATTGTATTCGACAAAAATACACCTGACGTATTTTACTGTCCTCAACGAAAGCCTATCGGTTTCGATAAGCTCATTGTACATTCACGTCCTTTGTCGAGGCTTTGCCAATTCGAGGGACGACCTTTACCACAGGATTACAAAAGCGACTGTTACAACGACGTAGACGAGACCGAATATGCTTGTAAAGAGAAATACAGGATCATGGTGAGTATTTAATCACATCTTCTTAACCCGGCCTTATTCACATCGACCTTTTCAATTCTCAGTGAATTGCAATAATTTCTTATTAGTTTAAATATTATAAGTGAAAGGATGATTTTCGTTGGTGAATTGGATAAATTTTCAATCATTAAATTATTTCATTTAATTTATAATATTATTAATGTCGTTGATTCTTTTAATTTTCATCATTCTTTTAATTTCAATGATTGATTAAATTAATATTTGATGATAAAACGAAAAATTAAAGAATCGATGAACAATGCATAAATATATATATAATAAACCCTCATAGGTGCAGGAGCTAATCTAAGAAAAAACGCAAAAGATACCCGATAACACCTACAATCTACATGAAAGAAATAATATTTAACCCTTAGCCAAGCCATTTATAACCGATATGGTGTTGGTTATTTTTATTACAGAAACGATTCCAGAACGTCGACGAGGATAGAGATGGAAACGACAACGTCTTCCCTAACGCATAGATGAAAAAAAAAAAAAAACATAAATAATAAACAAAAAAAAAAAAAACCTCTCATCGAGAACACACCTATAAAAATTACACTTACTCTACTAATACGGCGAGCTGTTAGTGAAAAATAACGATTATTATTATTAATATTAATATTATCATTATTATTATTATAATTATGTAACGTGATTGTGTATACTGGTGAGTGAAAAGTCAATGAAAATTTTTTTCTTTTCTTTTCTAATCAAATGAAAAATTATATCGTAAATATTCACATCACGTGAAAGAAAACAAAAAGACATAAATATGATATCTGAAAGCTTCATCAAACAAATTTTGAATAGTATTTCTTTTCCACCATTCTTTTTTTTTTCACTGATTTCTTATTTTATTATTATTATTTATTTATTTCTTCCAATTCTAAAACTAAACACAAAATCTAAGAAAATATTAACGGGCTCCCATATACTATACCTATACACAACTGCATTTACTCAAAACTTTGTTTTTATAACTCTATTAATAAACTAACTTGGTTTTTGGTGGTATCAAATTCGAGGATTAAAGTTTCGATCAATTGTTATATTTTTGAAAAAAAAAGACTAAACCAAAAATGAAAAATAAAATTGTTTTTAGTTACCTCAAGTCCTTTGATTGCACTCGTATTATAAATATTTATTCTCTTAAAAAAAAAATTCCAACATTTGTTTTCTACTAATTAATTGAATTAATATACTATAGTATCTATTCGGAATTTGGTTGCATGGTATGGGAAAATTGGGGTTTCTTTTTTTTTTCAGTAGATTTATTGGTACTCATTTTTCAATTTATTATTCACAGATAATATACACGTTATATTATTATATACGTACTGTTTATTCTCAAAACTCTAATTTTCTTAACAGTAATATTTATGTTTGTAGGTATACAGGTCTGCTGTGATGATTTATAGCCATCATATATCGTAGAGTAGTTATTATGATACTAATTAGTCACATTTATATATTTAACTATTATAATATAGTAAAATCTTAATTTTCTACTTCTCTCTATATCTCTCACAGTATTTCCTATACATATATCTTTGTACATACGTAAAAAGAAAAAAAAAAACGAAAAATTTCATATACTATATTATTATACATAAAATACGAAATAATTATCGAATATAATTTCTGGCCGAAATCAACGATTTGTGGTATGTAACAAAATTTTGATACTCATTTCTTTACCTAAATTTCTATTCTTATAAAGATATTTGATTTTTTCTTATTTATTATTATCGATTCAGAGAGAAAAGAAATTGCAATTATAAATGAATGTGAAATTTAATTTAGGAGAATTAAATTATATACTATATACAATTTTAATAGAGAGAGAAAAAGAAATCTATCTGCGATCACTAGCTCCTAAATCTTATTTCTGTTTTATAGATGCGAATGCACCCCCCTGGCAGTGACTCGCCTTACAACGGAACTCGATTGAATAAATTCATGGAAATTGACAAGGAGATATACCTGAAGAAAAATCAAGTATAACAAGTCTGAGATCTACGAAGAGTTAAGTAACTCGTCGATATTTCCTGCGACAGTATACCCTGCAGTTATTGTACATATTTAAATCTCCAAACATTCTATTATTATAATTATTGTACATTGTTTGTTATCATAAGGGATCCTATAATATATTCGAATACTTGGGCGACCAAGTCCTGCAGGATAAATGTGAACTGAATTATTTTTTCGAATGGCAGTTTTATTTTTAATACACATTACATTTTCTTATGTATAATACATGATATATTATTCGTGTAGGTCCTATCATTTACGATATGGGAATTATGATGTTACATAATAAGAGCAATTCTTTATTCTTCAATACACTATTAATAAAATAGGTCTAAGTATGATTATCAATAGAGAAGCAAGAATCTTAATTCTGAACTTATTTCAAATTGTACTTAATTGCTTTACCCTCGATTATAATTAATCGCTAACAACAGAATAATAGGGAGTAAGCCTCATTACACGCAACCCGCCGATCTTTTGTGCGATGTTAGTTCTATAGTTGCCTAGCACACGGTAGTCCAAGAATCGATTCCGTTTGAAACGTTGTACAGAAAGCAAGCTGAGCTGGTTGCCACTAATTTTCAGTCAGCAGACTTTGTAACCCAGTTTATGTCTGATAAATAGCGAAAAACCTAATTATAATAATTTCTACAATTAGTGACAACCACAAGCTTTTATATCATAGCATCTGCTGCCCGCTCTATGTAACATTAAAATCAACGTCCTATACTCGAGACATGTCGGATACTAGTTTCAATATTCAACAACAACTTTCAAATCATTTTACAAATCGCTGTACAGACTATTCCAAATCAATTTAATTATAAAAGCTATAAGCGGTAATATAACAACTCGTTTTTATAAAGCTCGCTATACTTGACCAGTTCATTCGGTCATATTATAATCGTACAAGGCAAAGACTTGTAATATTACATAATAGATGAAAATTCGTGATGATATATTATTAACAATATGTTCTCTGGCATGTACTATATTGCATCTAGTACCTTGGGTACCGACCCGAAGATCTTGATGCATTTTATTTGTTTAAACTCGTTGTATTTGGGATAGAAAAGTGGTAGGGATTGGGATAGTTGGGACTACCCATTGCCGTACGAAATATTCCCAATAACTATTCAGGTAACAGAGCATAATACATGCATATACGATATATATTTGTCAAGTATAATTCACTCTTTTGTAAAATTGTCCATAATGAATAGAGAGTAGACTATTCTCATTAGTATCTTTGAAAGAACAACTATATTTATAGTCTATAACTATATACATCACCAAAGTAATGTGTAATTGAATCAAGTTCATTACTTTTCAATAACTTTATAATTACTCTTACTCTATAATCACTTCAAATTACTTTACTTTATAATTACTTTTACTAATTAAATCGAGTTCGCAATTACACGTTACCAAAGAAATGTGTAATTGAATGAAGTTTATTACTTTTCAATACCTTTACTTTATAATTACTTTGAATAACTTCTACAATTACTTCAAATAAATCAAGTTCAATTACACATTACCAAAGTATTGGGTAATTGAATAAGTGATTTCATTAACAATGTAATCAGTGACTCGCAACACTGCAAATATCCATGTAATAATAAGATCGTTTATGCAATAAACATGTATTATTATAGTAAATTGGCGCATTCTGGAATAAATATCTCTTGAAATTGTAAATCATCGATCGTTGAATCATTTTCCCCTGTCCTTTCCTTGCCTATAAGTCGAAAATCATGAAAATCGCATGATTTCATAAAGCCCCGAACTATTTTTGCAATATTATTTACGACCACGTGTTTTTCGGGACCACGTGTTTTTAGAGTCTAAAACCACGTGTTTTTAGAGTCCAAAACCACGTGTTTTTGGAGCCTTTACCACGTGTTTTACGAGTTGTTTTCGAGTGTTTTCCGATTGCCTATATTCAGGCGTATTGTAGTAATTCAGAAAAAAGGTCGAAAAAAAGAAGAATTTTGCTGATGGCTGGCTTATGCAGCGCCGTAACTTAATTTAATTTAAGAATCGACCAATCAGGAGGCTGCGTTAGCCAATTTAGGCTCAATTTTTCAAAAAGCAGCCTCCTGATTGGTCGATTCTGAAATTAAATCAAGTTACGGCGCTGCAGAGGCCAGCCATCAGCAAAATTCTGGATTTTTGGCAGTTGATACCTTATTTAAGGAGTCGGATTTCTGGCAGTTGATACCTTTTTAAGCAGTCGGATTTCTGGCAGTTGATACCTTTTTAAGGAGTCGGATTTCTGGCAGTTGATACCTTTTTAAGGAGTCGGATTTCTGGCAGTTGATACCTTTTTAAGGAGTCGGATTTCTGGCAGTTGATACCTTATTTTAGGAGTCGGATTTCTGGCAGTTGATACTTTTTTAAGGAGTCGGATTTCTGGCAGTTGATACCTTTTTAAGGAGTCCGATTTCTGGCAGTTGGTACCTGAATGAGGTATCAACTGCCAGAAGGAAAAGGTATCAACTGCCAGAAATCCGACTCCTTAAAAAGGTATCAACTGCCAGAAATCCGACTCCTTAAAAAGGTATCAACTGCCAGAAATCCGACTCCTTAAAAAGGTATCAACTGCCAGAAATCCGACTCCTTAAAAAGGTATCAACTGCCAGAAATCCGACTCCTAAAATAAGGTATCAACTGCCAGAAAATTGACTCCGAAAAGAGTAGTGTATGGATATAGGCATGCGAACGTTGCTTCATGCACGTCTCTCTATGCTTATTCATATTAGCTATTTTGACAATTTTTTGAATTTTTACTTGAAAAATATCTTCTGGTATCAGGAGAACATCTGACCCGAGGAGGTGTTCTAAAATTTTTGGAGGGGGAAAGGCATAGTGTATTGATACATGCATGCATGCGTTGCTCCATGCACGTCTCTCTATGCTTATTCATATTAGCTATTTTGACAATTTTTTGAATTTTTACTCGAAAAATATCTTCTGGTATCAGGAGAACATCTGACCCGAGGAGGTGTTCTAAAATTTTTGGAGGGGGAAAGGCCTAGTGTATCGATACATGCATGCATGCGTTGCTCCATGCACGTCTCTCTATGCTTATTCATATTAGCTATTTTGACAATTTTTTGAATTTTTACTCGAAAAATATCTTCTGGTATCAGGAGAACATCTGACCCGAGGAGGTGTTCTAAAATTTTTGGAGGGGGAAAGGCATAGTGTATTGATACATGCATGCATGCGTTGCTCCATGCACGTCTCTCTATGCTTATTCATATTAGCTATTTTGACAATTTTTTGAATTTTTACTCGAAAAATATCTTCTGGTATCAGGAGAACATCTGACCCGAGGAGGTGTTCTAAAATTTTTGGAGGGGGAAAGGCCTAGTGTATTGATACATGCATGCATGCGTTGCTCCATGCACGTCTCTCTATGCTTATTCATATTAGCTATTTTGACAATTTTTTGAATTTTTACTCGAAAAATATCTTCTGGTATCAGGAGAACATCTGACCCGAGGAGGTGTTCTAAAATTTTTGGAGGGGGAAAGGCATAGTGTATTGATACATGCATGCATGCGTTGCTCCATGCACGTCTCTCTATGCTTATTCATATTAGCTATTTTGACAATTTTTTGAATTTTTACTCGAAAAATATCTTCTGGTATCAGGAGAACATCTGACCCGAGGAGGTGTTCTAAAATTTTTGGAGGGGGAAAGGCCTAGTGTATTGATACATGCATGCATGCGTTGCTCCATGCACGTCTCTCTATGCTTATTCATATTAGCTATTTTGACAATTTTTTGAATTTTAACTCGAAAAATATCTGCTGGTATCAGGAGAACATCTGACCCGAGGAGGTGTGCTGAAATTTTTGGAGGGGGAAAGGCCTAGTGTATTGATACATGCATGCATACGTTGCTCCATGCACGTCTCTCTATGTCTCTTCTAGCAGAAATCCGACTCCTAAAATAAGCTATCAACTACCAGAACCTTTTTTTCGACCTTTTTTCTGAATTACTACAATACGCCTGAATATAGGCAATCGGAAAACACTCGAAAACAACTCGTAAAACACGTGGTAAAGGCTCCAAAAACACGTGGTTTTGGACTCTAAAAACACGTGGTTTTAGACTCTAAAAACACGTGGTCCCGAAAAACACGTGTCGTAAATAATATTGCAAAAATAGTTCGGGGCTTTATGAAATCATGCGATTTTCATGATTTTCGACTTATAGGCAAGGAAAGGACAGGGGAAAATGATTCAACGATCGATGATTTACAATTTCAAGAGATATTTATTCAAGAATGCGCCAATTTACTATAATAATACATGTTTATTGCATAAACGATCTTATTATTACATGGATATTTGCAGTGTTGCGAGTCACTGATTACATTGTTAATGAAATCACTTATTCAATTACCCAATACTTTGGTAATGTGTAATTGAACTTGATTTATTTGAAGTAATTGTAGAAGTTATTCAAAGTAATTATAAAGTAAAGGTATTGAAAAGTAATAAACTTCATTCAATTACACATTTCTTTGGTAACGTGTAATTGCGAACTCGATTTAATTAGTAAAAGTAATTATAAAGTAAAGTAATTTGAAGTGATTATAGAGTAAGAGTAATTATAAAGTTATTGAAAAGTAATGAACTTGATTCAATTACACATTACTTTGGTGATGTATATAGTTATAGACTATAAATATAGTTGTTCTTTCAAAGATACTAATGAGAATAGTCTACTCTCTATTCATTATGGACAATTTTACAAAAGAGTGAATTATACTTGACAAATATATATCGTATATGCATGTATTATGCTCTGTTACCTGAATAGTTATTGGGAATATTTCGTACGGCAATGGGTAGTCCCAACTATCCCAATCCCTACCACTTTTCTATCCCAAATACAACGAGTTTAAACAAATAAAATGCATCAAGATCTTCGGGTCGGTACCCAAGGTACTAGATGCAATATAGTACATGCCAGAGAACATATTGTTAATAATATATCATCACGAATTTTCATCTATTATGTAATATTACAAGTCTTTGCCTTGTACGATTATAATATGACCGAATGAACTGGTCAAGTATAGCGAGCTTTATAAAAACGAGTTGTTATATTACCGCTTATAGCTTTTATAATTAAATTGATTTGGAATAGTCTGTACAGCGATTTGTAAAATGATTTGAAAGTTGTTGTTGAATATTGAAACTAGTATCCGACATGTCTCGAGTATAGGACGTTGATTTTAATGTTACATAGAGCGGGCAGCAGATGCTATGATATAAAAGCTTGTGGTTGTCACTAATTGTAGAAATTATTATAATTAGGTTTTTCGCTATTTATCAGACATAAACTGGGTTACAAAGTCTGCTGACTGAAAATTAGTGGCAACCAGCTCAGCTTGCTTTCTGTACAACGTTTCAAACGGAATCGATTCTTGGACTAGATGCCAGATTTTACCAAAACTGTAATTACCAACTATTTGCTTATGCTACTTTATTAATACTCCGCGGTGCAGAGTTGTCTTGCGGTCATTCCCCCGGTGCTTGGACTGCTTCACTTCCTGGTGTGAATCCCCTGTCCTGCTGAATTTTGAAGAGGTTTTGTTGAAGATAGGCAGGAACTAGTTTCCCTCGATGAACAATGCCTGTGAAGATACAAACTAGATAAACATAGGGTACATTGGATAGATTAAGTTTATGTGTTTTTCAAGCAAACATTTTCAACTAAGTACCAAAGAATTTCTAATTGTGATTATACATCTGTATGAAATTTATTATAATATATTTCTTATGATTGATTTTGTAAGCCTGCCTGAACCATTTTTAAATGTGATATAAACTTTTAACTATTTTCAACAGAATCAAGAATATCAATAAGCTAGTATTACTAGTGCATGCATGAATAGATTCTTCAATCTTTCAATCGTTATGACTGGTAGTTGAGACTCTGAAGTAAGTTATCACCAATATTGAATTATGTTCCATGTTTAATGAATAAATGTGATGCCTAATTAGGCCTACAGCAATCTACCCTTGTATTTATTTTCAAACCTTCAAATTTCGATCCTCCTTATTTGAATATTTCTCTACTACGAGGTGAGTCTACTATATTCAACCAAGATATTTTAAGTTTGTCATTAGAAAGAGAGAAGTTATTGCTATTTCAAAGAATTAAGTGTGATATCTCTCCTAGGCTGACCACATAACGAGATGAACAATATCTTACCTTTGGGTATATCATTAGGCGTCGGTATCGTTTCCTTCGCAGCTGAGTGAAACCGAGGTGTCCTGAAAGTTTCTAGCGTACACGGGGAGACAGAGGCAAGCCGGAGGCCTCAGTATCGAGTCAAAGATACAGGGTGAGCGTCACGGTTACTTGGCCGACGAGTGTTGTGGTACTAAGACTTGGAAGAGTAATCTGTCCGAGATCTGTATCGAATCGCGAAGTGCATTTCAGTAATGATTATTTTGCGGACATGCATTTATAGTTAGATTGGGTCTTTGGCTAATATAATAAAAAGCTCACCATTATCTTGGTCGACCGTTAATCCAGGACTAGCTGGGCAGTGTCGGTTGGCGTCCATCTCCGACCAAGTGTCACGCAGGATCTGTGCAGTTCAAGTATCAGCGATGTTCATTACAATCTCCGTTGACCGATAATGCTGTCAAAGAATCGAATAAAAGAATAAATCGGGGATCGAGTATTCTCCCGAAGAATACTTGTCAACTCGAAATAACACGACAAATTAGTTTCCCCTTCGGAGTCGCGAAATATGCCTGTAAAACAAACGACGCTACAAGGCGGGGGACTCGGAATTATATGCCAATAATATAATGGGATGATAATTATCGCGAGGTTATCGAACGAAACTCCCTCGCCCATTATATTTGTATTCAAAACAGGTCCGAGAGGTTATGTTCGTAAGAAATCTGGATTTTCGTACATTTTTCCGCGGGTATGAATAGAACGTACTTGAAAATAACAATATCTGCAATTATAATCAAAGTCTGCTCGTAGCAATTCAACGGTTACTTACTTCGATGATTAATATACGCGACGCGTGAAATCTGTCGGAAAAGTATTGAATACAAAATTTCACTTGTTATCAACGAGCTTTGAAAATCGTCGATTATTTATTGCCGTCGTAGAATATTGATCGAAATATTTCAAACTCACTCATGTCCAACGTTCCTCTGTTGATACTTGATGTCAGCCTTCCCGAGCCGCAAATCTCCTCGACACTTGTCACCCATGTTCACTCGAGGATGCTGCGCAAGTTACTGAACTCCGTTACAGGTTACAGGACGCACGGCGTCTTTAGCTTATGTACGAGCGTCGCGGGGTGTGGGACGCCATTGTCGTAGGTCAGTTTACCCCGGTAGCGCCGTCGGTTAGGCAACTATAGATCTAAAATGCACAAAAGATTCGCGGGTTGCGTATAATAAGAGGAATACCTTTTTCCAACATCTGGTAAAAGATGCGAGATTAGCCTACAACCTAATCTCTTTTTTCAACGATTTATAATACATTTTTTTCTCTGTTTCAATAATAATAATTGCCCTTATCAATCGCTTCAATCTACTTTCTAGGATAAATAAAATAAGAATTTTACATGTCAGTCGTAGCCCAATAACTTCAATTCTGTGCATTGACTAAATGTATGGGTATTCAACGATTTATAATACATCAAATAATCGCTCAGCTATCCTAAAATAAAATTATTTCATCACAGTTTTTTTTGTATCAAAAAACACTGTGACTAATGCTGGTTGATCGTTGATTTTCCTATCTCAAATTTCTGACGTGGTATTCATTCAGATGCAGCTTCTATTCATCGAATGATTCCTTAACATCATTAGGTAGCAATAAGGGGCTGCTTCGGTCAAGGGATTATCATTTAATTACATTTCAAATTGCTAAACCCTCCTGTGATACGATGCATAGATACTAATTTTTGATTCACTTATAACGAAGACTTTTTTTCCCATTCTGTTGCATTTAGTTTTTTCAAAGTTTATACAGCTAGAGAGAGCTGATCGCTTATTTTCTGATATAACGTTAATCAATTCCAGATCCTGAATAAAATCACTAGTATCACTCAGTATGGTAGATTTCTTAAAAATTGAACCCAGTGTTTGAAATACCAACTAAACTAGTCGAAGATTATTCGATATTCATGTGTTGGAAAGTTGCCACAAAGACTAAATTTCGGTTTGATATCGTGACTACGTGTTTAAGACATCATAAGCCTGGCTTTTCGTCGAACCAAGTTAACTTATCACCAAATACGTTTGTCACGTAAAATATTGCCGAAGATTGCATAACGTATTTTAATCGATGGGACTTAGACATACACTACTTTTCAAATTGGGGTAATAATTAAAGACGAATTTATTGCTAAATGAAAGAAGCATGAATGAACTGTATAGCATTTTTCGAAAAATTAAAATACACACGATTTTCAAATAATCGTTATAATAATATCGGGCTAGTGAAAATAGGAAGGAACGTATAGGAGGAATACATATTGGCAAATGACGCTGACTCTGAGGGCTAAAATTAAACCGTTTCCCACTTCTTCTCCGAACTTTTAGGTTGACAAATATTTTTTTTCTATATTTTAGTTTTCGAAAATTCAGAGTCTGAGCTCTAAAAAAAATGAGTCAGCTTCACAGAACCATCGACTGCAGGCTCTAAAGCTACGTGTACGTCTGTGTACTACCCCAAGTATTTTTATGATCTGTTATATCCTTTCTGTATAAATATAATCATGTAATAATCTGTTTAAGTTGAAAATGAAAAATTCAATCTATAGAGAGAGAGAGAGAAAAAAAAGGAGAGAATCCGAAAACTGTAGTTAATTAATTTCTGAATTTTAATCATAAGCGAAAATCATAGGTACACGTGGTTCTTGACCCACCTAGAAAAATAAACTCTAACGCCTCGTGGCAGTTTCTTAGTTACTTAGTTAGTTATATGCTGATTCAGGTACAGATTTAGCCCTGGTTCTCCGACTTTCAGCTACTCTTTAAGCCACTGACCTCCGTAGACTGTTCGTAGTTATTACGAGATGTTTTGTGACAAAAATTTCATTAGTCTAGGTTTTTATCAGACATCGGTAGTTATAACAATAAGAATTGATTATGAGATAAAATTATAGTATTTTGTTTAAAAAATTATTATGGAAATAATAAAAATAACAGGTATATAAAGACCGTGCCTTGAAGATTTTAGAAATAAATAAATAAAATTATTACGCATTTTAATGATAAGAGAAGAAATATTGTTACGGTATCGCTCGAGGCGAAAGATTAAGTTCGTTATCTGAGTAAAATGATGTGAAATTTGAAAGAAATAAAATGAATACAAGCCTCCAGGTTATTAAGGAAGTAAATATACTATATATTATATATGTATGGAAAACATACCGTTACGAATAAATAACCTGTATATGTATACCTTTCACGTATATGGTAAATGTTATAAAATAAACAATGTTATTTTATTTTATCAACCCCTCGTTATATTGTCCATATCTAATGTTCAACTATTGTCTCTATCGCTCGCTTTTGAAATCCGCTAACATAAGATGAAGAAAAAATAAATAAATAAAATATCGTTTTGCAATGAAAATTTGGTAAAAAGAAAGAAAGAAAGAAAGAAAAAAAAGAAAAATATTGTAACATACATACGTGCAGTTCTGGCATATGCTGTCTTACAACGTTTTATCATGAATATTGAATATTTTTATATTTCCCTGTTTTGCGGATAGAAAATTGCACTTTTCTGCCCGGTAAAGATATCGTGAACTCAACGTAAGCGTGTTTCATAAAAAAATATCCTCATACTATGCTATAATTAACGTTTGTTATACGACAATTGAACCACAGCTTATCAACAACGCGGAAACCAATCTTTGTTTAAATAAAATTCACTTTAATTTTTAATACCATTGATAATATCTCTTGACCATAATTACTTTAATTTATTATTCTATACGATTAATTAACTAAATATATCTAATTTCTTTATTATATTATTATTATTATTGTTATTTATCTATTATTATTATTATTATTATTTCATTTTTTCTACTATACTATTTTCGCGAATGTAGAATCACAATTCTTCCTCGAATCATTTGAAATAAATGTAAGACAAGCTACAGCGTATGGTATATCGATTTGTCCCAGCTGGTGAATATACACAAACGTAGGTACACACATGAACGAGAATTTGAGTACTTGTTTTTTTTTTTTTTTTATTAGGCCAGCTCTGCTCCGAAAAATGTCAAATTTATCATTGATATTAAATTTCTGGTAATTAGATCACTGAGAGAGAATTTGATACATTTTTTCCTCTCTCTCTCTCTCTCTCTTACTCTCTATCTCTTTGGAAATTTGATGAAAATCTAATCGCGTTATTATATTTCATGTATATTTATTGCAAGATGCGTGCAGTGGTTGAATTTCTGGAAAAGTACCAAAAATATTATACGAAAAAAAGAAAAAAAACTAAGAAACCAAGAAATTGGATAAATATATATATAACCATATGAAAAGACAGAAATAGTATCGTGCGGAGAACTTGCACGATTTATTATACCTAAGTCAACGATGACTTTCATTCCAGCAAGTGTCGCGTTCGTCGTTACGAAGCTACGACATATTCACAGCTTTAAAAAAAATGTCAGACTTTTATAAAGGAAAATATTAGTCAGACCTTTCTCCGAGAGTGAATTACGTCAACTCAGCTGTTCGATCAAATTTGAAAGAAAAATTAGAAAAAAATTATTTCTGTCCATGTGATATGAATTTTTTTATTTTTCTATTTTATACCAAAAAGTTGAGAAATTAATTATTGTTCTTGATTTTGATTTCGTTGGTTTATTTTAAATACACGAAATGTTTATCTATATATACTACGGCCTGGCCCCATCAAATTTCCCGAAAAATTATTCTCGCAGATCTCGTCGTCATCGTTGTGCTATTTTTGTAATTCAATAAAGTAAACTATATAAGAAGTTCAAACAGTCGAATGATCTTGATCAATTTATTATACAACTAATTGGTATCATTTATTTATTTACTTACTCATTCATCCATTCTATAAACAATTTTAAATATATATATAAATATATATATATATATATAACAAAAAATGACGCAAGATTTTTTATAGCATATAGGAAAATTTATTTTTCACTTTATTCAACATTTGCGAACCTTCTCTTTCCATACCCTATTATATTTTCAATACTGAATCGATTGCTTTTGAATCCGTCTAGCGAAGCGTGAGACTTCTTATTTCACCCCATATACAGAAATTCATTTCTTTCCATTTTATCGACATATTTGCAGCAGATACATATTACCCTCCAAGCACCAGAAAGATTCAACCCTTAGACACATATGGATAACCGATTTTCATCAATCGATTGATAAGAGATGTCAATGCGAATGTAATTAGTGAATGTGTGAAAATAAAAATGTAATTTTTTATCTCTGAGAAACTTGTCGTTATATAGATCGCAAAATTCTTCAATGATTTCAATTAGTTTTCTATTAAAAAAAATATATATATATGGGGCCTTTATATTACTCGGCACAATTATCTAGATACGTTGATGAAATTCATCCCCCATAAGAATAAGAGATAATAATTTATTGATTAATGATGATAAATAAAAAGCTTTTTTACTCGTATAAGCAAAAAATAATGAATCTCCGTGATTAGAGTAGCGGGTGATCAGAAGATGATACGTCGATAATCCCATTGCGTAACTTCCGTATTTCTACGCTCTCACAGGATCAATATATAAGGAGATTTAACAGTTGTGTATTTAAATATTTCGTATCCTTATCTAGTGAGAAAAAAAAATTAAAAATAAAAAATAAATTAAATTATTTGCATATTTTTGCGTAAGATAATTATCCGGAAAATCTTTTACAATATTTTTAGTAGTATATAATATACTCTCGCCATTCAAAGGATGCCGAGAAAATCCGGCGCCCGGACGCCAGTTGACGCCGCGACGCTGCCGCGACAAGCTCGCGAATACGTTACGGATGAGTTGACCGGATTAAGTGGATTTAATATCGTTTATTTTTGGTGTTTAAAATTAATTTCTATAATTGAAAAATTTGAATATTTATTTCAAACAAAAAAAAAAAAAAAAATCAGAATAATAGATCAAAATATATAGAAGAGAGAAAATTTATCTTATCAGATAATTATAGAACGTGTTTTTTTTTTTTTTCTTTTCATTTTTCGTTCGTTTATTTTCGAATAAAATAAATTGTAAATTTTGATGGAAAGTATAGAGCGATTAATTGAAGATGAAAAAACTCGGTGACAATTAAAAGCCAAGTTTTATATCAGTTTTAGTATAAAAATTGATTGTATGATATGTAGACGTTTACGTATAGGTCAGTATTCGATTTTTGTAATTTGAAAATAAGTTATAAAATTCTGTAATTAATATAAAGTGTTTAATATTCTTTTTGATTGGTCTGATATTTCGACCTGCGCTTTTATATACATAGAAGTATGTACTTTTAGCTCAATCGTAAAATCGTGTGATTCAAAGTGGTGGACCACAGTGCGAGAGCAAAGTGAAAAAAAAAAAGAAAAAAAGAAGAAAATAAACAAATTTTTGTTCGAAATATTAAAACCTAAACATTTAAAGTTAAAAGTAAACTTATTATAAGTGAATTGTTAGTAAACCGTGTGTGTGTTCAGAAATGATAAATTTAAGTGTGTAGATATAACCGCGTGCTGTGAAAACTCAAAATTGTAAGAAAAATAAAAAATAATAAAACAGGAATAAAATATAAACCTGTATGCACAAATATTTACGAAATTCTATACACAGATTTATTTCGGAATATCCGCAAAAACCTGTATGTTCAAAACTAGTTCATTAATCAAGAAAGAAAGAAAAAAGCTATATTGTCATTATTGAGAAAATAATTAAAAAACTAATAACTATATGAATTTTTTTCTTCTTTTTTCATTATTCAAAGTTTAGATTAATATAGATTCTGATCGTTTTGTAAAATATGGTCCAAAAATTAATAAATAAAGAAAAAAATATATAATAATAATAATAATTAAACCCAACGCACATTTTACTGCACTAAAGTTATACTAGGTCGGGGATCATACCACGCGCGATAGATCAGCTCTGTCTGAAACTCGTAGAGCGGATCTAATTGGATTTTCAATAGTATAGCTTTTGAGTCGTGATGAAATTTCGAAATTAATTAAAGGAATTAACCCGATATTAAAAAAAAAAAAAATCTTAATTAATTTGTTGTTAATCGGGAATAATAGAACAAGAATTAAATATGTCGAATTCACCACGTGTAAGGCAGCTGCCTCCAAGGCCAAAAATCACGCTTCCAGTACCAGGACAGTACATGGGATATCCCCAAACCCCGATGACATACGTGGGTACACCTTTTGGTCAAACTCCAATCCCCATGACACCGATAGGTGGTCAACCCAACGTAATGTATGCGAACAAAGCCAGCGCATTTATGTTTACTCAATTCAGGGGTATAAAGGATTGGACAAAATCGGGTCTTAGCGTTGGTGAAAAAAGTGCTCTATGGCTTTACGCAAAGGTATATTAATTAACGCATGGATTATAATCTACACTACAGCTACACCCCCTCGAATTTGATTATTATGAAATTATCAATTATTTCCAGGTCAGTTCATGGAGTAAGAGATGGTTTACTCATATTTTCCTATTCCTTGTAATGTTCGTATACAGCGCTGTAGGCGCTATGATTTTCATTACGGTTGAAGGATCTCATGAGAATCAACAACGTAAAGACATGGAGAAAGATAGGTGGGTTTATATGAAATTAATAATTATTAATATTATCTCGATCCGTAATACGTGGGGTGTAATTAATACGTTTGATGAAACGATATTTTCTAATTTGATAAGAAAATTAATTAAAAATTTTTAAAATTTAAAAACTGGTATAAAACGGTGCGTATATATAAACTGCGGCTATGTTATTTTACAAGTTAGTAAAACACAAGTCATATGACCCCGATCCTAGTACTTCTTCAGATCGATAATAATTCATTGTTCAAAGTATATGATCGCATTGTGATAAAATAAAGCAGTTTTCAAATGAAAAGTAAAAGTTTTTTCAAACAAATGCGAATAGCTCCCAGGGGTTTTTTCATTATCATCTACATTAATCTTGTCACTGACAGAAAGATCGATTAATAACTAAAACTATGGTATAATCTCGGTAGTTTATTATATCTCTGCAGATGAATGGTAAAAAAAAAATTAAAAAAAAATAGAAAATGTAAAAGAAAAAAACGAAGTAAGGTACCTATATCAAAATAGTACTAAAGATATGCAAAAGGCATATTCGGATGTATCGTCTGTGATCGTTTTACGTCAAAAGCGAACATTTATTTTCTAAGCGTGGGCGTAGTAGAAATCGAAGTATGCATATATATGTTGAATATCAAAATATACATATGCTTGTTATATATTCAAGGGGCGGATTTTACTGAAGTGGATATACTGACGGTTTCCCTCTTTTCACGATTTGAGAGAAAAAAAAAAAAAGATGAATTAAGAAAAGAAAAAAAAAACATAAGGAGTTCGGAGTATTTTTTTTTTCTATCTTTTCTGTAATTGATTCGCGATTTGAGTAAGAGAGAGAGAGAAAGAAAAATTAATAAAGAATCTTTAAACGTAAGTTTTAGAAATTTTATTTATTAATATAATCGCGATAATCTCAGCTTCGAAATAATCCGAATTCTGTAAATAATATACAGATATATGCTAAATGTAAATTTCAAAGACATAAAATTGGCTCAAAGCTGGGAAATACGGAGCTTAATTGTTACTGCCTGCGGTATACCTTTAAGCTATGCTACGAGGAGTAGCTAACGAACCTTGTAAAAGCTATGGTGTCTTTTTGCAAAAGTTTTAAATAGAGTCTTACATTTCTTTTTTTCTTTTTCTTCATTTCGTTTCGTTTCTTGTTGCACTTTAGATAAGGTAATAAAAACCGCGAATTAAAAACGTTAGATAAAAAATAGTTATCCTCGTATATAACTCGTCTGTGAAAGATAACTATTGTCTATTAAAACAATAAGTCAAATTATTAACGTTCGTTTAACACGCAATCTAATGAACTAAAAATAATTTACTACAAAACGCTCACGCAGCTTTAGATATTTTATTATAAATACAACTATACCATGTATTAGACACACGCGTTTACTTTTTAACTTTCCATACAGCCATATAATATATGTAGTTTCATAGATTCTTGGCTTTAAACTAAAAGTAAAATTATATCATGGGGGTTTTTGATATCACGTGTTTCAAATTTTATCGTGGGTCAAGACTAAGGCCAGGTTGTATCTTCTAACATTCCGGATCGATTCGGAAGATATCATCTTACGCTTTACGAGTGTTACACGAGTATAACGCAACCTGCGGAACGGTGAAATAATTTTTTTTTTTTATTTTAAACGAAATTCTCTCCCCTTTAATTAACCGATGATTATATTTAATACACACTAATTTCATACGCTGTGAACTATTAATTAAACTTTTGAAAATAGGGGTAAAAAAATGAACGAAAAATATAAACAAACGTTAGATCAATTTTGAACGTTGAATTATTTGGGGCGGTTTTAGAGCTGCGGTATAGTTTTTATTTTATTTTCACTTTACATCCAGCATCGAACATTCAAAAAGATTTTGGTTTCATTTAAACGTTAAAAAAATCGTTTATAGTTTCTTATTCCGTAAAATAAAATTTTGCGATATCTCTTGAACACGTTTTGTTAGATACAACTGCATTGGTCGCGTGGTTTTGCTGATAGTAAACTACGTGTCTTGGGTAAATCGATATTGCACACTGTACTGTAAACGTGTAATTTTATCCCAAGAACACATGAGCCGAGAAATCGATAGATTTTTATTATTATTATTTTAGCATCTAACAATTCGTTTCGTTGAAATTGAATTTGAAAAATGTTAAATTATTATCTCCGTTTAATTAACGTCGATCCGATTAGACGTATGATTAAATTTTGCTATAGGGGTTAAATCTATTACGTTGTATAATTAATTTATATCGAATTTCATTGAATTCTATTATATATATATATATATGTGATCGTTGATTAAGTATTTATCTGATAATTAAATTAAACACTACAGAAACGAGACCCTTGCTATAATGAGTAAACTGAGGGATGACGACGATGTGGTAAACGAACCAGAACTTTGGGCAGGTAGGGCTGCAAATCAACTGAGAAAATATGAATTACAACTTTTTGAGGCTTTCAAAGATGGGAGTTTCGAAAGCGTTGATGGAAGTAAAGAACCAGTATGGACATTTTGGAATGCCGTATTTTACTGCGGTACTATATACACCACGATTGGTAAGCCACTTTATTATGTAATAAAATATCACTGAATTAGTCAAAAATGAAAAAATGATGAGCCATGATTAAATTTCGTCAAGTTTAATATATATATATATATATATACGGTTGATTGAAACCTGTGTTGTAAAAATAATTTCACCAAGGCATTGACACAGTTGGCAAAGCCAACAGATTCGATTGCGATATTATGTCAAGACTCGTCATTAGTTCGATGTGCTAAGATTGCAGATCATAGATATAGGGGCTGATTGACGTACGCCCTTAATAATTACAGAAAGATGTGTATTTCGTTGAGAGAATTTATATGCCATTTTTTCTTCTTTTTTAAATTTATTTATTTCTTTTTTTGTGAATTTAAAACGGGGATTATGAACGAAGAATACAACAGCTCGATGTATTTCATGATTATGAAGTAATCAGTTAATATATGGAAGGAAAAAAAAAACAAGTCGAAAATAAAAATCTAGAGAATCACTACGATTGTGATATCGTTGAATGAGACTATATAATGAATGAGACCATTGATCAATCTGAAGTCTCGAAGTCATATACAGAGATGTTCTGTGGAAAGTGGTCAGTCTAATGGCGGCACAATTATTTTTTTTCGCGAATGACAACGCTGCCGCTCGATCACAGACAATCGATCTACTGATATTTTATATGTCTGTGACTGATAATAGACGACGTAGCGGTAGCTGTCACGTCGTAGGTTAAAATGAACTGTCATATTACAATATTCTGTAATTAAATTGTAATATCGTTCATAATACGACGGTATACGATACTATTTCATAAATAAGTAGTACTGAATTGTTAAATTAATTACAGATATCAATTTCTATTTATTTATAACATTAGGTTATAAATAACTGTCTTGGTGAAATTTACGCATCTCGGAGTGATAAAGTTAATTAGGCAATAGCATACGAAATTGATTCTTTATGAATTCATTGCAGGTGTGGATTTCTGTTTATTTGCTACATTATTTACAACCGTGCATTTCGTCGGTGACTGACTGATCCGCTGCATCCCTTGGACAAGGAGGGTTACGAACATAGCGATGTGAAAATCATTCATCGAGCAATATAATATACAATATTGTGTAATTGAATTGTGATATCGTTCCTAATACAACAGTTATTTATTTCATAAATAAGTAGTCATGAATTTTTGCTTTATTCTACACAGCAATCAAATACACAATTAAATAGATTTACAATAGAACAATAATTTCAATTAATTTATTACTCGATGAAACTTGGACACGCATTGATGGACTAACATATCACTCACGCAGGACTATTTTCGTACTTATTAGGCTGAGAAGACATGTAGAGTATTGTTTGATTCAGCAAAGATGCCTCGTAGGATGGAACACTTTCACTGAATCAAGGCGAATATTGCTCGTTGAATGATATTCACATCGCTTTGTTCGTAACCCTACTTGTCGAAGAGATGCAACGGGTCAGTCAGTCATCGAAGAAATTCACGGATGTAAATAGTGTAGCAAATAAACAGAAATTCACACCTGAAATAAATTCATAAAGAATCAATTTCGTATGCTATTGCCTAATTAACTTTATCACTCCGAGATGCGTAAATTTCACCAAGACAGTTATTTATAACCTAATGTTATAAATAAATAGAAATTGATATCTGTAATTAATTTAACAATTCAGTACTACTTATTTATGAAATAGTATCGTATACCGTCGTATTATGAACGATATTACAATTTAATTACAGAATATTGTAATATGACAGTTCATTTTAACCTACGACGTGACAGCTACCGCTACGTCGTCTATTATCAGTCACAGACATATAAAATATCAGTAGATCGATTGTCTGTGATCGAGCGGCAGCGTTGTCATTCGCGAAAAAAAATAATTGTGCCGCCATTAGACTGACCACTTTCCACAGAACATCTCTGTATATCCACTGAGATCTATTGTATGTTTTGACCATCAGTCATAAACAGATTCAAAAAAAAAAATATAAGTTTTGTTAGGATAGAATATAGCGATTCTAGAATCTCAGGGATTTTTTTTTTTTTTTCTTATATCTCATAAATATTATAAAGGATTATAAAAAATCGTTATTATTATATACATAATAGCGGATCTAAAAATCCGATCGTAAGACGTGAAATACGATTTTTTCAACAAATAATAAGTTTATCGAGGCGTTACACGTTAAAAAATGTAGTAAAATTTCGTTTTTATTTTCTTTAAAAATATCCATATATTCTCTTATATTAGCTATAAAGCCAATAATTTTCTTTAATTTTTAATTTTAGAAACAAAAAATGAGAGAAATGAAAAAAAAAAAAAAAGAACCCATCATTTCGTTTAAATTGGATGGCTAAACGTTATCGCGATAAAACGAAATTTATCACTTGTGTAAATTACGTCGTAGGTCAGGAGAGGCTAGTTGTCTATCATGCATGCGATTATGAAAGAGTTTAAAAAAAAAAAAAAAGATTTATTTCCGTAACTTGGAAATTCTCACCTCATTGATTTAAGTGTACTGAATAAAATCATACACATCTATACGTTTCTTATATCTATTCATTTATCTATTTATCTATTTATCTATACTTGCGTAAGAGTTAAACTGAAAATAGTCAACGTGGGTGGATCAGTTGGCATCGTGTCTATATCGTATAGAACAGCAAGAGGTTTATCAGAGCTTTAGCGAATTCCTGAACGTTTATAGAACGAGAGAGAAGTGCCTAACGAGAAGGATTAGAAGAAAAAAATTAATTTTTCTCTAAAATCTATTCTAAGCAGCTAAGAATAATAATTAAGTTTCTTTTTTTTTTCTTTTCTTTTCACCCCCCCATTTCGTTCTTCAAAATTTTAATTTTCTTTCAATAACGTTAATAAATAAATAAATAAAGAAAATATACCGTAACCAAAAATATCATCGCGCCAAGTTATTGACTATGTATAGAACAAAGTGCAGTAGACAGACTTGCTGAGGGTTTAATTTTAAAACAGGGCCACAACCAACGCGGAGTTATACAAATATATGAAATTCTGACACATATATATACCCGTTATTAAATATAACGTACGATTTCTAAAATCATCCGTTATTATTATAAATAAATTTATATCTCGCGATTACAACTTCTTATTCTTCTTATTTTCGTTTTTCTTTTTCTCATTTTGCGCATACGAAAAATCAAGACAAGATAAGATTTATTAAAAATGATTAAAAAGACATCAAGTTCTCAACTTATTCTTAGATAATCCGCGAATATCGAAAAAACAAAAAAAAAAAGAAGAAAAATTGCAATACGAAAATTTGACGAAATATATATTTTTTCGTTTTTTTTTTTTAGCAAAAGTATGTGTGTGTATTTCATACCAGTACGAACCATAGTTATATCTCGGGTCCAAGTTTCGTTCGATATCTTGACGCTGCGGCAAAGCAAGGCGGCCAGGCGCTTGTCGCGTTGTGTGGTGGTGGGAGCTGGCGTAGTTTTATTTCTGTCTAGAGTTTGTCGGTGAAAGAGGTTGTGTATTAGAGGAATCGTTTTATATTCCCTCATCCGTAATGGAGGATAGTTACACGGTGCATCGACGCCGCAAAGCGGCAGCAAGAAAACGCGAAAAAACTCCTGAGCCTCCGCGTCGTGGAGAAGAGGAATCAGGCGAAGATGATACCCTGGCTCGGTCAAAAATGGAAAGAATGGTCGAAGACACGGAAAACATGGTTATTAAACAGGGTGAAAATACGCCAGGAAAAATTAACCCCGATAAAAATATCCCCCATAAAACAACTTTGGAAATCAAAGAAAAGGAATTGACGGTTAAAGACGACGGAGCTAATAAAACCGACGATAATCAGATCAAATCGATTATTGAAACCGAAGTGAAAAATGTGAAAATTATATCCCCGAAGAACGATGAGACCGATAAAGATAAATATAAATCATTTAAAGAGAGCGTCGCTGTTATAGACGTCAAGCCACGTGATTCTGACGTACCGGAATCAAAGGATTTTGATAATATTAAAGATGAGAAAAATATCGGTTTAAAGGCTGTTGAAAATTTGCCAAAAGAGCCGATTTCGCTAAATAAATATGGCGAGTCTAGTAGCGTGGTGTCAGAAACGATATTAAATAAAAATAGCGAATCTTCACGACCGAAGAAGCGGACTAAGGAAAAATTATTAACTGATAGAATGAATAAGGGATCATACGGTACTGATTCAAGCGATGGTAATGAACAGATCCCAATTCCTATAAGGAGAAAAAAATCACCGGAAGTACCAAGACCGAAAATTTCTAGTAGTGTAAAATCGCAAACGCGTTCGCGAACCGCGCCCAACGATACAGACGAGGATAGAAATACGTCGAATAACGAATCACGGAGTAAGCAAACTCGCGAAAAACGACAAGTTAGTAAGCACAGATATTCTACTGGAACTGAGGATGAAATTCCGGTTAAAATCGTGGATAAACAGGGAGAAACATCGAAAGATTTAGAGCCGAGATTTAAGCTGAGAGAAAAACGGTCTGTAAGTAGACACAGATATCCAAGTGATACTGACGATGAATATAATGGAATGATAAAAAAGAGTGATACGTTCCCACAAAAATCAACTGATAAAAAGATGATAAGAAGATCCGCTTCGGATATTAAAAAGCAGATAATACCACTTAGCGACGATAGTTTGATACAAGATTTTGCAAAAGCGCAAGAAGACTATTTGCGAAAAGAGCGTGGAATAATAGCGGCTGATAATATTATCGGTGATAATTATTTGGGTCAAAATTTAGATTCAAAAATTTTAAGAAAACGAAAATTAGGGGTACCGGGTTATCAGAATGATGAAATCATTGAGAATAAAGATACGGAGGCTATGAAAATCCTGGATAAAAAAAAGTCCTGGTTTTCATGGATGAGATTTTTGAAAAAGAAAGAAAAGATTGATGATGATCATCATCCTACGTCGGATAAAAATAACGTAGTAATTATTGCTAATGATAAAATATCGTTTATTGAATATCTGAAAGCTTTGCAGGAAATAGTATCCGAATTCAAAGCATACGTTGATCAAAATCCAAATGAAATAAGAGCTTTAAAAAGATTGCGAAACTGTTGTATAGGTGAACTTATTCTTGTGATAATATACTGCGGTCTTGGAGCTTTCGTATTTAGATTTACTGAAGGAGCATTTGAAACGTTTTATAAATGCGGTGTAAAACGAGTAAAGAGAGACTTTCTCGATAATTTATGGAATTATAGTCACAACATGAGAGAAGAGGACTGGAAAAGTATGGCTCGTAGAAAACTTATGGAATTTGAAGAGCAATTACATAACGCTCATGAAGCTGGTGTACATTCTTATAGCGGGCAAAAAAACTGGACCTTCTTAAACGCCGTGTCGTATTGTATCACTGTGATAACAACTATCGGTGAGAAAATAAGCAAAAAAAAAACAAACAAGTGGGAAAAGGAAGCTAACTTTATGCCCCATTTTGCATATAAGATTCTTGGTTCTATTCTCTCTTATCTCTTAAACTGTCTCTGGCTTTAGGAAATCGACTTGCAAATTTTTGAAGTAAAGAAAAAAATAAAATAAAACAAACAACAAAAAATAAAACTCGAAATGTTTATTCAAATTTATTTCCAGCCGATTTTATAACCGACATTTATTCCAACGTTTTTTAACTTTGATTTTATTTTCTCTGTTTAACAGGTTACGGTCATATATCACCTAAGACACTTGCTGGTAGAGCGATAACTATAATATACGCAATATTTGGTATTCCAATATTTTTAATAATACTTGCCGATTTTGGTAAACTTTTTACAAGAGGTATAAAATTTCTCTGGGCTTTTGTAAGGAGACTTTATTATACCGGAAGTTGTAGAAAAGTTCGTAGAACTGGACCAGTTCAAGTGAGTAATATTTCATAGTTTCTAAAAACAATTAAGAATTATTATATCATAATTTTTGTTCCATAAAGAAAAAAGGAAAAAAAAATATATGTTAATTTTTGTAAAATAATTTCAAGGAGGTAATGAAAGGCGTTCAATTGGTTTACGACTTCGCTACCTTCAGGAGACCATCTCAATTCAATCCGGAAGAAGTAGAAGAAATGCGAAGACAGCAAATTCATGCTGAGACGGTATTGAACTTAGATGGAAATGTACCTGTACCTGTACCTGTACCTGATACACCAGGTACACCAGCAATGTCGAATTTTGCAATTGACGATGAATTTAATCTACCTATATCCGTTGCAATATCTATATTACTTGGCTATATATTCGTCGGTGCAACTGCATACCATATGTTCGAAGAAGATTGGGATTTTTTCGAAAGTTTTTACTTCGTTTTTATATCAATGAGTACCATAGGATTTGGGGACTTCGTACCAGAGGTAATAATTATATTATTAAACAATTATATCTTTAATTATCATTTGATTTGCTTCGTTATATGAATATATTAAAAATTAGCATTTGGAATGATGATTAATTATTAAATTTACGCGTCAGATATTTAAACATTTTGATCAATATTTTATTCTTATTTTAAATTTGTTTATTAATTTCTATTCTGCTTAATTTTTTCACGGTGGAGTTCAGCAGGTAAGCTCGAAAGAAAAATAGAAAAAGTGAAAAAAAAAATAAAAAATCATTTATACACACATTTTTCAATACCAATATGTGAGAAGAAGCTCAAAGAATTTAATCACAGAGATGATGATAATTATGACATCAAATAATTAGCGATAAAATAATTATTATCGTCTAATATTCTATTTTATAATAAAATGAATAAAATGAATAAAAATCTAATCGTTTTTTCCCATATTATAGAATCCGTTTTTCATGATGTTCTCGATCGTTTATCTGGTATTTGGTCTCGCGTTAACATCTATGTGCATTAACGTCGTACAGGTAAGTTTAGACACGATGTTAGAAAATCGATTAAAAAAAGGCAAAAAAACACACAAATCAGAATAATTCACTGACGTAAATTGTACTTTTTTTTGTCTTTCTTTTTGATATAGACGGTGCTTTCCGACTCGTTCAAGCAAGCGAGTCAGAAAATTAGTGCTACTATTGGATTTGAGGTACCACCCGAAGAAGGAGAAGAAGGCTATCAAGCAGAGGGTGCAGAAGTGGTTGAAGCGTCTCCAGAAGACGTTCAGATTACAGTAAAGGAGGAGGAAGAAGGCCGGAAAGAAATAGCCCCAAAAGCTAAACAGGAAGACGTCGATGTTTAGACGATAAAATGTGAATCGAAGACAACAAAAAAAAAAAGAGGGTAAAATCGAATTATTATAACGGAGGGGTGGAAAAAAAAAAGAAAAAGAAAATAAAATAAAAAGAAGATAACGATATGATATTATATATACGGAATATATTCACAGTCTGATTCGCAAATAAACGATAACACATTTTGGCTGCTTTAAGGTAAAATTAAATCTTATATATATCACGTAAACGCATATATATTCAAAGATTTTATTATTGCTATAAAGATATACACTATTATATGTACCTTAATCCGCAACTCACTTGAGTCGTTCTGATATTTGGCTAATGTAACGATAAACCGCAGGTGAAACTGTTTCTTATTTATTATTATGTCCCTTTATAATAATGAAAAAAAAAAAAAAAAAATTATGGTAAAATTATGGTAAAATTTTATGGTATGGAATAATGAAGAGTAAAAATGAATAATAGGTATATTTATATTAGAAGTTTTTTTTTTTTTTTTATATATTTATTGATTTTTTTTTCTTTTCAAAATTGATCGATAATCGAATGAGTTTCGCGGTTTTCTAATATATTTATTTTTATCGCTGTTTGGTAATTAGAAAAAAAAAAAAGAAAACGAAATAATAATTATACTACTCGATTACGTATATACTATTATATATATATATATTATATATATTATGCTAAATGCGTGGATGCTATTAAACTTAAACATTAAAAACGAGAAGCAAGAAAAAAAAAAAAATGATTGAAAACCTAAATAAACAAAAAGCCCAACGTTTTAATCGCATAACTTTGCCATACCCTACGCTATATCTGCCAAATAAAAGAAAAATGTTTTTTCTAAAAATTATTTATATTTTTTTATAGATTAGGATAACGTTTATTATCGACAATAAGCGAAATCGCTAAATACTATACGCGTTTATAATAATAATAATTTAATTAAACGACTTTATCATACGAAAATATATAACATTTCTTAGATTTTCGTTTTTTCGTTGTTTTTTTTTTTTTTTTTTTGTTTCATTCTTTCTTTATATTATCATATTTGTATTAATTATTATTTTGCTTACACCGATGTGAATATACAGCTGATTATGTAAAAATCCGAATTTTTAAATGATATATGGTAATAATATTCGTTAGTGAAAATTTTATTCATAATTTATAATTAAGCTGTATATATAATCATTTTGGTGTGGCTGCGGTAAAGATTTTTTATTTTATTTTTTTTTTTCAAATTAAAAAAATCGAGTGCTAATAGGATAAATTAAACTAATTTTTTAAATAAGGATATTTAATTGCCATACCTATACCCTAATTATGAAATGTAGTGCTGCAAAACGCACCGAAATCTTGTGCCTTTTAAGAAGAAAAAAAAAAAAAAAAATATATATGTTATCTTATTAATATTTATCTAGTCTTTATTGCAAATACAATGCATGTGATAAATTTATTGATATAATATTACTGAAGTAATTTTTTCTTTCTTTCTTTCTTTCTTTTTCCCTTTTTTTTCTCTCTCTCTCTCTCTCTATTCTCTTATTTTTGGTTTCTTCTACCTCGTTTTCATCTTTCTCTAATATTATATAGTATATAGTATCATATAAGATATAATTAATACCATTAATATTATACTACTATATACTCTTGCCATGCAATGCATTAAATATTAATACATTGAGGTAAAAATCTCAACGTAATAAATAAATATATATATATACTATTATATATTAATATATATATATTAATATATTATACAAGCAACTTTACGAATTATTCAAATTTCGTCATTGTTTCAAAAAATAAAATACTACAATAAAAAATTATTTATGAATATATAAATAATAAATATTCAAATAAATAAGATCTAATTATTAATCTCCCATTCCCCTATATATGTATAGATACTAATAATAGTGAATATGAATTTACGAAGAAAAGTACGCTTCTATAAGTTAAATAAATTTATCGAGAAAAACGAGCTTGAAAACTAACCATAATCAAATCGGAAGATTTTTCAGAGACCCGGATTTTAGATTGAAAAATATTATTGCGAATGAAAACGAGTGAGCTTTCAGAACATCTGGCAAAAATTATCGGATGAGGATAAGCAGTTTAATTAAAACATATAATTTTAATTCCACGATTTTGTAAAAATAATATCAATTTTTGTTAATATCAGTCTTCCTCTAACGAGTCAATTACTTTTTAGCATCGTATTTATGTTACGAACTTTTCTGATCCAAAATTTCGATGTTTTCTTATTTTTGTTTATTTTTTATTACCAAATTTCGCGAGTTTTTGAAATAGTTTCAAATCGTAATTTAATTTCAAACGGTGTACTAATTTTTTTTTTTTTCTTCTTTCGATAACTACTATACGGTAATATTGAACTCCAAATTTACCAATAGCTACGATGTGTGTAGGAAAAATCGAAAGTTCGATTTTCCTGCAGTACAAGTTAACTCCGACTGCCAGTACACGATCATCGTCAGAAGAGAAGAAGATATATTCTTTGATACAGTCGGTATTTTTTTACTGGCTGATAAAATATTATAACGCGTATCATATGTAGCTATATACGTTTATCCGGGTGTAGAAGAAAAACGGGAAAAAAAAAAAAAAAATGAAAATGAAAAATGAGAGATAAGTCAAAAAACGAAAAAAAAAAAAAGCCAGAAATGTAGGAAAAACAAAATTCATACACCAATTGCGAATTCGAGCTTTTTACATCGATCGGGGATACTGCAGCAGTCTTCTAGTTTCACATTAGAAAATAACAGGGGCGCTCCGCGTTTATGTTTATTCTAATCAATTTTTTTTTTTTTCTATAAACTTGTGAAAATTCATTTTAGTTTATAAACGGTTTATACAGATTATCATTATTTTTATTTATTTTCTGTCTTTATATTAAAAAAAAAATAAATGAAAAAAAAATAAAACGAAAAAAAACCAAAGAAACGGTAAGGTTACCATATAATTAAGTTATCCCTATAAATAGAAGGCGATTTTTACCTAATTATTAGAAAAAAAAAGGATTAACAAAAATCGATAGAAAAAATTGTCAAAAATGTTTTTGAAATGAAGAAATTTTTTTTCCTCGGATTATTAATGTTAAAATGAATGAAAATTTTTCGCTATACCTAATCCTGCATCAAGTTCAAGGACAGAGTACATACCTACGCTAGAACTGTCGCATGTTAGGTATCGATTTCTACGACCTTCTATTACCATATATCTAACCGTGAACACGTTCTGAATGACGAAGGCAATTGGCACCTTCGATATGTATGTGTATCCGAAATTACTGGCTTTATGCCTTGCGTGGGTGTGTATATATATATATATATATATATATTGAAATCGGATAATTTGACGCAACATATCTCATTTATTTATTTTTCTTTATCTTTATCTTTTTTCTCGAAATTTATTTTTCGCAGGTACCTATGTAACGGATATAGAGATTGCAGGTTGTAGGGTATGGGGGTGTGGGTGTTGGGTGGATGGGTATCCAATTTTCATTCTTTGTTGAAAAATTTCATCGTTCAATATCGTATAGACGGAATATAAATATAATATAGAATGATGAGAAAAATATGAATTGTATTGTTCAAGACTTTATATCGCTATTTGAAATTGGCGTTTTGTATCCTTTGACGTGTTCCGTGTACAAATTATAGGTAATATCGAAGTAGCTGACCCTCCTTTGAAACTGTTTTCTAAATCATTCCCAGTCCGACTTTTAGATAAGAAGAAAAATCCGATATCATAGAGATATTCCGACAAAATATTTTCTTTCATTTCTTACGTTATACAGGCATTAGGGGCTGGTTCTCTACCCCCTAAGTGTATCGAAAAATAAACGCGATCCCTAAATCGTTAAACGAAAATACAAGATTGCAATTCTTTCGATATATTAAACCGCATTTTCCCTAATCTAGTCGGTAAATAATTGAAAAAAAAAAAAAAATTTGCGAAAATTTTATCGTAAATGAAATTCAATATTTTCATACAATATAGTTATAATGATTATTATAAGCCAGTACGTTAATCTTCGTAATGAAGAAAACGTACCTGAAGTAAAGAGACTTACCTACCGTTGCGCGTACCCGGCGCTGTTATAGGGTAGTTTTCCGGTGGCAGGCGCAGGCACCACCAGGAGGCCGCATCAACCCCGAAGACTGAGCGAGACGACAGTGTGCCCCGATCCGCCGCAGCCGTAGTAATCGTGAGGACGGTATTTTTTTTTCCCTTCTTTCCATCTTCGAATAATAGAAAGAAAGAGAGAAGAAAATTAATAAATAATCAAAAAAAATAAATAAAAAATAAAGTTTAATGAAATTCATTTCCGGAAACTCGTGTTATATTATTTAAATATAATTGATATATATAATAATAATAATAATAATAATAAAATGCAATGTGCAATAAACTATTATGAATGAAAAAGTGGAGGTGGATATAATCGCTATTATTCGGACTGCTATATAACGCGGATTGAAACTTAATTTTGTTTATAATAATGTACGAAATGATATCGATGCAGTGGCGAAGAGTTGGTTCTAATTTAAACCGGAGATTTCAGATTCAAAAATTAATTAGGTACTTAGTAGAAGGGGTGAAAATTTTTTGAAAACGTAATGAAAATAAATTTTTTCTCTAACACATAAAGGCGTGAAAATCAGGTAAAACGCAGTTATGCGCTAATGTACCGCATTGGCTATTTCGCAAAAAAAATTCGTACCCAGTTTTCATGATTTTTTCTATTAAAATTCGGAATTTTACTTATACATAAATTCATCCAACATTTTTTTTTTTTTTTTGTCTTATTCGAGTGTTTCTTTTTTTTTCTCGATAAATTAAACAATCTTTCGCAAAGTCTAGTATCTATTTTTTTTCAAATATCAATCACGTAGTATATATGATATATTATATATATTGTACAATACCACCTACACACCTATATATCAATGTATGATTCTTATTGTATTGTACCGCAAGTTAAGCGTCAATGCGGGACAATAAACGTGCTCAGAGTATTTCTATATATATGTGGTTATATAGAAGCTTGCGTACCTTATAACCCACACATACATACATATATACATATATATATATATATAAATGTATAGGTATGAGAGAATCTGGATCGTTGGATTCCGTCAGTTTAATTAGAAAATCAGATCTTATATACGATTCGCGGTTGAACTTCGCTCGTTTTGAATATCGCCTTACGTCATTACGCGAATAATATTGTATTACATAATTAACAATATGTAACTACGTGTGTATATATAGCGACTCAATTCAAACATTTTCTCGTATTAATTAACAACACCGTCCTTGATAAAGTGTAAAAAATTAGATTCATAGAAGCTGTGAATTTTCTATGTATTAACAAAAAAAAAAAAAAAATGATTTAAACTTCAATTAACAAACTGCACTAATTCACCAAGATTACTCCTTTATTATTAAAGTTTATTCTAAGATTTCCACGAAGCCTAATAAAAGCTAAGGCCACGGACAAGTCCGCGTCTTAAGATGTTTAGTTTTTCTTTATTTTATACCCACATTAGAAGTTAGATAAAAAAAATTTTCAATAAATGTATTGATAATATTAGAAAATTTTTAACTATTCTCTGATCGGTATTCCAATTTCATTAAGAACAACGACGAATTATGTTTAGAAATTTGTACACCAAGTCGTATTGAACGAAATAAATAATTATACACATCGTATGTATACCGGGGAAATTGAAAATCACCGTATCACAAGTCGTTAATGAATTTCTTATAGAAAATCTAAGACTGAATGTCGATTACTGAAAATTTCAAGGGTCCGAAACTTTCGGATTTACGGCTGCAGGTTTTCCAGTTGACTAATTACATTAGATATATACGTGATGATGATGATAAATTGATCAATGATCGTGACTCTATATGATGATAATTTTTTTGATTTTACGTAATCAAAAAGTATTGGTATATCGAATTTTCAATAGATGATTATAATCAGTATTAGATTTCTATAAGAAATACACCCATGATCTATGGTGCGCGGTGATTTTTGTGATCAATAATATGTGTAATTAATAATTAATGTTATATTTTCGAAAAAAAAACTGGGTGAGTTTTGTTACAGTGATAATAACATATTATGTAATAAAGTGGTATTTAATAAACTGAAAAAGGCTTGAATAAAAAAAAGAAAAAAAAAACAGAAAAAAGAAAAATCATATCTTGACAAACGGTATTTCGTTCATTCGTTCGTATATATATGGTTTTACCTCAAACAAGATCAAGTTACGTCCCGAATAAAAAAAAAAAACCCGATATAGATTTATTCCAGACGAATAGTCGAACGTATAGAAGCGATTTGTGACAAGCGCAATGATCGAGTAAATTGCCTGATTCAAGACACGCAAAGAGAAACGAAAAGGCCCTTTTTCAAGCTTCTGATTTATCATCGAATAAAAAAAAAGTGGTGAACAAATCAACAAAAAAAATAATCTTAAAACATTAACTAACAAAGCTTGTTCACAGTGTGTTAATGAATAATAATAATAATAATAATAATAATAATAATAATAAAATTAAAACGATGAAGCGAAACGGGTGAGAAAATCGAATATATCATGATAAATGTGATGGCTGCATCAGCAACTACGACTTTACCTAGTAGGGATGAGCCAACTTCAATACCCGGCAATACATCGAACGTAACTTCCGCTCCCGTTGGTAATCCAACGGTTGAAAATCTCCCCGATAACGTAAACGTATTGGTAGTTGCTCTAAAGGGTATAGTGATGGGAACTATAATAACTACAGCAGTATTGGGAAACGCTTTAGTGATAGCAAGTGTACGAAGACATCGTAGATTAAGAGTAGTTACAAATTGTTATGTAGTTAGTTTAGCAGCTGCAGATTTATTAGTTGCTATATGTGCAATGACGTTTAATGCATCTGTTGAACTATCGGGAGGTAGATGGTTATTTGGTAGATTTATGTGCGACGTATGGAGTTCACTTGATGTATATTTCTCAACTGCATCGATATTGCATCTATGCTGTATAAGCGTCGACAGATATTATGCCATCGTTAGTCCCCTGGAATACACTGTTATAATGAGACAAGGAACTGTTTCTTGTATGCTTGGATCAGCCTGGGTTCTTCCTGCTTTGATAAGTTTCATTCCAATATTTATGGGATGGTATACAACCGAGGAACACCTAGATTTCATGGCTAAAAATCCTGAGGTAAGAATAATGTCCCATTAGAATCATCGATCCAAAATATAATTCATCTATATTTATCATTCTTACAAAAAAAAAAAAATGACAATTTTTCCAGGTATGCGCTTTCGTTGTGAATCGAGCATACGCGATGATAAGTTCATGCGTATCATTTTGGATACCAGGTCTCGTGATGATTGTGATGTATTGTAGAATTTACAAGGAAGCAGTTAGGCAAAGAAAAGCTTTGAGTCGTACATCAAGTAACATTGTATTAAACAGTGTACATCAGCACAGATCTTCAACTAGACATCATCATCATCAACAGCTTTTACTACAAGCAGCAGCTGACACTGGTGAATTAGCTTTGCACACAGCACAATGCAAAGCACCTACTGAACTAAATGCCATCAATGGTGAGTGATCGAACAATTCAAACCTCTGTTATACCATATAAAATACTTGCTTTAATATTTTCCAAATATTTCTAAAAAGCATATAAATGGAAAAAAGAAAAAAAATTTAAGAAAATTGTATAACCTACTGTAAGTCTGGTTTCATGACATGCAAATTTTCTATATCGTGTAGATATATACATATATGTGATCGTTTCATGAATATATATTTCAGTTTTACGAGCAATCACGATCATAAAGACTCTTTCATACTTTCATACTCTGGGTAAGAAAAAAGAAGAAGAAAAAAATATATTTTTTTTTATGTAACGTTAACGCTGAACCTGAACCTGAATGATATATTCATCGATTTAGTTGAAAGGCAATAGCGAAGTAAGATGAAAATGATTTTCGTTATTTGCATATGTATCGGTGATTTGTTTGAGAAACAAATGTGACAAACATTTTTAGCAAACCTATTTATCGAACCCATTTTTTTTTTTTTTATGGCTATTCCCAAGAGGAACGGACTTGCTTCATACGACGAATTTAGAATGAATTTTTATATTCGGTAAATCGTGATAAGCTGAAAAAACAGCTGTACGAGAGATTTTTTTAGTACATTTAATCCGAGGAAATGTTTATTGATACGAATGCCGTTTAATTTATTATATAAATCCATAAGCATAGCTATAGGGGTATATATATTAAGAATTGAAATTATTCGCGTTAAGGGTGAATAAAAAAAAAAATGTATTATTAAAATAGTAAATAAGAATGTTGTGTATATAAGGAAGAAATTGTAATTTTAAATTGAAAATCATTTTCGTGAAATTAATTCAGAAAAAGAGGGTTAAAAAAAAAAAAAATAAAACGAGCAGCGAGGCTGTAAATTACATTATTTAACCTGACAGCTAGCAGCCCCTTAGGCTGGACTCGTATTTTACTTTTATTTGCCTTATTAATTCAGGTTTCGTGCGACACGCGGTTATCTAAATGAGCTTCTTCCACATTTCGGGAAAATTAACAGTCTCAAGGTTGTAGAGTGCAAAGGTATCAGTAGTATTCCCTTCGTCGTAAAGAAAAAAAAAACTAACTTTATCGAATAAAACAACTTGATAATAAAATGATGAAAAATTTATTAACGAAAAGAAGAAGAGGAAGTTCTAAGATAAAAATCATCTATAGCTGGTTGAAAAAAGTCAATAATTATTTATACCGTATAATCGATAGGAAACGTGATGTGTTATAAGGTACTAGGCTGATACGGATCCTATGTACACATTTCTGATTGCGGTTCACCTACTATTCATCCCTCTTCCCTTTACTACTAAATAAGGATTATCTACGTATGACGGAGGAGCGAGGATTCCTCAATCCTCCAAATCTCGAGCTTATCCCATCATATACATACATATATACATAATATATACTTAAAATATTCACTAAGGTAAAGTAAATTAAAATTCCCAATGGTAAAAAATCGTTGCCTTTAAGAATTTTGGCTGATTGATTAAACCGCGAAACCTTTGCGAGTATTTTAATTTTTTTTTTTTTTATTTTTAATTCTTTTTATTTCTCTGTCTAACAGCTATATATATACCTATGTATACAAGAAGGTAGATTTATTTACCGAACGGTTTGTGGTTACGCCCGAGATTTCGTACAGGTTGAAATTTATTTCCCCCCCAAAAAAAAAGAAAAAAAAAAAAAATCGTGGAAACTCACCCCTATATAAAAGTGGTTCTAAATCAGAAGGGTGGTTTCGAGAAGTTTAACAAACAAAAAAAAAAAAAAAAAAAAACTAAAGTTTATATACCTAGACACCCTTAGAATAGGAAAAAGGTATAAATTCGCGACTAAGAAAAAAAAAATTGATCAATGATAATTAGATTCTACTATATTTCGAATAGCCCAAGTGAAGGGAAGGAAGATCAATCCCTTCTGATTTTTAATTCATGATTTATGGTTTACCGCGCATGACTTTTGGAGTTGACAGGTATTACACATGACTTACTGCAAACTCTGCGATTTCGTATATATATATATATATATATATAAACATCGTAGAGATCGGGAATTCAAGTTAGCTTTGAATATTACGAAAGCTGTCGTGTCCCGTTTGAAAGACGTTACCGCAGGTGGTGCCCGGGGATTCAATCTACAAATGAGTTGCTTGTATAGAGGAAGTAGCTGTAAGTTTATTTTGTAAAAAATAAACTGTGGGGGAGGGGGGGGAGGGGGGCTTCGAGAAGGTGTTAAAATATTCGAACACCTACATTTTTGGTTTTATTTTATTTTTTTTCTGTATTCCAATTTACCCAATTTTTACGTTTTTTTTTATATATACCTATATGTAAAACAAATCGCCGTTGAAATTTATTCGAATCGTTATTCCCCCGAGTTAACTTTACGTATAGCTATACCGGCGTCTATATATTATATCGATTTGTTATATGCATTTTGTATATGAAAATCCTTGAGGATTTTATCATGCACGTTTTATAACTGAATAAATCGACTATCGCGCAAGGACGGTGGGGATACGGAAATAATTGGAAAAAAATCTTTCGGGAGAATTTTCTTAACAAGAAAATTCCTTCATACGAACTATTCTATATTTTTCCTCTATTCTAATTCTCGTCATTTTATTTGTAAATCTTATTATTCTTCGAATTAAACCTTCGAACTATCGGCCTTCAAGCTACAATCCTTGATCCTGTCCTGATATCCGTAAACTTGTTAAACATAGTTTGACGTAAATTTTGAACAGTAATTATAAACCCACTGACTTATTTCAAGATTATACGTATATAATTCGGTAATAAGTTTGTACTACAGTTTTGGGGAAAACTTAGATATATCAGGTTCCTGTCTAAAGTTCGCTATATATACGACTTATGATTTACGTTTAGCTTAATAATTATTAATCGATCTCATATTGTACACCAAGGTTTCTAGCTTCTTATCCTAAACGTTCGAATTATTAGAAATAATATCATCAAGTAGTTAAATTTATTTTTTGTTTTAGTAGTTTATTCAATAAATCGACTACAGTAATATTATATTATACAGTTTATACATATATACATATGTATGTATGTACCCAAGCAGTTTTGTAATTTAATTGTGTAAATAATTCATTTCGATTCTGGGATTTAAATGCAATTCGAATTTTCCAATTTGTATAACTTGAGAACCGAATTAATAACTTCATCTATCTATACAATTCGAAACTATTGTACGTAAATAACATACAGGTAGATAATTACACACCGTTTTAATCAACTTTGGAAAACGTTATCTGCATAGGAAAATCGACTGTTATTCAACTCGTTTTTAATCGAATTAATGAACATAATAATAGGGATGATGATGATGATAATAATAATCGTGTATACGACCGTGAAGAATTTTTTTTTCTTTTTGCACTGTTTTAGAAAATTTGCAAAATTTCGTATCCGCGATACTTCAGTGCGCGCATCTTCATTCACGTTAAAACTTTCAAGATATAATGTAGATTTATTACCCACAGGGGATTTCTCGGCTTCAGTATAAAAGTAGAACGAGCGTTAAAAGTTGAAAACAATGGAAGGGTCATGAGTCAAGACTTGAGTCTTGAACGAAGAGGCTATGTAAAATAACTTTGGCGGTAAGAAGGAAAAAGAAAAAAGAGAAAGAAAAAATAAAAAAACGAGAAAGAAAGAGAGAGAGAGAGAGAAATAGATAAGAAAAAATCATCCTAAATTATAATTTTCATAATCAATATAATAATTTACCTCATAATTTACCAATATTTATCATGAAAATGCTAAATAACGAGAAAAAGAACGAAATAAATAAATAGTGAGTAAATTTTTTAAGTCTTCTTTGTATAATTTTGAATTGATAGCTATAAATAAAATCTTGTTGTATAACAATTTGTATAATTATTCTACTTGTCGACTTGTTTAACACGGCTACTTCGTATAAGGTATATAGTATTATTCAACCTAAATTAGATTTGATTCCCTTCCACTCTTGTCAAAAGCCTCTGACTTGAGTGAGTATGAGGTCAAGTGTGTTCAATTGGGTTTCTGCGTTGGGCTAACTAAGAGATTTGCATAATACAACGTTATCCTTACTTTATACAGGTAAAGGGAAACGAAAAAGTGGAAGTGATGAAAGAAGGGGGGGAGATAATACCTACTCAGAGATTTCTACTCCTCTTTTCACCTGTACATCCTACTACTACTACTTCTACTACTACTTCTTCACATCTCCTTTAATATCAAAGCTCCTGTGTTATAACAATAGCGCCTATATACTTTCAACACCAGCATTGATACCTAAAAAAGTTCTTTTTTTCATTTTTTAAACCCGATAAACGTACTATATATTTTATATTTTATATTTGAAAATAAAAAAAAATAAAACGTAGCGAAAAATGATCGGAAATTTTTTTAAAAAAGATATAAGAATTCAAACCTGTTTCAGACTTATGGTTTATCCATTTATATTCGTATTTGATCCTAGGGGATTTTAGAAATGATATAAATCGAAGCGTAAGGGATTTCGATTTTTTTTATTTATTTATTTCTTTTTATTTCGGACTGAAGTTATATCCTATAGCCCTTGGATATATTTTATATCTGTTTCAATAAAGTACTTCAAAAACAAGCTATAAGATCCGAGAGAAATATTCTAAAGTCTTTTTTTTTTTTTGCTGTTGCCTCTTCTAATCCAGGAATTATAGGTGTATAGTTTCTAATTGCGATAACGAGACTATTTTCTTTTCTATTAATATAATAACGATAATGTAAAATTTGCGTAGGTATATAATAATTTGCATTGTGCATTAGGAAAGTAAACCACGTCACATTGACAAAGTTCTTAACGAAGAGACAAGAGTACAGAGATATTATATATATATGTCTTCATTTACAACTAATGAGGTTCATCCTGTTCTGTTCTATATAAGTACTAAGAATAAGAATCTCGTACAAGCCGTTTCAATCAAATACATAAAAGAGGGATGTAGGTACTTATTAATTTTATATATTTTATTCTATTAATCGTAATGGGAAATAACGAGATTCGTAATTATTATCATGTCTGCGTGTGTATGTAATGTATGTATACGATGATGAAAATCAATTTAACAGATGATTGAATACCGTGCTTCAATAATATGGTAGTGATTTTATCGCCACGTTTGAATTTTCTTGATTTTACAAAAAAAACAGAAAAAAATTTAATTTAATGCCAATTAATTCATTTCAAATAAGGGTATATTTTTATTTATAATAAACCTAAGCTAAGCAAAGTCACTCGAGATATGCAGTAGGTAAGTGATCATGGTATAAAGAAGAAAGAGCGAACCGAGTATAATCTCGAGATTCTCTCATTACACAAAATTCCGTCTAAAAGATCCTCGATCCTTCTTCACTTATAAAGACGCGGAGGATTTGTCGAAATAATTATGTCAAATTTTCATAATTTAATGCGAAAAACTGCCTGAAAAAAAAAAAAAATTAAATCGATCCGTTTTTCATCATGTAAGATATAAAAAGAAAAACGGGACACCCTTTATACGTTATATTTATCTCTTACAAAACCAGCCTCTCTCAAGGCTTGAGGACACCGCGAGATTCGTATACGAATTCGCGAAACGCGATTCTCGAGTGGGAATTGCGCCTAGCCTCGATTTAACCAGACTCGCTGTTGTATAATAAGCAGCGAGTTTTCCTCTCGGTTATTTTTTTTTTTTTTTGAACGCAAAATAAATTTTCGAAACGTGGATTTATATGGCTAAGGGGTTACGTTTTTTTTCAAAATCGAATTCATTCAATAAAAAACACAGAATGGGTAGAAAAAAAAAAAGTAAAATTGATTGATTATTGAGTTTTTTTTTTTTTGAAGCTTTCTATTTGTTTTTTGTTTTTTTTTTTGTTGTTGCACGCGGAATGAATTTTCGAAACGTCGATATCTGGGCCTAGGGCTGATTCGTTTTAGTGAAATATCGCCTTAAAAGATAATAAAATTGCTAAGAAAAAAGTAAATTGACGGATATGTCATCGAGTGTTTTAAGAATTTTCCTTTTTTCTTTAATTTATGATTATTATTATTATTATTATTATTATTTTTTCTTTTTCTTCTTGCACGCGGAATCCTTTTGATAGAATCGAATCTCCAGAGAGGTACTATCGAAGGAGCAATAGAGGGTTGTTTTGAGGCGCTAAGTGGCGCCATTCCTGGTTTATCTGGGATGGGAAGAAGAGCTTTTCCTTCGGGTTTTGAAATAGGGAGGAAGAGATGAAGGGTATATATATATAGGAAGGGGTAGGTAGGTAGGTAGGGTAGGTAGGGTAGTTATACTGGGGCGAGGTCTGGGTCGTGGTTCGTGGCGAGGTTGCCATTACGAGAGACCTTGCTACTACTTTACCCCTCCGTAGATCCCTATCGTATAACGGTAGTTTTTACCGTCATGCAATGTGCAAGTTGCCCTCGAGTTGGGGGTCGAGTTTGATATTGCGAGTCTGCGCTCGCGCCCCAAGCTCTATCCGTATCATATCATACTACTTTTGTCACGAGCGACCTCAACATTTCTCTATACTACCAATTATACTCTAGGATAAAAGCGTAATTACAGTACCTACTACCCTACCTTAACGTTCCCGGAAGTTCCGGTTAAAAAAGGGAACTTACTTCATGATATATCCAGAAATTGATTCACGTCATTCAAATTCCAGCATCTACAATTTTTATATCCTGTAATATTCTACCTGATAAATAATAATAATAATGATAATAATAATATTTCAATGAATGGAAAAATTTTCATTTTCAATCAAGTCTTTCAATTCATTTTTTTTCTTTCTTTCTTTCTTTCTTTCCCTCGTTCTTTTCAATCAATATCATTCGGACATTATTAATTACAGTCATGCTTGTCCGGATGCGAAGTCGTATAAAAAAATAAAGAAGAAAAATGAATAGGTACGTCTCTTTTAGGCCCCACGTTTAATAATTTTAATAATAAATATTGAGGGTGTTTTAATTAACCGAAGTGATGTCTGTACATCATTACCAAGCGTCAATAATTTTTTCATTCGCAATAAAATCATGTCGATTCGTATTATATTGACACTGATTGAAATCATCTGACGTCAGAGAAAAATCAGGCATATCTATATATATATATATAATATATATATATATACACACACCTTATACAATTTCTTTAACGCATGGCACCGATCAAAAGATGAGAGAATTTCATCCCTCAGTACCGTGGCATAGCAGAATCTGAACGTCGAAAAATGATTTCATTTGATTGGCAGCTCACAGATCTTTTATTCCCTGATTTTTTTTTTTCTTTTTTTTTGTTTTTATTTCGAGGGATTCTTTTTCATCCCACTCGATCGTATAGATCACTGATTGAATTCTTTATATGATTTTACGGATATCGAAAATTCAGAACTACAGATATAAAATTCATCAAAATATAATAAATTTTATCACAGTTCCGAAGGGATTTATAAAATTTTTCAACCGAGTTGTTAAACAGTAAATTTGTATAATGAATAGAATTTTTTTCTTTTTTCGTCAATTAATTCGATCAAACTTTTTTGATCAGAACTTTTCAAATCTTCGATCTTTTTATTTTTCTTTTCTTTTTTTCTTTTTTTTATTTGCAAACTTTTAACAATTCTACTAACGTATTATTTATCTAAGGGGTCTAGTTCTTGAATCTTTAACCTGCACCGTCAGGGAAAAGCAAAAAGTTTGTATGATTATCACGGCGCAACTGCAAATCGAAGAACTTCTTACACGAGTTTTTGGAAAAAGTGTTAAAAAAATATATATATACAGTAAAATATCGGTGGATAAAAAAAACTTATTTTTCCGTCGACGAGAAAATTTGTTGAATCGAATTTCATATAGTATATAAATCATGTCGATATGTTTAAGTATAAAATCAACGTTTCGAAGTTTTTTTGCCTACCGTTAAAATCTGACAATAGCTTCCTTTTGTCAGGTTTAAGCTATAACAACGCGTAGCGAATTTCTCTATAGTACATAGGCTTACAGAGTTTGTAATATTTTCCAAAGCTTACGGTTGACAAGGGTGGAAAGAGTTGGGTATAGGTAGGTAGGTCTGTAGCATTGTGTTGAAAAAGCCTTTTCCCCTTGGGTCACTTATGCATTGTATAATAACATGATGAGACGTACGTACATGAGATCACTGGGACTCTGCAGATGGCTGTCAGAGCTTTATAATATTTTGTCCTCAGTTTTCAACGTCATCGTTATAATATATGGTCGACAAAATCAATTATTGTATAAATACGAAATGTTTACCGAATTTCCATAAATACCCCTCCTATGGCACCCCCTAATCTCCGGGGGTTCCCTGTTTCCCTCGTCACATTCCTATATTTTCTTTTCTTTTTTTTTATTCACCCTATATGAAAATATTTCAAAAACCGATAAGAAAACCAAATAATAAGTAAAATATTAAGGAAATGTCGCGTCGTTGCGTTACGTTACGTTATACGTTATCGCCAATTTTCTGAAAGAATGTTGATTAAAAATGCCTCGTGATTTGTACTCCCTTGGTAAGAAACGTCAGAGTGAATAGGGGGGGGGGGGGGGGGGGTCGGTCGGAGTCAACCCCTCGGAGTTGCCTCTTCGTCAATGTCTCAAGAAAGACTGGTGTATATATATATATATATAGAGAGAGAGAGAGAGAGAGAGAAAACGAATGACGAAAAATAATAGAAAAAAATTAAATAGAAAAAAGAAAAAACGATAGAGAAAAAATAAGAAAATAAGTAGAAATACCCGTTGAGAATCGGACAATTTCATCGTAAACCTGATCCCCTTTCTCGATCTCAATTTACAGTACGATACTTTAAAGCTTCGGCAAACACTTTCAGTATAGAATAATACGGTTATAACTTAGAACTGCACGATGCGAAAAAGACGAAGAAGGAAAAAAAAAAAAGGGTGATTTGACCCTAATAAGCTTAAATCTATCGTTTGAGTCCACTAATAGCAAATGTCGAGTTAAACGTCAATCCGTATATCAAGCTACTGTTTTTGCACTTTTGCGAATTATTATTTGCAATGTAAAAATGGATTACGTGTGAGCTTGGCTAGTTTTAAGAAAACGTTAAGGTATGTATATTAATACAAAGTGCAGTGGCTCTCGTTGCCAAAATCCAGATAGTTTTGAAACACTATTTTCAGGGTTCTTAGCAATTTTCAACCTTAGCCAAGCAAATCTTTATTACGTTATTTATTACAGTATACTAAATTTGCATACGCTTATCTTTGTGTAACATACATATATTATATAGTATATAGTCATCAGCTGTCGGCAAGCAATGTCCATTCATTCATTCATTCATTTTGTGAAATTTTTTGATTTTTCATTCTATTGTCTTTTCTTCATTTATCAGGAAGAAAGATGAACGAAAAAACAAAATTACAACTTAAAAATATAAATTTTTCCCTGTTGTTATTTTATATTCAAAAAAAAAAATTGAAAATAGATACCGTTTGGAAAATGTATGTGATTAACATTTTCCCACATGCAATAAAGATCGTGAATTTTTGAATACCGATTCACTAGCTATACTATTAGAACGATTAATTTGAAACCACTAATTTGTTAAGTTTTCAACTTCTACTTCAGTATACTTCGAGCCAAGTATCACGTCATGGTAGAACTACTTGGAACTAGGTGATCCCCGTTCAGTTCATACAAATTAGCTATAATTATAGTTGCTCGTCATTAATCAACCGGCTTTATACCGATTAAGAAATAAATTGTATTAGAAATTGGCCGACTAAACGTTGAGAAACAAATTTTATACACCTAGCTATTAATTGTAGCCTTGCAGATTTCTTATTTTTCATTATTTTCTATCTTTTCTATTTCTTTTCTTTCAATATCGCAAAGTTATTAATTCTCTAATATATTGATTAGATTAATCGAAGAAAAGAAAAAAGAAAATACCAAAAACCTGATCAGGTCGAAAATCAACGCGTTATAACCGTGTGGCAATAGATTTTACGTGGGAATTGCGACGAAGGAAAAGGGTGAAAATTAATGTGGTGTGAAAGCTAGCTATCAATCAAGGGCAGAGGCAATACGCTTTTAGCCCTGAAACATAGCTTAAAGTGCTTGCAGCCGAGTTAGTTTCCCTTGGCTGGTTCCCCGACTAGGGGTTTAAGAAAACAAAAAAAAAATGTCTTTAACCAGATTGAAATTCTTTAATAAATTCTTTAGGGGTAGTTGATTTTGGGCGATTTTTAAAAATTAATGCAACTTTATTTTTCTCCTTTTGTTTTTTGTTTTTTTTTTCATTTGAAATTATAGCCCCCGTCGATATTTAGGGGTAAACGATAGATTTTTTTATTTTATTTTTTTTTGTTTTTTCTTCTTACTTCAAACACTTCGGTTTGTTACAACACAGATTTACCCACCACCATCCCAGGGTTCGGAAAACCACTAGAGAGAGAGAGAGAGCGAGAGATTTGTGCAACTGATTATTTCGCATCGAATTGGGTCCATGCAGAACAAAGTGGGTCAATCGATAATTGAAAAGTTAATTTCTTCGGGGTTGTAATTATCTCGTCTCTTTAATTTTTAATTTCTTTCTCATATTAATTAAGTTCAAAACAGAAAAATTCTGATAAAGCAATCGATGGGGCTGTTTTTTATTTCATTTTTTTTTTGTGTGAAAAATAGATGAATAAGAATAAAAAGAAAAAAGAAAAATGGAGACTGCATATAGGTATATGACTATAGTTCAAGTTCTCAGCTAGCAAGCTAATGCAACGTTCAATTTCCAAAGGCTAAGCTAAACGCTTTTTCATTATTATTCTTCCTAGCAATGTGGGTCGAGTAGTTACATAAATAGCTGTATACCTAGCTACATCTACCTCTTAGACAGAATGGTTGAATCTTGAAGAGATGACTTTAGCAGGTTAAATTATTGACCGTTTTGTTTTTTACATATACTAGATTTTTTTTTCAAGAATTATTGGAAGGAACGAATGAAAAAAGAAAATAATTAATATAAGTACAAATATTGCAATAAACGATTTGGAAGAAACTTTTATGTATACATATATGATACCGCGAAACGCACGCGTTAAGGTCGAGGTCACAATGTCAGCAAATTTTTACTACTTGGCTGACCGTTTTGGCAACGTTCTTATATTCCATGAACTTGACTCTGACTGTATAAAATGTAGTTTGTTTAACGATCGCGTTATGGTTCTACCCTCAAGCTTTGCAGGAAGTGGTTTTCTCTTTTCTTGCTATGAGATATAAACCGATTTTCCACAAAATCGCTCTCTATGTATTAAGATGGTTCCTAATTCGGTCATATTCGAATTTCGATTAAGTTTATCAAGTTTGAGATTTTTCGTAGCTATATTAGAAAACGAAAGAAAACTAAATCGACCACGAAGTGTCAGAAATCGTTTTTTTTATCAAAATGTGAAAATTCGAAGACTTTGACTACGTTACTTAGAATCGATATAGAAACCTGCGGTTTTAGCTTCATTTTTTTATATATTTCGAGACATCCTGGCTCATTGAAATTCAGAAATGATCAAATTAAGGACCACCCTATAATGAGGCAGATTATTTAATACTATAACGAGAAGAAACGTACTTTATACTTTCTTTGATCTTATACTTAGTACACGTTCAATATCTTGAAGCATCGTTATCTCAGAAACGTATTTAAATCTGTCTTAATTCGCTCAACATTAGAAGAAAAAGAAAAAGATAAAAAAAGATAAAGAAGAAGAAGTAATAAATTGGCAAAGTAATTAGACATCGTTGTATTCTTAAGTTTCAGTCAGAAAGAATCACGTCACAGGAAATGCGAGGATTAAATACTTGCAGAATTTAATTAGACACCTTTTTTATTGTTCCTTTTTCATTTTTTTTTAATAATATGATCGATTAATTAATCTATTTTTATACCTTTTTGTTTGTTTCGATTAATAAGGTTTGTCGAGTAGTTGGGTAATTTCTTAGGGTATGCCTAATTATTCTATATAAATTCGTATATATACCTATATAAATATATATATATGGAAAGTTTCTTAATTACTGTGACTTGATTATAATCAACGCTTACATAGTCAGGGTATATATATATGTATGATGACGATGAAAACTTTACCCGTTTCAAAAGGACGATTCGTTATACTTGGTGAAAATTAAAGCGAAAGATGGATAGACATAGACATAGTCATTATTATACGTTAAGAAAAGCGCTGGTTTCACCTGGTGACTAGAATAAATATCTTTGAGTTACCCGCTTTATCTACCTACCTACCTACCTACCAACCTCCCACATCCGATCTCTTCCCATCTTTTGAAAATCTTCAACATTCTCTGATACCTTTGTTTGCCCCTCTTCGTAAGTACCGTAGGGACTTTATTTCTTTTCCCCGTTTTATTTCCTCGCCTTTAAACAGGGTAGAAAAGTTTGCGATTCGTATGCATTCATCCGTAAGATTCGCTGCTTGATGTAACCTACTATACTACGTTGATTCTATGGCTTGGATTTCAATGTATAGGAATCAAAAAATTACCTTTTTATCAGAAAAAAATAAAAAATAAAATTGAATCTACTTTCTTATTCTTCTCGTATCAGATGCAGGGAAATTATCAAATTAATAGGATCTCACGTTTTGAAAATTCGAAGAAAATATATCGAACTAATTTCCAGTTTTCGATTTATAGATTTATACTTATCATCCCTTAAAAATTATCGAACTAGTGTCACATACATGATGCAGTAAATCCACGTATCTGTGTTTTTTTTTTCTTTTTTTTTTCTTCTTTCTTTCCTGGACCGGAAAAGAACGCTTCGAAAAAAAAAAAATGTGATAAACTTGACTATTTTCACCACCCAAGCTAGGGTATAGCTAACAGAAAACCTTAGGAAAACCGCACTCACTCGATACTTCTAAATAATGTATTTCGACCTAAAACCTTGCCTGTCATCAACCGAAACGGGTCAACTCACACCACCACCCCCTCTAAGACAACCTAGCTGAAGAGCGCTCTGTCGTCCCTGCATATTTTATCAGGGTTTTTTTTTTTTTTCTTGTTTTTCTTTTTCCTTTTTGTTCTTTTTATTTTATACCCTCCTTTTTCTTGTCTTTTACCAAAGTTAAAAATTTCCTTTTTTTTTCCTCATCTCTCCTAACGATAAACGATCGATTTTTATAATACATAATATATTATGTATGTATTATAAATTGAATAGCTTATATTATATTAAATTTGATCAGTGAGTGAGAAGAAACCGAAGGCCATAACTGGAGATTATCTTTTCAGCTGGATAACTGCCAGGCATTCTACCGACTAGCTGAATCACTACTTGGTTTTATTCCTGGTGGGTTGTAAAGATTAAAGAATAGAATGTCCTTCGGTAGCTTAAATTTGATAAATTGATTCAACGAATTTTTTTTTCTTTCTCCCTTCAATGAAATTCACGCACAAATGAAACTAAAGAAGAACAAAGGTATGAAAATTGGAAAATGGCAAAGACAGTATTTTCGGAATGTGTGCAGATTCTTTTTTTTTTCTATTTTGTATATTTTCAGGATTAAAAAAGAGTTCAGGTTGATTTTTAGATGACAAAAAGATGTTGTGACGGTGGAAAAGGTGAGGAAATGATAAGTTTCAGAACTTCCGGTTTCCGTAGTTAAGGTATAACAGTCGTATATATAGTAAAATAGTTTCATTGTTATGAATCTCATTGTTTTCCATAAAGTAAAGAGTCTCAACAAAAAGCCAAACGATGTTGGCTTGCATTCAACCATTTCTATTCCCTTTGTCCTTAACGGATCTGGACGACGGTCGCGAGTCGCGAGTCCCGTCTTCCTTGGCAACTCGCGCACCCTTAACATATATTAACCCTGGACCATACTTGCAAGAAGATTTATCGATTCCATTAAAAGCGACTTTGAAAATTGTTGCTATATAGTATGGTGAGATTATTAAACATATTTTTTTTTACATATGTATATATGAAGATATGGGGGGCGGAGGGGGGGCAGCTTAATTCAAAGGAGGAAAGAAAAAAAACACAAAGTTGTAAACGTGGTGTAGAATCGAAATGGGATATATAGGAAACTGGGTGAGAATAATAATTGGATTAGTATACCTAACTGTAGAATGGAAGTGAAAAGTAAATTTGTAAAGCGCGTTGACGTTAAGTAATTCCTTGCTGTCAGCGGCAGCTTTTAACCTGCATGAAATAATAACGAATAAATTTTTTTTTTTTTTCACTTCATCTTTCTCCTTTCTTCTGAATACAAATTGCTTTCAGTTTATTATAGTATATAGTATATAGTATATAGTTTTATTTAGACAAAAGAAAAAAAAAAAATTAACTGCAAATCGTTGAGTGTTATATAATAATTTTTTTATTTTTATGTTTTGTTTTTTGTTGTTGTTGTCAAATTAATAGAAAATAAATTAAACAAACACGTTGATATTAAATATACATAAGTATAAAAGCTTATCACGCTCTAATTATTATTTCTGATTAACGTTTGACCTAAATTCAAAACAAATTCGTAAACTTCATTAATATATCGTATAAGGTATAGTAAACTCATTCGCTAAGTAAACGCTTGAGAACTTGATTAAACCCTTAAATATATAATTATAATTGCTTTCGCGGTCGGATGTGAGAATTATTTTCCTTTTCCTTTTTTTAGTATATTTGGTTTCTTGTCGTTTCTTCATTTATTTTATATTATTTTTATCTTTTCTTTTCTTTACTTTTCTTTACTTTACTTTACTTCGTTTCAATGATCCTGATTAAACCGCTTTCGTATTTTCACCTCGAATATATAGAAAACACTTGATCGGACCTTCGGTCCTTTCACACCATCGTAAACACGAAACAAGGAATGGGAATCGGCCTGTCTCAGCGATTTCTAGACGCTCAATACCCTCACATACCACCCCTTCGCACGTACGCAACTCGGCCATGTGACTGCTAAGGGCAAAAACCAATTTGCTTTGAGGGTTCGTTTGAAAGAAAATATAAAAAAATAAATACGAAAAGAAAGAAAGAAAGAAAGAAAAACAACGATAAAGGATAAAAGAAAAACAAACAGCATCCTAATAGAGTATAGTGAGAAGTTCCTTTTTTCCATACCTACTCTAATGACTTGACTGACAAGCGCATATTCACGAGTGATTATCTTCAATCTAATAACGCGATTCAAACGCGGAATCAAATTTTTTGTTTTTTTTCTAAATCAGTCATTCAAATTTGTTAACAGAAGAGTTGATTAGAAATTTGAAATTTTCTATACGTACCGTGCAGCTTTTTTTTTTTTAATATACAAGGGTGAGTTTTCACTGGTATCGCATGAGGGTAGGGCTTATCATAGAATGATAGGAATTGTTTTCTGATTTTCATCAAATCATTTGTATAATTGGTAATATCGTATAAATTCCAAAAGATTAAAGCTCGGCAAACTGATATTGAATTCTATTTTAAATTGTGTGTATTAGATACATATACTATACCTATATGTGTGTGTTTAAATAAAAACCGTAATAGCAGGATAAGCAAATAGATGAACTCGCTTTAAATTGATAAACTATATTTCATCGTTTTTATTACCACTTTAGTTAAATGTTAAAATTACGGCATCTTTAAATCACGGTTCACGGTTAAACGAGCATCCATGGTATATTAATATCTCCATATAATCCACGTGTTGCATATTATGACCGATAGTATAAAATAACTACTATATAGATAGGGATAGTCCGAAGTTCATTCTCTGGCTAATAATTATTTCATAGAAGAATTAGAAACGATTCTAAAAATTATTTCTGATTACGAAATCTGTTGATCTGGCTTGTATATTTTTTTTTTTCTTTTTTTTTTTTCTTTCAAACGGTCTTTAGAGTCTCGATTTTTTGTGAAATGATGCAATAGGATGTCAACGTACACTACTTATAAATTATAGTCGTATCTTGATATTTCAAGAGATTCTAGTCCAAGTCTAACATCGTTATCATCCTTACGCCCTTAAAAGCCTTTTAAGGGTCCATAAAGGTAATCGAATTTGGCTAGGAGGACGTAGTGCCAGAGTAGAACTGCTTTTTACCTTTTATTTATATTTAGTCAAAAAAGAAAGAAAAACAAAAAAAAAAAAAGATGAATCAGGTGATCAGATTGAAGGATAGAAATCAGGCAACGAATAAACCTGCACAACAGTTAACGCGAAGCCGTAAACCATCATATAATTAATTCAAGAAGCCCTTAATTAGGATCTATAAACCCTCGAGGAAAAGCCTAATACTCGTGTGGCTAATAATTATAAGAAGTTAACTTCTCTCAACGCGTAAACTTCCGGCTAACTAATTCAACCTAAACTTTGAAAGTAAGAAAATAAAGAAATAAAAATAAGGGTAGGTAGTGCTTTTGGGTGATAATGTCACACATCATTATACTCTCCTTTTTAGTAACGTTATAAATGAAAATAGAATGAAGTTCGTTAAGGGTTTTCTCAAAAAAGATTTGTAAAAAAAAAATAAAAAAAAAAGAGGTACGACTTATCATTTTTATTAACGAGGTATAAAAACGGGATAAGAAGATTCTCAGATCTGTTCGAGAAGAGAAGATATAGTATGTCTTCTCATAAATCGACATGGCATAAGACATTATTATACCATGAAATGAAAATCTTGAGTAAAAGATTGAAAAAAAAAAATATATGATACATATATATAAGTATTTGAATTCTTTTTGCTGACATTATATACGTCCTTGTATATATATATATATATATATATAGGTATATAGGTATATGTAATACCTAGCTACTCTACGACTGAAAGTAGAGACGGTCTTTGATCTTACCTGAAATGAACTTTCAAGGAACCGGTTGATATAATAATACAATTCTATGGAACGAAGTGCTTTCGTTTTCTATGTAGGTATGTACTACACTTCTTCGCTATCTACGATAATGCATAATTTATAAAAAAAAAAAAAAAAACGTATACCTATAGCCCCGTACATCTAGAAAGTATATTACGAATTCGTTAAATCTATGCATCAGGGGATTTCATATTAATTCAAACTGGGCCTGACCCTCGATCTCTCAGATCGAATCCCCCATATATATAAATATAAATATAAGACGAAAATTTCAACAGCTATAAGATCTGAGTACCGATGATTACTCCAAATCTGAATAATGATGAGAGAAAATAAACTAAGATCGTCGAAGCTTTTTATAAAAGGTTTTTTTTTTTTCTGTTTTTTTTTTTTTGAAACCCTTAGCAACGGTTTGGCGTACACTTAATTAAGTAGAAATGTATAATTCCATGAAAGGTAAAAGTATAAAGTTGAAACATATAATGAACAAGATTCTAAAATCTTGTGATATTTATAAAAATCGAGGCTAAACTTATCCCGCGAGTTTATATCACCCGAAATAAATCTATAGATTTCCTATCTATAGATATAGATATAGATATATACGAATGTTTTGATTAAGGCTTGAACCTAACTGTCTCGCGGCTTTGATCACTGGTGTTAATTACCTGGTACCAATTAGCGGAGACACCTGCTCGTTTTAATATGAATCATGAAAATTCGGGAAAATTTGAGGAAATTAATCAAATTATTAACAGGAAATTTGGCGAAACTTTAACAACGATTTTATAATATATACTCGGGTATATAAAAACGACGATATTTCTTTTATTTCTCTATCAAAGTCAGAATTCTAGATGAAAAAAATAAGTGCATTTTAGTTTCACGCGGTATGGAGTCCTTCGAGGGGGAAAAAAATTGCGACGAAAAAAAAATACCTATACCGTAAAAGTCTTGTGAAATTCTTTAATCTTCGTTACCGTTAATTCCGAACGCTAAGTAACGTATAAATTTTGCAATTAAAAGCATGTGCAGCAACTAACAGTTGGATAAACTTTTACTACCTTGGGAAAAATTTCCCTTGCCTTTAGCGAAGTGTAAAGTCGGATTAAGACACTATAAGGAATTTCTGAATATTAAACGTTGAAAATTTTCAGGGTTGAAATAGAAAATGAGTAAAAACCTCGCCAAAAATTCAACTGGTCCAGAAGTTTGGGTCACAAAAATAATTAGAGAATACAAAACAAACAAAAATAAAAAAAGACAAGTCAGGCTCTAGATTTTTTTTTTTTTTTTTTACGTTCTTCGACTGAATGAACAATAATTGTACCTTGGATCAACCTTACACGATTCAAATCCTACGAAAATTTGAAACGAGTGTTTTGAGGGAGATAAAAAAAAAATAAAAAATATGGGGAAAAAGCTGAGCTGACTTAAGGATATATTATAACGTGGCATTTCCATACCTACGTATATTATACGAGGGTGTAGAACTTTTCAATAAATCGTATTGTTATCAATATTTCAAATTAATAAAAATTAGTTATAATCTTATTATCATTTAATGTATGTAGTAGTAAAATTTCTTTTCAAAATTACTTACCTATATCTCGACTGACTTATAGGGAGGTTTTTCATATCGATCATCTCTCATCTGGTATTAATTCTTCAACCTGGATCGTAGCGATAAAGAAAAAAATGGTCCGTCCATCTGAAAGTTAAAAAAGGTAAAAAAAAAAAGTGAGAAACTTGAAGGACTTGGGGAGGTTTGCTCGAGAATTTTCAAACGCATATCCTCCTCAGGGATACCGGAACCGCATTTACATTTCAGAAAAGGAAACTTTCCACCTTCAATACTCGAGATTTTAAAGATATGAAAAAAATAAAAAAAAGGAAAAAGAAAATATTCGGTAGCCCGATTCTCAGACACGCGTTTTCAGACAAGATGTGACAGACTCTTTCCTCCAAGCTACACCTGTACGCGTATATACCGAAATCCAAAGTGCCAAGAGGATTTACATCGCCCCTTCGTCTAAAGGGGGCGAATTCCTTAGACTTCACTTTGCGAAATTGGCTGATCAATTTTCGCCGGCTAAAGTGCTTCTTATCTTCATTATTTCATTAATTATTATCATTTAATTTCATACTACGAAATTTTATCGAATCGATTATAACATTTTATAATTTTATAATTTTTTAACCGGCGCCTCCCCCCAAATCGGTTCCAAAAAAAATCTCGAATTACAAACCCTCTAAAAATCTGACTTTTCTTTCAATTCAATAAAATATAGTATCTGAATATATGGAACTGATCAATGCAATTCATATTTTTCTTCTCCCCTTAGTGGCTCCAATGTCCCATTAAAATTTTGCAGCTACAGATTTTTTTTTGCCATTATTACTCTAACAATAAAATTCATGCCAAGAATATAGCCGAAATAACGTGTATTTTAAATGAGGAAATTCACCCTCTTCGTGAGAGGGGTTAGAGTTGAGAGATAGAAAAAAAAATAAAAAATCTGAAAAAATTAGTGAATTGTTTTTTAACTATTTATAGCCGATTTGATTTGAAAATTCGTCCGAACCGTAAATAAAAACTACCCTAATATCATTTCTAAAGCGTTATTATTTTTTTTTGCTACCTCATTCCATACATAAAAATAAATAATATACTGTAAATCCAGGCATGGAAATGTGCTTTTTTCTTTTTTTTTTCTCCTTTTTATTTTTTTTTAGCAATCTATTCGCAGCTGCAGAGGAAAGCTCGAGAGCTAGGTGGGTGGGTGGCTGGGGCCGGCTGACTCGAGCTTACATCGTCGTGTCGACACAGCTTTACGCTGCAATGTGCCCAATGTGTCAAGTTCATCAGCTAAAAAATCGATATTCCAGACCGAGGGGTTAGGGAACAAGGACAGACGTCTTAAAGCGAAGGTCCAAGTCGTTGTGGTTTCTTTTTATTTTTTATTTTTATTTATTTTATGTTTATCGACAGTGCAGAAATTCTAAACCGCAGCATTATAGCTATATAACACGTGTATGGCTAATTTTTTTCCTATCAAATTTCATCATAATTTTGCAACGTTTGATTTTTCCGAGGAAAGAAAAGAAAAGTAAATTTTTTTTTTTTGAAAATTACACCTCGTATCGTGTTATATTTCATCGATATACCTTTGATGTATACATACGATATTTAAACATTAGCAAAACGCAGGGGTTTTTCTTACTTTCGAAAAAGTTCTCAATGATTATTATTCAGACGTTTGAGTCTAGACTGAAATACGGAATAAAAACTGTAGCAGAGTAATATTTCAGTTAAATAAGGTATATTCCTATATATATATATATATATATATAGATACTGAATTTTCTATGAAAGTAATAAAAAATTAAATTTCATTTTCTCATTTTCTTCAATGAACATTTCTCTCTCTCTCTCTCTCTCATTTTTTTATTTTTTTTTCATTTTTAAGCTCGTCTCGTCTCGGCAGCAGGAAGTCGACTTGCGTTGTACAATTTTTTATTTCAATCTTTCTCGCAGACACCCTGCTGACTAAACTGAGAGAAAAGATAAACGAGAACCTCGTACTAGATGCTGGATGCTGGATGCTGGATGCTTGATGCTAGGTGTTAAGGTGCGGGTGCCCTGAAAGCTTCGGTTCGTTTAACACGAAACTCTCTGCATACTTCGCGCCCTAGATATAGAAGGTCCAACCGCAAAGCTCATCTCTCTCGAAGATGCGCGTCACCCCCTATTCTTGACTTAGTTTTCTTTTTCTTTCCGTTTTATTTTTTCTTTTCAATCTCCAAGGTTCTTCTTTTGTACAGGTTTTTGTTTTTTTTTTTCTTTTTCTCAACGATATCTAACCAGGATGTATACACCACAGCACATCATGTATCTCTTACTTTTTTTACACCGCGATTACTTCGTTGATACAATATTTTCTTTTTTTTTTTTTATTTATCCCTACAGCTTCTTTCGAATGAGTGAATTTCTTTAAAAAAAAATTTATTTTCTCTCTCTTTCTCTCCTTCGTTTTGTCAACCTGATGATAAATTTATTCACCTTTTCCACACATATATATATACATGAAAATGAATTATAAAAAAATGATAATAATGATTGTGTGAAACGGGAAAAAAAATTTTATTTACCATCTGTGACTAATGATATATTAAATTCTGGTCGAATAAGGAAGCAGAGGGGTGCTTACTTATAAATTGGGTTGTATAAACGGAGATGAAAATTTTCCCCAACCCTGTAGAGGTACCCTAAACTCTGTTACCTAGTCATCAGGTGGGTTAAACTGATATACACCAGGACAGGGACCTCTTCTCCAACCAACTTTATATTAATTAGCTATTACTCAGAGCTTTTCAATTTACGTCGTATAAGATAACGAGATGCAGTTGGCCGTTAATAAAGTGTTAAGACTAAAGTCTTAATTAGATATTATATGTATTATATATATATATATATATATATATTTTATTTTCTAATCTATAATCAGTAATCGAATATCTTGTGATACACTTGATGTCAATAATATGTATAACAGCCTAATTATAACTTGTATTAATTAATTAATTGATTAATTATTTAATTAAACAAACCACAGATGTTTGAGATCCAGAAACTTCGCACAACTATGCTAACCGAGATAATCTCTCAATATAGAACTAAAAGCTACAAGTTTACCGAGTGTTCTATACTTGTGGAATAATTGGATAACGAGATGAGATGAGTGGTCGGTATATACGTGTATAATATATACGTGGGTAGAGATACTCCTAGTAGTATCAGCTGTTCTATTTGTATATGAAAAGTAAAGAAAAAAAAAATGTTTAATCAAAAAATTGCATGCTTATATTTTTTTTCCTTTCTTTCTTTCTTTCTTTTTTTATATATTTAGATATCGATTTTCGTATACCTACTGTATATTTCGTATTATAAATAATGAAATTAACACTTCGGTTTTGGTTAAGATATATATATATATATATAAGATCGTGACTATTATCGTTGCGGAAAGTAACTTAGACACCCTTCAAAGTCGTTGTCGGTGTACAAACTACTAAGCAAAAACCGCAAATAACTCAACGAGGTTAAGGGCGAGCGTCAGGGGGTAAAGGGCGAAGAAGAGTTGAGGTACAAAACGGAAACGAGTTTGGTTTTCGAAGCAACAGGCGTAGGCGAAGAGACAAGCGAATAATTGTCAGGGGTTAGATGTAGGAAGGCAGAAACGTCGTGGTGTTGTTAACGTTGACATAGGATCTTGCCTTGCGGATATACCCATCGCTTTTTTAATACCAAAAAGGCATATGTCCGTATATTATATAGATTTACCTCAAAAGCAAAAAAAAATAAAATCGGTCAATAGCATTAGAATAATTAGAAATTGATATTTTGACGAAAGGAAGCAAAAATAAAAATAAAAAAAAGATAAATTGTTAAAAAATTGTCAATTTTTTTTTTTTTTATTCATTTTTATTTTGAGAAGATAAGTTCTCATTATTTTTTTTCTTATTATAAAGGCTTCTTATGTAGGTAATGCAGTATTTCAGAATGTGAGGGAAGAAAGTTCGAGATAATAACGAGGAAAGCTTCAAAGGAAAGAAACTGGGGGTCAGGGCAGGGGGGTAGGGGGTGGGGTGGGTTGTCTTGTATAATATGTACATAAAAATACTACCTTATATCTCATGCGAAAAAGGTGAAAGGCGAAATTAAAAGAAAATTATATACTGTACTACGTATATGGGGATCGAGGGATGTGAAACTTTGGCATAAAATATGAGACATAAAAACGTGGGATATTTTTCATGAGGGTAAAAGTTTTGGAAAATTGTGAGGGGAAGAAAAAAAAAAAAAGAATTTTCATTCGAATTCTACAACCAGGTTATTCCACGTATGAAAATGACGGAACCGTAAAACGATACTCAATATTCATAGGCACACCATAAGTAAATATTACTATACATATAGGGTGTATTCTATACACTAATTCGACCTGGACCCTGGACCCTGGACCCTTGACCTCTCAGATCTGGTCTGCGATTTTTCGTATCATTCTTCTCTGACTTTAAATAGCGATGAGAATTTATTTTTTTCCAGATTTATAAAAATGAATATGAGAAATGAAATTTTTTATTTTATTTTTTTACCAAAATTCATGATGACTATAAGTCGAATTGGTATGGAATGCACCATATACGTAGATACATACATACTAATACTTTTATTGGGGTATTTTGGGTTTAGCGTTCTACACAAACTCTCATAGCTATTTGTGTGTGAGGTATTTTAATCAGCAATGTTTACCTGTGAGCAAAATTTCAACTTTACAGCAAATATTTCATACCAACAATTTAACTTTCATATCCGCATCGTGACCCCCTAATACGATAAGGGGGTTTAACATCTACAGGCTATTCTAGGTATACAACCAGAAAGTCAGCAAAACGTTAAATTATAACGTGTATAATATATTTGATCGAATTCGAAGGAGGGAATATTATATTATAATTCAAGTGGTCATAGTCCCCCATTATTTTTTACTCACAGATTTTCTAACCAAATCAATTTTTTTTTTTTTTTTTTTACTTTTCCGATATCCGATCTTATCTCTGTACGTCTTGGTTGGAAAAATTCGATTTAAATCGTGAAAAAAATAAAAAAAAATAAAAGAAACTAAAATATCGCGCGAGTTAAAGTAATTGATTTTTGCAAATGCCATTGGTGATTAATCTTGCCCGAGGTTCGACGCGTCTTATGGGTTTGAAAATCTGGTGATTAATGGACACGCCAGCGAAGCGATTTACTTTATTTTTTGTCCTTTATATTCGGAGCGATACCCTAGCTTTGAGAAAAAAAAAAAGAAAAAGACGAAAAAGAAGTAAAAAAAATAAAAAAATAAAAAAATAAACAAACGGCGTATAAAATAGGGGATGAAACAATATTCAATTAAATCTATAAGCATACCTACATGGCGTAATCAATGACGTGTAACCTTATAGGATACAAATTTGAAATTTTTTTTTCATTCATTTAACAGCGAAATAATTTGCAAAAGTAATTTCGAAATGAAAAATCAAAAATAAGAAGAAGAAGAAGAAATATTTCTACATGCTGTATAACGAGCTAAATTAACCAGCCCATATCTTTGTGTGAAGTTTATTCTTTTCATCCTATACGCCTCCACGATTCGTCATAATATAATATAAAAAATAATTGACTCATGACTTCAAGTACTGCAGTGAAGTACATACTATAGTATATGTATACGACGAGTGGATCAATCAAAATGAAAAAGAAAGAAATAAATAAAAAATAAATAAAAAACAAAATAAAAAAAAAAAGCTCTCATATTCTACCATCAGTAAATCTGTGGTTTATAAAAAGATGAGAATACCACTACACAGTGACCATATGATCTCTAAAGCTCGTGTAATACAGGGATGAAAATATTTCACATTCTTTTAGAGCTTTTTGAGCTTTAGAAAAAAAAAATAAAATAAAAATAAAAAGAAAAGATTAAATGAATTTTTAACTTTCTTTTAACTATAGGTATGTATATGTATGTATGTATGTATGTAATACATAAAACCGCGGGAATAAAAACAAAAAAACTTTATACACATAGGTATACGTAGAAAGAAATTAAACTTACCCTTAGTATATATTTTTAGGGTCAAGTCAATTGTATCTATACTATCGCGGGTTCAACTCATGCGTGACGATCGTAAGCTTAGTTTTGAATCGAATTTTTCTTCTTTTTCGCGAACAACGACGGCGCGATATAACGCGCGGTTTTGCGTCGCGACGCGACGTTCAGTCTGGTTGCGTCGTTCGTACAAGTAGTGTGTCTGTCATACGTATATATGAGAAATTATAATAATAAATCTTTTCTATTTTTTTTTTTTTTATTTATTATTTTTTATATATGATCAAATTATGGTGTGAAATCGTCACTATATCATAATTCCACTATTATATTATCGCCAAAAATTTATATAAAAAAAGAAAGAAAAAAAAAAAAAAAACAGTGAAGTTTTGAATAATAAATTCGCAGATGGACGAATTTTTACAAGGGAGAGAATAATCTTATGTATTTCTTTTTTTCTTTATTTCTTTCTTCTTTTTTCTCTCCACTTATCGATATCTTGAATAAGATCGATAAAAATTGTGAAAAAATAATAATACTCAATTTTATCTTCGTGAGAAGGGCAGGTATTCGACAGGGGATGTAGGGATGGTGTATTCGTTAAAAAATTCTGAGCTCTTCGAGTGGTAAATTGCGTAAATGAAGTACTACGTAAAGGGAGTTGAGATACTTGATAACTTTTTAAATCGTTTTACGTTTATTTTTTAATTGAATTAATAAACCCTGCCTAATGGATCGAAAAAACGACGAACCTCTTCGATACCAGTTCATCACTCTCGGTATCAGTTAACCAAATTTTAATATCTATATAAAATTATATAATATATAATCAATAATGATCGAATAAAAAAAAAAAAAAAATGATCAATTATAATATATTGCATAAAAATCGGACTAAAAAAAGCTTTTTTTCATAATAATTTACGTATTTGATTTAAAAAAAAAAAAAAAAAAATTTCTTATATAATTCACCCTGAAATAATATTAAAAAATTATAAGTCAGATTTAGTAAGCGTTGGTAAATAGAACTGCTGCAGCCTCTTACCAAGCGTATAATTAAAGTGACTTGATATCTTGGCAAAGCCTATGAAATTTTATAAATATATATATATTTTCGCTGGATGATATTATTAAAAAAAAAATAATCTAGTCTCAAGTCTAGTCTAGTCTGGTTTCGTTATATCGAATGGAAGCGAGTAAACGTCCTGAATTTGTAAGAAATCGTGTAATCGATCAAGTGGATATAGAAAATATAAAAAATTTTGGTATTGAATTAGTAAAAATAGCTACACCTAGTGTTACAGTAACACCGATATCAATATCGCCTTCAGAAGTAGTAATAAATGTTTCAACAAATTCGCAAATTTATTTAAACGTACCATTAACGATATTAAAGGGTGTGATAATGGTGACGATAATAACAAGTGCAGTATTTGGAAATGCATTGGTAATAGCAAGCGTTAGAAGACATAGAAAGCTAAGAGTACCAACAAATTGTTATGTAGTTAGCCTTGCAGCAGCTGATTTTCTCGTAGCAATTTGTGCAATGACGTTTAATGCGTCAGTAGAATTGTCGGGTAAATGGATATTCGGTAGATTTATGTGCGACGTATGGAACTCATTCGATGTATATTTTTCATCTGCTTCTATACTTCATCTTTGTTGTATAAGCGTTGATAGATATTATGCAATTGTCAGACCTCTTGAATATCCGATAATAATGAGACGACGAAATGTAAGCATAATGCTTGGAAGTGCTTGGCTTTTACCAGCACTAATCAGCTTCGTACCAATACTATTTGGATGGTATACGACAAAGGGTCAACTGGAATTTCTCACCAGACATCCTGAGGTACGATAAATTTCACCAATCCTTCCTCAACTGCACTTCGAAAAGTACTAAGTTTAAGGAATTCGCATTATCCTAACGTAGGACGTTTCCGGGTTTTTTTTTTTTATTGTTCGATACGAATTTGTTTTATTAAATAATTAATTAATACCGATTTATGAATTAAAAAACAAACGTTTTTATTTTTGCGAAAATTTAAATGAGATTAGAAGCGTTTTGGGGCTTTTTTTTTAATTTTTTTTATTATATTCACCCTGCAGCTAAAGAACCATGAAATAATCAAAGGTCAAATTTGCATTCCAGATTGAATCTGTCAGGATTATATTATTTTATACCTAGGGTCACAATCAGGCCTTGGATAACCGTCGCGTGTTACCTAAAATTGTTTTTTCTTTTTTTTTACTTTTCCCTTCGACTCGACTTCCTCTTTGTAATTAGATCCGGTCAGAGGAGTTTATTAACCGCGATTATCACGTGCTAATTTTTTTTTTTTTTTTTTTTTAACTATAAAAAATGAGGAAAAATAAATAAAGAAAGAAAAAAATAGAAAAACGTTTGAAAATCAGGTCTGCAGATTCGTCGTTAACCGAGTGTATGCGGTGATCAGTTCTTCGGTATCATTCTGGATTCCTGGTCTAGTGATGATAGTAATGTATTTCAAAATATACAAAGAAGCTATAAGGCAGAGAGAAGCTTTGAGCAGAGCTTCGAGTAATACTATACTGAACAGTGTCCATCTTCATAGAGTATCCTCTAGGCACCACTCAAAAGCTTCTCACCAGCTTTTGCTCCATCCCATTCACGCGAGTGACTCAAGACGTCCTTCCTTCAGGAGTGCGACGGAGCTTAATGCTGAAAACGGTAAGTCAATCGACTCGCAAAAAAAAAAAAAAAAAAAACATATGGAAGTGAAAACGAAAGATTCGTAAAAGAAAAAAAAATTTCTTCGAGAAGCCTGAACGTAATAAGACGCGATTCTGCAGTGGTGAAAATCGGAACGGTTCTGTTAACGCGGTTTTCTACTGCACTTAGCAGTTCCAATGATTTCTGAAGCACTTAGGTTCTTCGGGGGAACTTATTACTTTCACGGTTCCATATCGCACTAATGCGAGTTCTGGCATCAGTTTTCTGAACTTTACAGACTGTGATAAAAAAAGTGTCCGTTGCAGTACCGATGAACGTATTTATTTACTATAGGTATACAATTTATGGAGGATTGTAGTTGCCAAGAAATTTGGACTTGTGGTTTTTTTTGCTATTTCGATTCCAGATGCCAACTGCAACGCTAATACTCACAGGACGATTCATATTTCAAAGTTTTAAAAGGGAGAAAAAAAATTTCAAACTTTATTTCTGCACATTTTTAAGGGACTGGGTTAAAGTTCCGAATTTTAATATATTTACCTACGACTAATAGCCGATTTGGAAAAAAAAAATAAAAAAAACTTTCAAACGAATAATTTCAAAAGCTAAAATCCGGATGGCCTAAAACTCCGAAACTTGAAATTCGCGCATGTATTTAATAACTCGGTCTGTATTGATCGTCTTGAGATTTAATTTTTGTAAGAAAAACGATCTTTCAAAATTCGGTCAATTATTTATGACGTAAAGAGTGTCTCGATTAGAATGAACAACATTTTATCTTCGAAGAATATTCGGAGTTTTGAACTGTCTGCACTCCTTACCTTCGGGAATAAGAATATTCTAAACTTGAAAGTTTCTAAAAATTCTAAACCGTCTCGAATAAATTCGGAGATTTTTTTTAACCATTCGGAACTTTTGAAATTTGAAACTTCGACTCGATCCCTACATTTTTTTTTTCTTTTTTTTTTAACTTAAGAGCGTGTATGTTTCAAGTTTGAATATATATAGCTATGAAGAGGGAACAGAGTCCATTTCGCGACTAATGGTCGTACGTTATTTAGCCCTGGCAGGTCGACGTGAATTAATTATAAATTTAATACCGAATGGTCAAAGGGGGTCAAGAGGCGCGTTTGTTCCTAAAATAAAATAAAAAAATGGAAGAAAAAAAAAAACAACAACATGAAAAATTCACAGAGATACTAATTTAATATTAATATATATATCTGTCCGAATCCTATAATGACTGTAAAGTGGGCTTCTTCTCTTACATTTTGAGTCTTTTATATTTTCAGATTATACGAAACTGAAAACGTTCCTCGTAAAATAGAACTCGGATGAATATTTTTTTTACAACAAAAAATTTCGTTTCCCTTTATTTATTTCACAGCGAAATGATGATTATAATTATTATTATTGTTGAACTGATTGCAGAATTCTATAATTATTGCAAAAACGAAAAGAATAAAAAAATAAAAAATAAAAAAAATGTACGTCACCGCGCTAGTTTCCGCAATCAATCTTTATACCGCGGTGGTGATTGACGATGCGACAAATTGACCGTCCCGATTGTTAAACTCTTCAAAAATTCAACTGCTAATTGGTTCAACCAGTCAGCAGTTGAATAATGAATTGATGAACAAGCAGTACAAGAGCGTACAAAATCCAATTAACAGATCCTGTATCATTATTTGAGCAAACGATTGGAAAGCTTTCACAATTTGATTGAAAGCATAGGAAAAAAAAGTGAAAAAATAAGAAGAAATTAATGAAATACAATAAATCGAAATCTGTATAAACAATTGCGATTTTGACGTCAACGGTGAATGAAATTTTAAAAAGTTTCAAAAGTGATGATAAGTCCTGAATTTAAACCGAGGGTTGATGAATATCGAGAAATCGTATATCGCGTATAGAAAAGAAAAAAAAAAGAACAAGAAAAATCTGGATTCGAATAAAATTGAGAGAATCAAAATGATAATCAGTATTATTTCCTGATCGAAGATCAGAATTGGAATTGATCGCAATGGAAAAAGACAGAAAAAAAAATGAATAGAATGAGGGAAACAGAATCCGAAATAAAAATCACTGATCTTTCATTTTCAACATCGATTGCTTTTGATTTGAAATTTGAAATTTGAAATTTGAAATTTCTTTTCTTTCTTTCTTTTTCTCTGTACTTCTTATATTGAAGAAACGAATGAGCCGAAATATAAAGTTGCGATTTCAGAGGATCGTGACCTTTTTCTGCTATAGAGAGCTTCTATTATATTCCACGGAATATTTTCAGGAAAGGATATTGCTGTATCCGCACGATCCTTGTCAGCTGTATAAGATTGGAATAAAACGACTCGTTTTTTTTTTTTTTTTCTCTCTCTCTTTCTGTTTCTCTCTGTTCGCGAATTTAGAGCTAATTTATCTGATTTCTTACCCATCTCAAAGATTCGTCATTCCTGCAGTTTAATCGTCGAAGAATGGATAAAAAAAAAAAAAGAATATAGAGAGACGTAGAGAATTCCCTCAGGAAATACGTTCCCGAATTCTCGAAATCTATAGCTTATATAACTGTTCTGGGAAATCAAATTTTCTCCAAATATTTCACTAAAATCGGTGAAAATCTTTCGACAATAATAAATTATCGAATATTTATTCTCAATTATAATCATAATTTTACTAATTATTGTAAAATGTAAATTTTCTTAAACAAGATGAATACGGTCTAAGAAACGATAATTCTTACTAGTATATAGCTACGTAATATCGTATTGTATCATCGTCGTATATGAAGCTTGTTGTAATTAATTATTATGTGAATTAGGTATAACGGGTTTCTAATCGTGTTTAATTACATAGTTATTATGCACTGACGAATGGTGTTAGTCCGTTTCGTATATCTAGGAGATAAGTTTATCATATTGAAATGAATGAAATGAATAGAATGATCAAAGGATTAAAATATATCGTTATGAAATAATAATAATAATGATAAATTATTCTCGCATGTATATGAAAGTACAATAAAAATTAGTGGAATGAGAAACTAGCTCGCGGTATGCCTACCTACTATATGATCGAGATATTGAAGAGCTTAGCCAAGTTAACCGGCTTCTTTTTACTATAGGACAAGTTCTTGACATAAAACTGGTGAACAGGTAGTCATTGTGGCATTGATTCGTGCCACTTTTTACTTTACCTTAGTCGAATTGGTTTAAAGTGGTACGTAATTTGATCATTTTTGAATTTCAATGATCCCATGGAGCAGGACGTCTCCAATTATATACAAAAAATAAAAAAAAATAAAATGTAGCCAAGCCTTCGAATTTTAAGATTTTAATAAAACACGATTTACTGACATTTATTTTGTGTTTTTGAGGAAAAGGTAGAAAAAAAAAAGGATAATTTTCAAATTCGAGAATTTGAGGAGAAAAACGAAAGAAAGAATTCAGAATCACGTCGTCGCTTAAGAATCGTAAAGGAAGGAATTGGCGTTAGGTACTTGAAAAGTCTGAACTCGTTGAAATTCGAAAAAATAAAATTCAACCTTTTTCGATTTTGCTACACGACGACCCTTTCCACACTAAAGAGAAATTCAATTTCCTATTTTCTAACCCTCGTTTTGTAGGGGATTTCGTTTGATAGTTTTTTAACGAATATCTCATACATTTATCCGACAATATCGACTATTATTGCTATAATTCGAAAAAGCTCAAAACTCCAGAATTATAAACTTCATTCGTTAATTCGAATCACGTAACTTCAATCAACACTAATTGACGAGCATTCAGAGAAACTTCAGCTTTTTTTGATATTCATTCATTTTATAATTAAAAAATAAAATTCAACTCGATATCACAAACAGAAAAAAATTTCTTTTGCCAGCATAATATAATTTCCTTTAATTTTATTTGAAATGAAAAAAATAAAAAGTAACAAAAGTAAAAAGTAAAAATATGGTCAAAATTATTAAAACACCTAGGGGTCAACTCAACTAGCTTTCTTCGTTTCCCATGAGTGCAAAATCGTGATAGAAAGTTCGCAGAATCTCTCTCTCTCTCTCTTTCTCTCTCTATATACCTATCTGATTCTGAATATGAGGAGATGTAAATCCCTCGGGAAAGACGTTCTATAAACGGCTTACAAAGCCAATAGAACTACGAGTTTCAGCACTAGACTCACCTAGTTGATTCTAGGACGAGAATTTCTTAGAAAATGTTCTATTTTTTTTCCCCGCGCTTGTTATCTCCATAGCTCGAAATACTTCAACGAACAATATTTTTCCTCCTCTTTACCTTTCCCGGCTCTATATTATATACCAAATTATAATAGAAAAGCGAGAAAATATATGTGATACGTATGTGAAAATCTCCAGGTATTTTAACTCCCCATATATGCAATGGGGAAAAATATCTGCAGTTTTCTTCATTTTAATAATCGCTGCTTCCGTTTTTTTATTTTTTTTATTTTTACTACTTCGAATTCGAATTCCCTTAAACAAAATAAGAAACGAATAACCCTTTTCGCGTTTAATAAATCTCAGATAATACAAGAGCTTTCAGAGCGACATGACCGAGTCTCTCTAGTCCCGGGGGTTGCAGCTCTCCTCTTCCTCCACCTCTTCCACCTCTTCCCGTGTTCCCAGTTCCCAGTTCCCGTAGTCTCGTTTCGAGATATCGAACGACTTCTCCCGGGTTTCCCGCTGGAGCTGCCTGGCTGCAGCCGCGTTCAGTGACCCGATAGCCTGCCCTACCGCAACTCGTAAGCTTCGAGGGGGGATGGTGGGGTGGTATAGCCATAATAAAATATCACCACGAATTTTTTCAGTCAGGTAGATAGTGTATATAAAAAAATTCGCGTTTATTATTATCACCATCCAGACATAAGGAACTATATATATAGAATGATTATATCCCATTTCCTTTTTTTTTTCTCCTATACAGACTATATCCACCCTTATCACACTCAGCACCTTTTTTTTTTCTTTTTTCTTCTTCTCTTATTTGGTTTACGGATGAACTTTTGTCATCGCATGAGATGAAATTATGATTTTTCTTTTTTAAATGAGAAGAAGAAGAAAAGAAGAAAAAGAATAAGAAAATTGAGGAAAAATTGAAGGTAAAATATCAAACGATATATGTATAGCTACATATCCGCAGTAGCCTGGGCTACTTTTTTCACCCTCTCGACAACGTGGGGGGGGGGGGGGGGGGGCAAAGAGAGGTGGAGGTAAAGTTGGGATCATCAGTCGACGGGAACGGAGGTCTGTGTTTTATTACAGTTTATGGCTCAGACCAAATGGATGAAACTTGTTCATTTCACGTTTCATCATTCTCTTCACACTGGATTAGGTATTAGTATTTTTCCCTCAGGACCAATGTCACGTACAATTCAATTCGTCAAAAAAATTATTACCTCAATATACTCGTTCATTTTTTTTTTTCCCCCGAGTCAATATGCGATATACCAGGCGTCGAACCTTTTTTTTTAACCAAAAATCATAACCGAAAAAGGAAAATTGTTTTTTTTTTTTTCCCTCCCCATCGCAAAAGGCACTAATCCAGGCTTAATTAATTTTTGACGGATTGCACTTTGATTGAAACATAGGCCACCGATTTTTTTTTTTTTCGTAGTTTCTGTCTTTTTTATTTCTCTTTCTCTTCTTTTCTCTTATAAGATATCGTCCGTTTCTCACCCCCACCGTGACGTGAATTGAATAAAATTCCGACTTCTGATATTTTCTATCCATCCTTTGTGTCCGATAGACGGGGGTGGGTGACTTGGGGTGAGTGTCTTTGACGTTAACGGATTATATCTAAGAGATACTGTATTTCAGATACAAAAATTTCTTCCATCTTAAACAGACGATGATACGTTGTAAAAATAAAGTGAATATAAGTGACTATAGATTCTATACAATAATATCATATATTTAACTAATAATTCACGAATTCGAGGTATAAAGGAGAAAACAATTTTTCACTAAGGACTTCGTGTGAAAATTTTTTTTTACACTATCTTACTCTCTTAGTACATATCTACATACATAATATGATGAATGAGGAATCCATTTGACTAAGTACACAAGAATGTAATACCAGAATTAATTAAACAGATTATATACTTGTGTGTTTAGGATTTCGTGTGATAACAATCTAGTTAAACAATGTCCTGTGTCTTCTGTCGATTGATTTTGATCTGGATACGAAGATTCGACGATTTTTTTTTTTTTTAATGAAATCGAATGGGTTTGGGGATTATTACAATCTGCGTGACTATAGGGGGTTGAAGGGGGTTGATCATTTTTATAAAATAATTTTTAATAAAAGGCGTATAGATATTATACCAGGAAATATATATATAAAAAATAAATAATAAATAAAAATAAGTCATTTTGAAGTGGATGTATACTAGGTCACGTGATTAAACAACTTGAGATATGATCTGATTACTCGAGAGTGGGGTATATATATCTATAGGTATCTACCTATATATATATATGTGAAAGAGGGAAAAAGAAAAAGAGACAGAAATTTGTACTTGACTTTACTTTCACACGTGAACAATGCCGCGACTAGGACCGTCGACATTTAGAAAAGGTCACGAATCGTTGAAATTGGGTCACGTGAAATACACCTATGTGTGTATATAATACACATATCTATATACCCTGTATATAGCTAGACGTATGTATGTATGTATGGCACATGGTAAAGGGTGTTGGTAGTTTTTTTTTTGTCGAAAATAATTACGCGACTAAAACTGCGTGCAGGGTGCATAGCAGCGAATGTGGAAGGATGGATTTATGTTTCGTATTTCAAAATTTCTGAACGGTATAATAAATTCCGTTTTTGTTTTTTTTTTTTTTTCTTTTCTGAGACGGTTTAGAATTTTTTAGAAACTTTCAAATTTTGAATATTCGAATTCCTGAAGGATCGGAGTGCGGACAGTTAAAAACTCCGAAAGTCCAGATCCTCGAAATCACAAAGATACGAAAAATTTTCAGTTTATTTCTATTATTTTATTTATTTACGGAAATCTATTTCATCTAATTCACGATGTCGTAAATAATTGATAGAATTTCGAAACATATATTTTTTTTTCTTCTCTTTTCTTCCAAAAAGTAAATCTCAAGACGATTAATTCGACCATATACTCATATTGGTTTCGATACGATCAATACATCCCGAGTTATTAAATACCGAATAAATACATACGCGAATTTCAAGTTCCGGAGTTTTGGCATTAGCCTTCGAAATTTCGTACCTTTGGTCTTCTTAGTTTGTACCTAAGTTCTTTTGCAATCGGATATATAGAATTTCAGGAGTAAAAACACGAAATACCTATATCCATTACCCTGTGTATATATCCCTAACTATATATCGATTTCTAGCGATGTAAAATTAGAAAAGGATTAATATTAAACCATTGTATCTACGTATATAATACATATGTATATATATATACATATACCTAGGTACAGAGTAGCCTGTTTGAACTTAAATTTTATCACGTAAGTTACTTGCTGCAGGCAGTACTATACAACCTAGTGTACTGCCACTCAAGTTCTTAATTATGCAAGTTAAGGCCGCGATTCGAAAATCGTTAGAAAGCTTAGAGCTCACCTTCTTATCGTTAATATTATCAATTAAATTTTAAGCTAAAAAAATCATTATGAAATTATAATTATTTGATATATTATAAATCGATTTCGCACCCTTTAAATATTTATTTTATCTAAAATTTTCATTTCTATTTTAAGATAAAGTATTAGATTATCGAGACAAAAATAACGTTATAATTGTCACGAACTTTATATAACAAGTATAAGATATTATATGAATTCTGACAAATGTAGTAATGTTCCTCGTTTTTCTTTTTTTTTTTTCTTTTTTTTTATATATTTCCGTATTTATTGAGCTTTGGCAATCCGCAATATAAATATAGAATGAGAAATATAAACGGTATCAATAAATCCACGACACGTGGATAGAATACACGAGGATATAGTATATTTTTTTTTATTGAAAACCCCCCAAAAAATGCAAAATAAAGAGAGAGAGAGAGAAAAAAAAACAGTTAAATTTATTTTTATATTTTATTTATTCTGTTTTTTATTTTTTTATTTTTTTTTTGTCGTTATTCTTCGCGATTTCGGGAAAAAACTGAGAGAATATCTATCCGACGACCCTCTCGCACGTCGACAAAAAAGAGAAAACCAAAAAAAAAAAAAAAAGAAAATCGACCTCGACCCAACGCGTATATATGTAACATCCGGTACATACAGAACTTCAGAAAATACTATAAGGGTAAAAATGAACGGTGAAATTATTAATGGGAGAGAAAGAGTAAAAAGAATATGTAACGCGCGAAACAATATTTAGCTATACGAATTACTTATTGTTGACTCTGATTTTTCTTCAGGGGGTGGAGGTAGGGGTAAAAACCCTTGTATGATGAATTCAATTTATTTATGTATATTTAACCATAACTATTTCGATTATACTTCAGAGACAGAGGATCGAACGACTATAAACGTTGTACCCTTATACCTCTCTCTCTCTCTCTTTCTCTCTCTCTTGAATCTATTTCGGCAATACTATTTCTAGGATTGTTTAGATAATATAACTGGGAAGGTTAACAGAAGTTGAAGGGTTGCGTGTCTGAATGCAGTAAAACAGATTTAGGTTGGCTACCCTTCATTCTGTACTACCCCGTCCGACGAAAGAAATCGATGATGCGATTCTCGTCGGTTCATATCTATCAAGGAACAAAAAAAAAAAATGAAAAAATAGAAAAAAACAGTCTCTTATAAAATTATAGCTAATTTTTTATTTTTATTTTTTTCATTTCTTCTTCTTCTTCATCTAATCCCATAATTTTAATTTTTAATTTTATGACTGCAGGTACCACGATACGACAGCAGACCAAAAGCTGGAGAGCTGAGCACAAGGCTGCAAGAACTTTGGGTATCATCATGGGTGCTTTTCTACTTTGTTGGCTGCCCTTTTTTCTTTGGTAAATAATAAAAAATATAATTCACTCTCTCTTTTTTATCACACATAAATAATATTATTATATAAACCTTATTTTATTTAATAGAGAGATGATCTAGATCTCACGTGAATTTTTGCTTACGGTGATGTAAAAATAATAAAAAAAATCTAAAGATTACTGGGAATATCACATACCCCAATATATATATATACTATATATAACGCGGGAATTTTCAGCGAAGAGTATATACGTTGATTAAATCCAGTAAATTCTAGTACGACGAATGATCATTACTCGACAAACTAATGAACGTAACATATAGTGTATATATATAATACTATTACGTATTACATATAGTATAAAAGTAAGTAGATAAATTAATATTATATCTTTTCCAGTTCACACCGGATGATCATTTACTGTATAGTCAATTTTATACTCCGCATTAACCTTTTTTATACCATATATATACTATATATATACTATAATATATGTGGCTCTGTATTATAATTGAAAGTTTATAAATTAACGATTAATCAAATACCGCGATCTAATTGCTAGACAACGATTTTTTTTTTTTTTTTTTAAAGTTCGATTGATTAGAAAGTTTTCGTTAAAGAAAAGAAAAGAATAAAATAAATGAAAAAAAAAAAAACAATCCCATGTATGATATCCCATATCAGAATTATTTGCAAATTTTTTATCTAAACTGACTATAAAAAGAGAAGAAATAAAGAAAAGAAAAGAATTGTAATTGTTTAAAGGATTAAAGCTGTACACCGAGACAAATATCAACTATTTACTTATACCATACTATAGTTAAATACATATACTACTACTATGTACAGAAATATGCTGAACCACGACTGTCATTATTAATGTACAACTTGGGAATACACTGTGCAAATATACGCATTAGATCGCCTAGTTAATTCGTATTCCCTTAGGGTTTGTACCGAATGAACTTCCCAGCTACTTTTCTGAGTCTCTCATGGTATAATATGTACCTAGATCCACATGTACATGTATGTGCAGTTAATATTTCTGCTCACAGTGTTTTCATATTTATGTGGCATTAAAACTATGTATACATGATATATGTTACATCATGTATGTAGTAGATGTATATGTATACATATTTATATATTGCACGGTTGAATATTGGCAAAGAGAGAGAAAGAAGATGTAAAACTGGATATAGAGACTAGAAAAAGAGTGAGAGAGAGAGAGAAGTAAAGAACGAAGCGCAGTCATCTATATGTAAATCTGAAGCGGGAACGTTATAAAAGCTCTCATTTTCCAACCCCCTAATTTACCTTACACCCCCATATACCCCGTTATACAGTTCGCTTCGTATCCCTCATTTTCAAACCTTATAATATACATATATATATACGCATCCTCGACGTAGTAATAAAACAAAACATAGGCATATACATATACATATATATATATTATATACTATGTATATATATAATAATGAATTGATAATGAAATTTAAATGGTATGAAAAATGTAAGGAACATTTCGTCGTTAAAAGCAATAAAAGAAAAGTAAGAAAAGAGAAGAAAAAAAAGTAAAGTAAAAGTAAAATTATGGTAATAATTAAATTTTTTATATATATATATATAAATTTGGTGAAATGATTGTATAGATAATTTAGAAATGATATTAAATTCGATGTGTTTAATTAATTAATTAATTTATTTAACTTTATCTTGTTAATTTTCAGGTATCTGACAACATCGCTTTGCGGGGAGTCATGCTACTGTCCGGACGCACTGGTATCAGTACTATTTTGGATTGGTTATTTTAACAGCGCCCTAAATCCACTTATATACGCATATTTTAATCGTGATTTTCGCGAAGCATTTAAGGATACTCTTAAAAGCGCTCTACCCTGCTGTGCAAGCTGTTGGAAAACACCCTCGCAATTTGTCTAGCGCGAAATCTCCGGGAACAGTACTGCCGCACATGTAAGAAATAATCTTCCATCTCGCGCAGACTATCTCGGATGATAATAATAATAATAATATAAATATAGTTAATAATAATAATTAGTGCCAGTCTTCCTATAAACAGGTTGAAGAAATTTGCAATAGAATAAAAATTAAGAAAATTAAAACAACAACAACAACAACAATACAATAAAAAGAAGCAATTTTTCATAACGAATTATTGAAAAATGTTATACATATACATACCGACATGATCGATGATATCGAGGTGAAAGAAAATAATAATGAATTATCAATCCCCCTGTAAGCTTTGTTGTAGAATTGAAGATTTTCTTTCCTTTATTTACACTTAGGGAGCCGTTTGAGTGAACACATAACCTCGTATTGTAAAGACTAATTAAACTAAGGTACGAGGGGAGTTTTATGTCACTTTGTTTATGTCATTTTATCGTCACAAATATATACAACAAACTTTATAAGTATTATGCTTTCACGTCACTTTGTTATAAAGATTAGGTGAATTATTTATACACGGTAAATCAATTGTTGTTATTTATTTCTTTCTTTCTTTCTTTCTTTTCACGCGTATGTTTTGTTATTATATTTAATACGAATGTAACGGCCTAAGGAGTTTCAAACTTACGTGAAGCAAACCTTGAATAAACAAAAATCTTCAGCGAGGGCCGACTCAGACGCGGTATCAACTTTGGAGGAGAGCTTAAGACGGTGGCTCCCTCTTACATGTAAAAAAAAAAAAAAAACTCAACCGATATGAAATCGTTCTTGGCGCGAAATGACCGAACGGTTTGAAATTATTTCTCACGTTATTATATTATAATACGTCTAACTATTAGCTAATATACCTTATATTGATTAAATAATAATCTGTATTTTAACTTTAGATACAGATTAAATTAGATCTATATATAATACATATATATATGTATGTAATATGTACATAAATATATATATATATATATAATTATATATAAATATCTGGAGAAATTTGAATAAATTTATTATAGGTATATAGTTGCAGCAGGGATACTTAAATAAATCGTCATATTATACATATATATATGTGTATATATATATATATATAGTGTATGATATAACGAAAAAGTGTGTAGGTATAATATATTTTTTAGCAAGATAAAAGTATTTAAAATTGGGAATTCTATAAAAAACACAATATACCTATATGTATATGGGAAGTTCCATGTGTCAATCTGGACACAGTCTTTGACCCTGACCACTTTCGATTTTTTTCATATTTAATTATGATATTCGACAGATATGAATAAATCGTTGTGATTATTTTCAAACATCTGTAAATAAAAAAAAAAAAACCAGTCGAGATAATAATTTGGAAAAGAATAAATAAAACCACGTCAGAGTCAGAGACTGTTCAGGGTTGGTCGTATAACTCTTCCCATGTATACCTATATATGATATTTATGTGAGAATAAGAAAAAAAAAAAAGAAAAAATTCCCTTGGTACCTGCAGCAGAACTGTTTAAATAAAGCTTTACGATGATAGTTACTATATATACATATTATTATTAATATTATATATAAATATATAAGTATATATATATATAATATAATATAAATAGTTGCGAAAGTGAGGATAATTTTTTCCATTAGTATAACAACGAATAGATATATTTGTAATTATTTTGTGAATTGTGATAAATATTTGATTATATAAATGATGAATACATATAATATAGTCGATATATATATATATAGAAAGCAAAATAATAATAATAATAATAATAATAATCAAATAGATAAGAATGGAACAATATTAATTATGTAAATATGTTGAAACGTTGATATATATAACGAAAAAAAAAAAAAAAATTAGATTTAAAGATTAAAAAAAAAAAAGTAGTAAAAAAAAAAAGGCCAGTCGCAAAATGCTGATTAGGGTTTTTTCTAGGAAAAGCGCAATTCTAAATGTGTAATATAATATATAATAATATGTATACTTATAGCTGGTATATATATGATAATGAATATGTTGCTATATCAGAAAAAAATAAAAAATAAATAAATATGTCATATGCTAATAGGTGAAATATTTAGTGAAAATCGTAAATATATCTTATATGTATATATAATATATAAAAAAAAAAAAGAACAAAAAAATGATAATATATTAATATAAGATATTAATACATAATATATTATTATTGTCGAAGTATATATATAATATATTGTAAAAATGTAATATAGCAATAATTCAAAAACGCTGTATATAATAATTGTTCACGTAGTTATAATAATAATGAGAATCAGACGATTGATGTTTTGTATAATAATTGTTATTAAAAAAGAAAAAAAAAAGAAAGATAAATAACAATAATTAACATTTAAAATACCACCAAAATCGATATATTATATTATCATTATGATTATGATTATGATTATCGCTCATATATATATATACAACTATTAAATATCATTTCAATATCAATTACATCTCATTATATTAAAATATACTATATATATATACTAATTATTATTAATTATTACATGCAATAAGATTTGAAGAGAAACAAAAAAAAAAAAAAAATTCTCTCATATAAATTGAACGATTTAAGAAATTAAAAATCTACTAAATTAAAACGATTATTGCGGTAAGTATATGAAGAAATATTAATACCCTTTGAGGACATTGCAGAAAGAGAGCCGTGAGTTTCCCACGCGTTAGTACATAAATATATATGGGGCTGTCCACGTCAGCTCGACACGGCTCCGGACCTCAACATCTCCGATTTGATTTTCAATTTTATATGTTATTACTCTATGTCTGGGGAACCTTCCAAATTATTTTTGGATTTTTCAAATCAACGCTGCCGGAGCTATGATTTTTTTGATCCTTAAAAAAAGGACCTTTTTTAAAATTCTGAAAAAAATCACAAAAATCCTGTTGATGATATAGAACAACCTCCCACTCGCAGAATCGTGGGAAGAATTTTCCTTATATTTTTATATCGAGATTTGAATTTGTTGATTTCGAGGTTTTATGGACAACACTGAGCCAGCCGATCTCAGTTACGCGCCTTTTTTGTTTACGGCCCCTCAAATGTCATGAGGGAAGCCTTTTTCGGAATGAAAATTTTGAAAAATGAAAAAAAAATATAAGGAAAATTCTTCCCACGATTCTGCGAGTGGGAGGTTGTTCTATATCATCAACAGGATTTTTGTGATTTTTTTCAGAATTTTAAAAAAGGTCCTTTTTTTAAGGATCAAAAAAATCATAGCTCCGGAAGCGTTGATTTGAAAAATCCAAAAATAATTTGGAAGGTTCCCCAGACATAGAGTAATAACATATAAAATTAAAAATCAAATCGGAGATGTTGAGGTCTGGAGCCGTGTCGAGCTGACGTGGACAGCCCCATATATATATATATACTATATGAGTGAAATCGATATTCCATTTCGATAAAATCAGTATAAAGTAAGGGAAATGTGGTGGGTGACGTAAAAGCGAGAATAAGGGAAACCTGAAAGAAGAAATGTCTTGTGATGTGGTGCGATACCGCGAAGGGAGGCGAAGACACTTTGGTATATGATAAACATTTCGATGTATATATATATATATACATAGCTATATATATGTACCTACCTATACCACATAAGGTATATAAGTATAGAGATAGTATAAATTCGGGTGAAACGCGTAAAATAAAATTGCTCTTCGACCTTGTGCGATTCTCGCCCCCTTCTTATAACGACGAAAACATAGTAAATCACCTTTTTCCACGGTTGATAAATTTCATATGTTCCCTTTTTCCCTTTTTCCTTTTTCCTTTTTTTTCTGCACTTTGGTCTCATACTATTTTTCTATTTATTTCTATATCGCATATTGCATATAATAAATATCGAATTTAAAATTAATGCAAAACCTATACGGTTTTCATTATTTTGTAATTTTTTTTTGTAACTACAGCCAGACTCGATTTAACAATAAATATACTGCCTAAATAGATACCCTCAGTATTCTATATATACGTAGGAACAATTCTCTCAGACAAGTGACCACTAGATTTAGTAGGGTAACTTATCGAGGTTCTCCGAAGGACCTTTGGGAGGATAATTCTCTCAGACGATCAACGTTCAACCTTCTATAGTGTCGAATTGTTTTATTGCTCTAAACTATATACCTACATGGCATGGATTTTTATTAAATTCTAATAGATAATAGATTAATTTCGGTTACGGTTTCGGCAAGGATTTAAAAAAATTCCATTACAATAACAATAATAATAGAAAATAAAAAAATGGGATTCAGACGAAGCTGAATCAACGTTTTGGGGAAAAACGCGAATTTCTAAAATTTTCAATTTTCAACATAAAAACGTTTCAACGATCTTCTTACTCTCTTAATTTCGTCAAATTTATAGTCAATCAATCAGAAATTTATCAATCATATATTTGTATAACATATATAAAGATCGAAATTCTGTAACGTAAGATGACCATTAATCAACGTGATTTTTCCGTAGCAAATATAATATACGTCGAAGATAGTAAACACATCGCCCACGTTACTGTCAAATTACAGATTTCACATGATTGGCAAATATAAGCCGACTCTACGTTCGCATATATCGCACCGGATCTATTCGCCTAGTAAATTGCAGGTCAGGTGGCTGCCTCGGTATTTACACGGTGAAAATATTTGCTCATTGTAAGCTTCGCAGCTTTACCTTTAGCCTGCACCCTTGTCCCCTCGCGAATCCGCCTCTAGGCTTGATATATATACATATCCTATATATGTCTATTTATTATCACGAATTCAAACCACAGCATCCTATACAAAATTTTATTGAATTATGACGATGATCATTATAGTACGTACGGTGATAAAGAAATTAATGAAATTAATGAAAGTTATAAAAATAATTATGAGGTATGTCAATTTTTAAAGAATAAAATTATGGCTATATTTTATTCTACCTATTATAGAAATCCCGGATTTTAATTAACGAGAATCTGTTTAAGCTAGGGGGCTAACAACCCCTATTGTAAATGGCCTAACTTTGGTGAGATAAATCGCGTTCATTACTTGTCAGTAAAGGTGTATTCAGTGAGCTTGAACGATCAATTGAGCTTGGTCAGCAACGGTCACTTGCTTAGTAGCTTAACTAACGTAACTTAATCGATCAGCTACGCGGGGTTGATTGGTTCGGTTGTCTGTTAAGCTTGATTCAGTAATCAGTGACGTGAAAAGAAAGAAAAAAAAAAAGAAAAAATTCAAAGAAAATATATATATATATACGAGTTTGGTTCCTTTTTTTGTTTTCTTTTTCTTCTTCTCATTTTCTTATTTTTAAACGAAAAACACAAAAAACCTTTCACACGTATCCCTAAACGTAAGAACCTCTCGCACGTCACTCTATAGTCTGATCTCTGATCGCATTTTGGCTAATTTAATACTCTAACTCCAGTAGGGATACCGAGTGTTACGTTACGCATATAAATTAGACGAGGTAAGCTTCTGTAGAGTCGAGTTTTGATCCCTTCTGGATTTAGTATTCGTTGAACGTATATAACCGAGACCAAAATCGACATATATAGGTATCTACATAGTAAATATATTTTCCAATCAACTATAATTCTTTAGGTAAAAATTAAACTAATCAATTAAAATATATATCGTTTGAAATTATTAGTTCATTTATTAGAGCCATTCGTTAAATTGCCGGTCAACTTTCTATATTTCAACTGGTAATTAGACTTCATTATTTTCCTATAATTTTATACCAGAGAGCCTAAGTTTAAAATTTTCGAAAAAGGACTTAGATGAATATTAGAACTGCACGTCATATACCTATATAATACTTAACATCTAACGTTAAGAATTAAAAGTCCGTATAAAGTTGTATAGGTAAAAGTTCAATCATACTTCGTGAAAAAGAGAACGTCCCTTTAAACTTTTACCTAGATATATATATTTTTTTTTTTTCTCATTTTCATTTTTATTTTCATACTTTTTTAGAATAAACTGGGGTAAAACGTGACACGTGCTGTTCCAAAGTTTCACAGTTTTCTGAAATCTCGTTATTGCCAAGAAAACTGCAGTTATACTAAGTTTTAAGTATACTTAAATATTACAGTAAATTCAAAGAAAGAAATAATTCTAGTTTTAAATCAAGATTCAGAATGTAGATTTAAGTCGTATAATTGATAAGTGGGAGGAAAAAAATATATTTGTTGAATTTGTTTAGAGAAAAAAAATTAGAAAAAAATAAAATAAAAAAATCAGGGTTAAAATCCGGTCATGTATTAAGCAAACTGATATGTACAGCTACAGAATCCGATTCTGACTTGAATATATACTATATCCATCAGATATCCGCTTTGCGGGGAGTCATGCTACTGTCCAGACGCACTGGTATCGGTACTATTTTGGATTGGTTATTTTAACAGCACCCTAAGTCCATTTATATACGCATATTTTAATCGTGATTTTCGCGAAGCATTTAAGGATACTCTTAAAAGCGCTCTACCCTGCTGTGCAAGCTGTTGGAAAACACCCTCGCAATTTGTCTAGCGCGAAATCTCCGGGAACAGTACTGCCGCACATGTAAGAAATAATCTTCCATCTCGCGCAGACTATCTCGGATGATAATAATAATAATAATATAAATATAGTTAATAATAATAATTAGTGCCAGTCTTCCTATAAACAGGTTGAAGAAATTTGCAATAGAATAAAAATTAAGAAAATTAAAACAACAACAACAACAACAATACAATAAAAAGAAGCAATTTTTCATAACGAATTATTGAAAAATGTTATACATATACATACCGACATGATCGATGATATCGAGGTGAAAGAAAATAATAATGAATTATCAATCCCCCTGTAAGCTTTGTTGTAGAATTGAAGATTTTCTTTCCTTTATTTACACTTAGGGAGCCGTTTGAGTGAACACATAACCTCGTATTGTAAAGACTAATTAAACTAAGGTACGAGGGGAGTTTTATGTCACTTTGTTTATGTCATTTTATCGTCACAAATATATACAACAAACTTTATAAGTATTATGCTTTTACGTCACTTTGTTATAAAGATTAGGTGAATTATTTATACACGGTAAATCAGTTGTTGTTATTTCTTTCTTTCTTTCTTTCTTTTCACGCGTATGTTTTGTTATTATATTTAATACGAACGTAACGGCCTAACGAGTTTCAAACTTACGTGAAGCAAACCTTGAATAAACAAAAATCTTCAGCGAGGGCCGACTCAGACGCGGTACCAACTTTGGAGGAGAGCTTAAGACGGTGGCTCCCTCTTACATGTAAAAAAAAAAACAACTCAACCGGTATGAAATCGTTCTTGGCGCGAAATGAGCGAACGGTTTGAAATTATTTCTCACGTTATTATATTATAATACGTCTAACTATTAGCTAATATACCTAAATATAAATATACTTAAAATATACTTAAATTTTACAGTAAGAAATAATTCTAGTTTCAAATCAAGATTCAGAATGCAGATTAAAGTCGTATAATTGATAAGTGGGAGGGAAAATTATATTTGTTAAATTTGTTTAGGAAAAAAAAAATAAATAAAAAAATCAGGGTTGAAATCCTGTCATGTATTAAGCAAACTGATATTACAGTTACAGAATCCGATTCTAACTTGAATATATACCATATATATACTATATCCATCAGATATATCCGTCAGCCTCGGGGGTGTCAGAAGGTTAAAGTGGTAGACGTTTTGGATTCCGCGTGTCTGACAAGGGTCGAAGTTGAACAGGACGAGAGGACGAGAGAACACACCGGGTAAAATCAAACTGGAGATAATTACGAAGACGCAATTACCGAGGGTTCTGAATAAATCACGAATTTTATTAACGCGGTTGATTATAATCAAGACGATTTTTATTTTTTATTTTTATTTTTTAAACCCGATTTTCACACTGTACGATATATGTGATTCGCAAAAACGAAACAAACGCATCTCCAAAATGCTTAATCCTTTATACTATGCATACAGAAATTATCCTGATTGGAATAGGGCTTTTCGGTACTAATAAGGGTAGAAATCACAGGAGTTAAAAATCGCCTTTCGCACGTGTATATCGGACTTTATTTTTTAAACACAACGCGAGTTAAGTTGAATTTTACGCACGCAAAGTGTGCGAAAAATCGTACTTTACGCACAGCGCGGTGTTGAAATAATTGTATATCATATCAGGATCGTAATTATATAATGAAAAAAAAAATCCAAAAAAATCGATGTTCCTTATACTGAATTAAATAAACGTTTGCCAATTTATATAATGTGAATATAAAGCGACGTTTTAATTTACGAGACGTTTTTTTGCACTTGATATTTACACCAGAAACCAAATTCTGACAGGCTATACTTTTTAGCCTGTAGGGGGTTGTATTTGTATCCGAAGTAATTAACACTCAAGCTCCGAGGACGTATATCTACCTATATTGAGTGTATGTTCTTAAGCCTGTAATCTGTCCCTTCCGTGACTCGACAATTAATTGCAACCAGCTGTAAGAGATTCGCAAAAATTAGGTAGATATATAAATGTATATAAACTTTGTTGTTTTTTTTTTTTACAATTTCAAGTTATACGGATTACTGCTTTGACTGAAAATATTTCACGATTATAAAATGGGCAAAAATATTTCGCCCGAAAAAAATTTCGCGATTGTACATTCTCCGTACATAACGGCCAGCCTACATGCCAGAAAATAAAAAAAAATCTAAAAATATCAAAGTTTCGGAATTTTGGAATTTCGAGTCGACCGCGGTTGAGTTAGGGATTTTTCAAATCGTAACAATTTTATTATTATTAGCCAGAAAAGGTAACTCAAAAAAAAAAAAAGTAATTTCAAAATGTCAAGAAATTTCGTCGTTGGGTAAAAAAACGCATTAAATCATCCCACAGTAAATCGCTATAACTATTCGTACAGTAGATAAAGGTAAGTATATAATGTATAGGTAATTTTCTGAACAGATGTTGGCCCAGAAGTACCGTGCGACTATAGTTCGCGTATACAAAATGCAACAGCCGTTTGGCCCAGTTTTCATTTAAAATCGATATCAATATCACAAAATTTATTTCCCAGCGAAGCAGAAATAGATGCTTTGATATATTGTTATGTAAATTGTGGAAGTGAAGGGGGGTGGTCTCTGGGAATTCACATTCTGGAAAATATCTGATGAATTCATGCCGTAGAGTATAATAAAAAATGATTGATTAAAAAAAAAAAAAAATACTGTGTGTATAAATTGCCGTCAAATTATAACAAATAATATATAGATACGTTTAGCTAAATTATTTTAAACGTTGACCCAAAAAAATTGATTTGAAAAAAAATTTATTCCGAACAGAATTCATCTGATTTGATGTTTTTAATTTTTTTTTTTTAAATTTCTTTTGAAATCACACAGAGTGATTGTGAAGTAATAATTGAATGAACAATTTTTTTTTTTGATAGGATTTTGATTCTCATTTTCGTAATTTTGCAGTGTTAAATTTACCGGTCTTAAGAACCCTCCGTAAAAAATTTCATACACAAAATTTACCGGATTGAATAATACGACGTATTCGCGTGTTAAATTGTGTCTGAAAAAACGAGTAAAATAAAAAATAAAAAGACTAAAAAACGAAATCATAACTTTGTTGGGGATATAACAACCAGTGCAATTTTTCACCCCTAACAAAATATATATATACTATATATAGTATAATGCGTCCGAAAATTTATCACCTCGATAAATAAGACCGTGAATTATATTGTTACACGCGTTTGCGAGTCTTTTCTTTTGACGAGAAAATCACAGTATATGATAAAAAAAAAAACAAAATAAAAAAATAAAGAAAGAAAGAAAAACTTTCAAATTTGTATACGATATGAAAATATAATAAATAATTCTTTTTATCAAGGGATGAAAAATTCGGTTTTTATAAATTTTTATAAATAATTGTATATCTGTTTCAATTTCTACCCTTATATATAAATTATTCTATACGTGGTATGAATTACCTATGCATTTGATAAACGTGAGTAAAGAAGTAGTAACATAATGGTCAGCTCAGTGTTATTGACTAGACGGTTAAAGTGGCTGACCATTACATACATAGAGCTTAGCCATTCCCTCTAAGCCTATGCTATACTATCGAGATAACAGACGCCTTTCGAAAAGCTTTTAGAATTCATGAATATTCAATTATCTGGAATTAAGGAGAGGAAAGGTGGAGAGGATATAGAGAGTAGTTACGTATTGTATTTGCTACCTAAATCGAATTGCAGACCATAATCAAAGAGAGTTAATTATAAATCTACCCCTACCCCTAATCATTTTTCAGAAATAATTTCTCTCACTTTTTTAAATTTTCTATTTATTATACCTACTAGGTACTACCGAATCCTAAGCTTTAATCTATTTACCTATTTCATCAAAAATTTATATCTCAATGAATCACCGAGTTCCCATGAGATATCCTCGGATATCCTCTTCAACGAACACTAAAGCTAGTTACTATATTTACTATTCTTAGTATTCAAGGCTTGGTTGACCACTGCCCTAAAACCCTAACAGTAGTATATCCACTGCAAAAGTTTACCATTGGGAATGGTGGGACTTGGTCAAGTTCTTTCTCTCTCGTGGATCTAACTGGATCCCTAAAAAATAGCCCATTTTTTTTTTTTTTTTTTTTTTTCTACTTCGGTTCTACGTCTTTATATCCCTTTTTACTTCTCCCTTGGGCTTAAGTTTTTTTTTTTAGTTTTCGGTAAATCTATTTTTCTTCGATACGACGATCAATTACATTTATTTATTTAGTTTCTTTTCATATAGTTATACTGAATATAAAAATTCTGACTTTTGAGTTAAGAAGAACGTCGAAATGATAAAAAACGAAAGAATGATATCAGTCTGATTTTGATTTATAGTAGATTTTTTTTTAGGATTTCTATAATCGGGATGGACGATATCTGGACGATTCAAGACTGATCGATTTCAAGGGTTTGAAACAGCAGGTCACCCTTCCGTAGAAGCGTGACATGAGGGAGTGAACCTCACGACTCGTAAATGTACAAGTCAGTTGATCCCCGGACCTGACATTTCCAATTTCAAATTGAAGGAGAGAAGAATTGTCCACTTGGCAAATGGGAGATTGGTTTTAAAAAATTTTACAAAAGAGTTTTTAGATAATTTTAGAAAACCGAATAAATCAAGGACTATAGGAACTTAGTAATCTTGAACACGATTACGTGAACCAGTACTTAAGTCAAACCTTCATAATTTCGGCATACTTCAAGACTTAAACTCTCACTAATTTCAGGTTTAATTAATCCTGTGCATGAAATTGGTCAAAAACAAGAAAAAAAATTCCAGGTACTTAACAACTTGAAAGATCATTGTCGCGTGCTTTAGTTGATCCTTGAATTTTTTCTTTGCCAGAAAAAAAAATTAATTCATCTTTTAGTGAATACCCATTAAAAAACGTTTTAAAAAATGTATTCTCCCTCTCTCTCGACTGAAAATGTATAATTTCCTGGTGGATATTATTGAAATCCTTAACGGGGTTTAAACGTAATGCCGTTCGATGAAAATTGATTTGTCACTAAGATCGTTTTTCCGAATAGCCTATCAAGCGAGCATATCTATTATCGGACGATATATAAACGCTATAGGTACTTTATTATCGCCTTAAACTGTGCTCGCGTCTTATATATAGTATATTGTCTATCAAACGATCGTTTATACGAGGATAGAATAGCGCTTTTAGCTGCATGATGGGTTAGTCGGTATATTCTGTATACAAGGGTAGAAAAGTATTTTTGAGCCGATATTTGTTCGCAAAAAAAAATATTGCGAGATATAAAATTTCTACATCAAAGAGTTCGAAAGAAATAAGACGATATAAGAAAAGGGGAAAAGGAAAAAAGAATAAGAATTTTCTGGGCTAAAGAGAACGAAACGGAAATGAAACAATGCTGGGGGTTGGAAAAAAGAAATTTTTTTTTACTTCTTCTTCCTCTTTCGTGTTAGAAAAAATTCCTGTTTTAGATTCGATGATCCCACATTGAATTGAAATAGAAAAAAAAAATAAAAATATGGTTTTTAAATAATATCCAAATCGTTTTACATGTCTTATTCCGATCTGTATGTATGTACACGAACGACCCTTTTGAAATCTTTTGGGAAATTCATTCCGTTATAGGTATTAAGGGCTGAAACGACTTTCTGGACCCTTGGATATCGGGTTGGCTTTAAATTGGGGTTCGAGATAGGGTATATTGTCTTCTTGAATATTACACTTCCGTGCACGATTTTAGGACGATAAACTTTGCCTAATCCTCTTCGTATATATATATATATATATACATACCCTATATAATGGGGTGATTTTTTTAAAACGATTTCAAATATCTCTAAATATAAATAAATTTAAATCTAAATAATAATAGCCTGAAACATATGTGGCTATTTATTATACCTATATATACGAAATAATCTGTTTATATACATATAAGCTTATCCTGAAAGGACGAGATTCCTATACTATATAAATTTGAATGGGTGTTATACGAGGCCAATTCAAATTACATATCATAATCTAATGAATGGTAAATTATAGCTTATATGTATACGTAGGGTAGGTATACCATACATATGGGCATTATCCACATGCACTATGTGCAATTATAGATTATAGATATAATAATGCGTCCATTGTATCCCACAAGCTATACTTTGAATGCATTTCAATTATAGGCATAGTAACTGTTTCATTAAACTGAATTATTATACACATATAATCATTGAAATTTCGGGTTTATCTTACGCTTCTAATGGGGTACGTTGCGTTAGAGGGAATTTAGATCGAGTCATATATGAATTTTTTTTTTTTTATTTCTTCTATTAATGATGAGCGTGTCTGTTCACCTTTTAGCTTTAAACTATACCAGTATATAGGTATAGGTATAATAATGCCTTTCTAAAAGAGCCCAAAAATCGATAACAAACTTTGCTATCTACGCTACTAGTATTATACCCTTCTCTGATAAATACAGGGTGTAAAAATAACTTTGAATGGTAGATCGTGAACTTTAATCTCACGATGATATAAATTAGGTATTTGTATAGCAGGTGGGATCGAACCCACATAGAATTCAAAAATTTTCTTTCAATCAGAACGAAAATAATTTTTTTTTAATGTTTGAATTTGAAATTGCAATAGATGTGGATGAATTTCGTAATGATTTTAATATAATCGTACGATTCAATTGGCGAGGGTTCGAGTGTATTTCATTAATGAAATTGATGATTCTATTACGACTTTATATAATTAGTATATACTACTGCAAATGTGAGATAATTATTAATCGTATGGTTTATGATTTTCTATAGAATATAATGAGCTTAAAGTTTATAAAGTCGCAACGATTGAGTTATAACTCAATTAGTTAAAAAGTGAGGTAATAAATTGGAAAGTTTAAAAGTCAGGTAAAGTCGTAAAGTAATTTCATTATAAAATGAATTTCTTTTTTCTTTTTCATTTTTTTTTTCTAAATAATACGAAAGCTATGAGGCACGTGCCCAGCACCTGCTCATTCTTCGCTTTTTCATTTTTCCAATATTCTCTACATCCTTCTGTACGACGTCAAGACGCGCCGCTCGTTTTTCCCCACGACCATCTACTATGTCAATTCTGTTCCTAACGGACCGCGACCCTCCATTTCCCGCTTTTCTATTTCGAAAAGATTTTCCAGAAGAGAATAAAATTACTCGCTAAATTTCAGAAATCGTGTTTTCTTGAAATAAAGAACAAAATTTGAAAAAGATACTCGAAAAAACTAAATCAAATATTATAGCGAACGAATAAGGGCGCTCAGTTTTTAAAAAGTCTGCAGAATCTGTAATCTGATAGTAAAGTTTGATATAAGATATTTTTGAATTTATTTTTATACCAGATATCGTCAAGGGATCAATTTGCGAGGATAACAGTCTGCAAAAGTTTCATAGATAGCTTTACAAGTTTTCAACTTTGAAATTGCAGATGTGGTTAATGGGGGGGAATAAAAAAAAAAAAAAATCTATCGAAGTAATGCTTTCTGATAGATACTATATATGTATCATTGGAAAAAAATTATTCCAGACAAAGATTATCTCTTTGATCATAACTTTATATACCTAATATACATCTAAGTTTATAGAATTAATCTATAGAATCTAGTTTTTTCAATGTTTTGCCCCAAATTTTATTATTATTAATTTTTTTTTTTTTATTTATTCATTTTTCAAACACGCCTTGCGATATGCAACTTATATATCAAGCCGTAGTTTTTAGCTGAGAAGAAAGATGGCGACGCTAGTTGATTCAAGACAGCATCCCATACGACCTTCATACGACACATAATAATTCTAAGGTTGTTTATGTCGAATATTATTACCTGATTTTCTGATCTAGATATATCATAAACCCAGACCAAACAGCCTGAGGGTTGGTAGGCCTTGACCGGAAGTTGACGTGATGCGAATGTGAAATAAACCCGTGATAATATGTAATGGCCGAAAACACATTTCCTGTATAATGTAGTGTCCGCGTTGCGTCGCGGTGAGACTAATCGCTTCATCTGAATCGCGTATATATTTTGAAAACATAATTTTTACGTGTTTTAAATCAATTCGTTAATGTGTTAGTTGATAACCGATAAAGATAAGGTTTATACGCGGTCTCAGACCGTCCGATAAACACGTGACAATAGAGTTTAACACCAACGTACTGCGTTCTAAGGACTATTCGAGCAATGGCCGAGGCCACGGAAGGAAAGAAATTGGTCGAGTTACGGGTGATTGATCTTAAAACCGAACTAGAAAGACGTGGGCTTGATAAAACAGGCAACAAAGCTACTCTCCTAGAGCGATTATCCAAGGTAATATACGATCTTACATTTCATAATATTCCGCAATCCATAAATCGACCGATTTATTCCGTCAACAAAAAAAAAAAAAAAAACCTGTGATCACTCAACTAGGGATGGTCAAGTCGACTTCGATTTTAATCGAAAATCGACTTTTTACTAAAAAAAGTCGACTTTTTAAAATCGAACTGTAATTATTGAAATCGATTCATAATCGATTTTAGGCTTTCGACTTTGGTACAATTGAGGTCGCACCAACTGTAGCGATTAGGGACAAAAACTATTAAGTGCGCATGCGCGTCCATCAGAATGAAAAAAATTTTCACTAACAAGAACAAGAAATATGTGAACGCATCCAACTAACTTACTAACTTCACTACGAATAATTTCTAAGCTGTTTTCATTACTATTTATCTTTCAGTATTAATGGTTACCTTAAATAAAATAAAAGATAAATACCTTAATAAAATAAAAGATAATGTAAACATATATAAGTGTGTAATTTTTGTGAATTATTGTAATCTAGGATATAAAACATGATAGTTTGATTAAATTGTAAATTGACAGAAAAAATCGATCAAAATCGATTTTTCATAACGATTATTCGACCTTTATAATCGTGAGTAGTACGATTAATCGATTAATCGATAATCGATTTTTTGAATTTTGTTTCCATCCCTACACTCAACCAGCGTATAGTACGTTCGTTGAAATAAGGCGCCATACTGTTTTTTCGTTTTCTTTTTCTTTTTTCATCATTGATTATCTCACCTGACTATTTCAAACACATCATTATCAAAGCACTAACAAACACGAGTTGGGCTTTCTTAAGTAACCCCAGTTATTTTAATCAGGCGATTACAGACGACGGTGAGAAACCGGAGGAATATTTAATCGTGCCTAGCGGTGGGGCGGTCAAAGTTACTCCGAGAAAAAATAGCGGTAAGTTTTTTTTTCCTCTTTTGTTTATCATTATTATTATTATTTTTTTTTGTGTTATTTGTGGTTTTTTTTTTCACATTTTTTTTCGTTTTTTTTTTAATTTTTCGTTTTTTTTTTCTTTTTCTTTTTCTACTCAGTTACCGGCGTCTCGAATCAAGAGGAATTACCCGAAGGATCTGAAAATCGGAGGGATGAAAGCGCCGAGAATCAAACAATTACAGAAATGAAGATTAAGGAGGAAACCGATGAGCCTTCTGTTGCGACAAAGGAAGAAAATATAACTGACGCACCGAAGGAGGTAAAAAATTGTCATATTTTATACTTCTGATTGATTTTTTGGTAAAATAAAAAACGAGATTTCTAAACGAGGAACTCTAAATAAATATATTGAAATTGATGAAAATTTGATGCAAAGATTTTTTAATTTGTTGAATTTTGCGCATTAGGAACCTGAGGAAATTAAGGAGACGGCTATAGTGAAAAATGAAGAAGTCATTGAACCCAAGGAAGAAGTTAAAATCGAAGCCGAGGACCAAGAGGAAAGTAAAAATGATTTGGAAAGTATCGTTAAGGCTGAGCCAACTCCTCCTCCGCCAGCTCCTCTGAATACTACAGTCATTGAAACTAATGGAATTGACAACGAGGATTCGATTAATTTGACTATTGGCGAAGATGAGGAAAACCTTCTCGCCGAAGAGGTATATCTTCGAATTCTTTTACTAAAACAGACTTTATTTTACCAATTACTTCTATTATGTGATGAAATTATGCATTTTAGGAATAACGGTATGAAAAAGTGTGACCAAATATCTAGATTTTGATACTTGAACAGACAATTTTTAACTTCAAAAAATAACAGCAAAGGGATTTTCCCTCTGCCACTTTATGAGCTGGTTTTCTTTTTGCCCTTGTGACAATTTTGAGCAGATTAAACGTCAAAATTATTCATCAAATGAGAATTCGAGAAAGATAACAGGCGATTTTGTATCATTTACAAATTTTGAATCAAAGAAAATTCCATATGGAAAATTGTTGAATAGGAAAATAACCGGCTTTTTAAGATTAAAACTGATGCAAAGACAGTCTTGTACTTTAAATTCTTAATCTTATCACGTTTTTATATGAAGAAATAATTATTAAACAAAGTTGAGCAAAGTATTACTTTGGATCTGGCTAGTTATCAGTTTGTTTACGTAGTATATGCTTTTCATTCAATATTATAATAACAACTCTACAGCGAATTGAACAAAACAAACCATTAATTTATTTCAACTTAGAGATAACTCAAACAGGAGAAGAACAAGACCTATTTTATTAAATTCGACTCTTTTTCGTATGAAAAAAGTTGATAATTTTTATCAAATTTCACATAAATGATAGAGAATTCAATAATTCTCATTAATTTTTTATGATAACGGGTCTAAAAATTCTAGCTATGAATTTTCTGAGATATCGAAGAATATAAATTAAAAATATATTAGAAGTAGTCATTTTTAATCCTGTTTTCATACAATTCATTTTTTAATTTTTCAGACGGAAACCCACGACAGGCGTAAGGGTAAGTCGAGTATTATTATTATTTTTTTTGTTAAAGAAATCTTGAGTTAATTTATATGATAGAAAAAACAATAAAAAAAAAAGAGAGAAGCTAGGTAATAAGCTTTCCGAAGAATTAGCCGGCCAAAGAAGTGCGTAGATAAACAACGCTTCTTCTTCTTCTCTTCTACATTCCCTCAACCTTGCTGAGTTGGTTGCTAAGAAGAGCAATAACACTCTGAAGTACGGAACTGAACTCGATGTTGAACCACGCTTGCTGCATAGTGTGTTGTGGATTTTGATGAGGATCTACTGATTCATCCGTTAAATTTTGTACTATGGTCATCTCGTTTTTTCCGGATGTGGAGGCGAAGACCTATGGAAACAGCTACTGCCGTCTACAAGGAATAACACCATACAGGGGAATGAATCTTCTTATTGGGATCAACTTGGGATCAAATTCTGGATATAATTAGGATATAAAATTAACTCTTTTAGGTGCTAGCTGTTAAGTTAGTTGTTCTAAAAATTTATTACACAATTAAATTGTTTATACCTGCCGCATAGAGCATCGTTGGATTGAGAATCGTCTTACTTCACTTCACTTCGCTTCACTTCGCTTCTGAAGAAGAAGAGCTAAATATTTTTAGCGGAAAATAATGCCGATTGATTACAATCCCTACTCGATTATACGCCGAAAAAAAATTAAAAAAAAAAAAAAACTATCCATGCAAGATCACAGTTGGACCTAACTAACTGACATAGATTTAGGGGATTTTCTAACGCTCCCTCAGTATCTATGGAATATATAGAAAACTATAAAACCATGTGCGGTGCTGCTTTGGCCTTTCTAGTGTCTCTTCTTGTTGTCAAAAACTCACTCCAGCTCTCTGAATTCCGTTGCCCTCGATCCGAAATGTTGTAAAAGGTGTCCTTGCCAGTTTAGGGTATTCTACACGTTGCGCTAAATAATTCTTCGGGGATAAATACTCCGGGCAGAAAACGAAGAGATATCGATCGCGTTAGGGAGAAAGAAAGAGAGAGAGAGAGAGAGAATTCTGGGGCGTCATAGAGTGACCACATTGCTACCTTGATTGTCCCTGCAGATGGTGGTGAGAAGAGAACCGAAGAAAACAAGAAGGGAGACTCTAAAGGGAGCGGTAGAGCAGAAGGTCCACCCAGCAAGGAAGGAGCAGCCGGTACCAACGGGCTAAAGAACAAGCAGGATGGAGGCGAAGGAGGAAGCAAGAGGTTGGTCTCGCATTGGTAAACTTCGGATACGATTCGACTATTAAATTACACACGACTATATACCCCGGTGGTCGCCATCTGATGGATATACCGCTACATAGAACCGCATTCGCACAGATGATAAGATTCTTTATTCAAGATATCAAATAGACCCCGACCACAGTATCGCACGCAAGATATATAAATATATAATCCCTATTACAATTGAATACAAAATACATACTTCAAGTTATTTATACATATATACTTATATACCTACCCTAACTACAGATATATAGTATATATATTAAATATTTAGGCGAATTTTTAACTCTGGGAAGTATGTTAAGATGATTTATCAAAAATTGGCTAGCAAGCTTCAAAGACTACTAATACTGTGCGTGTGTGTTGCCAGCGTTGCGTTGCGTTGCGTTCAAAGTGAGGAGAGATCGAATTAAAGGTGAACGTTGAAGAACAACGAAAAATATTTCTACAAAATTAACTACAAGCTGCCGCTGTTGTTGCTGTTGCTGTTGCTACTAATGCTGCGTTGTGTAATTCTACAACGAAAAAAAAAAAAGAGACTTTAAAATCTCCGTGTAGAACGATGATTACACAAAAAGGTATCATTCAATAGATGAATAAATATAAAAAAAAAAAAAGATACCCACTGTCAGGAAGAGCGCTTTATATAAAAAAAAAAAAGCTGCTACTACTGCTGCTGAGTATAAAAAGTGTAAACATAAAACTTATTGAAAGATCCTGAGGAGGAACCGATGATGAACAATTTATTATTAAATATTTTGTTGGTGGCGTAAAGAAACTATATATACTGGACGAATGTTAAATATATATAACACACGGAGTTGAAAAATCAAATGAATGTGAAATAAATATATATTGACATTTGTATTAATAATAATGATAATAATAATAATAATAATAACAATAACTTAACGGTGATAAAAGAGAAAAAATATTAAGAAAAAATAGTTAATTTAAAGTTGCTAGCCAAATTTTTCTTTCCTTAACATAAGTTGCAGAGATATTTATTTAGCCTAAAGAAAATAACGCGTTTAATGAAAAAAAAAAGAATGAAAGAAAAAATAATTATTAATCATAATAAACGGTGTGAAAATTTGTTTATTACTTTTTACAAATATTGCATAATTTTCAGCTCCGATTCTTCGGCCAAGGGTCAAAAAAGAGATGACAAAGGTATGTGTGAGGGTATTAAATAAGATCTGAATATTTAATAGTGAATATCTTTTAGATAATAGATTTTATATTTATTCAAAAGTAAAAAATAAATGTTTTTATTTACAGACAAGAAGAGTTCACCAATTAGTACAGCGAATGCAAGTAGCAGGAATTTATGGGTATCTGGATTGTCTTCTTCAACTCGAGCTACAGACTTGAAACAAGTATTCTCTAAATATGGAAAAGTCATTGGCGCCAAAGTAGTGACAAATGCCAGAACTCCTGGTGCTCGTTGTTACGGATATGTTACTATGTCGACCAGCGAAGATGCAGCTAAATGTATACAACATTTACACAGAACTGAACTCCACGGACGTGTTATTTCCGTTGAAAAGGTATATAAAGAAAATAAAGATTTTTATTAAACACCATTGATCCCTGTTATTTAATATTATGCCATTACTTAATTGTTTCGCATTTATACCTCGTCAGGCAAAGGGTGATTCGCAGCAAAGTCATATGCGGAAGCGAGATTCTAACAGTGTTAAATCAGACAAAAAAGACGAGAAGGATAAAACCAAGGAAAGCACAGAAATTAACGAAAAGAAAGATAAAGACCCGAAGAAGGATGCGGATGAAAAAGTAACGGAACCAAGTGCGTAGCTTTATCATAAAAACATCTAAACCTAATCTGTTTATGGTAAATAATTTTATAACAATTATTGTTGTTTCTTTTTTCTTCGTTTCACAGCTGTGAAAAAAACGGAGGAAAAATCCGACGCGGCTGAAGAAAAGCGGCCAGAAGTTGTAGACAAGAAAGACGAATCGGCCAAAGACTCAGACGCACATTCTACAAAGTCTACAAGCAAGAAGCCAGAAAGTGATCGAGGAAAACGCAGCAGTGACAAACGCGTTCGATCTTGGGAACATCATAGATCTCACACTCGTTCACGAAGCAGGGAACGCCGCAGGCGTGACGATGTACTAACGTTTGCTAAAATTCGGGTTAGTCTAGAGATTTTGAAGCGGGGAAATTAGATTCGAAGAAAGAAAAAAAAAAGATTTGACCAACTATTCAATTGACTAATTAAAAGAACTTTTGATACTTGTAAACCATTTCCTCGCTGCTCACTGCCTCAATTTATCGAATGATAAAACTAAACGAAGATCAGACCCAATCCTAATGAGAAATAACTTATTTATAATCAATTGTTTCCTCAGGAGGAACGAGAGCGTCAAAGGCTGAGAGAGAGGGAGAGAATATTGCGAGAAGAGGAGCGCAGGCGGCGAGAAGACATGGAAAGACAGCGAGAGATCGAGCGGAGGCAGAGAGAGGAAGCGGCGCGCCTGGAAAGAGAACGAGAGAAATTGAGGCGAGAGAGAGAGCGGATTGAACAAGAGAAGGCGGAGCTTATGCGGCTGGAAAGAGAGCGGCAAAAACTAGAGAGAGAAAAGCTCGAGCGGGAAAGACTCGAGCTAAAGAGACAACAGATGCGGTTGGAAGAAAGCCGACGACCTCCGCCACCGCCTTCAATCAAAAGAACTTCAAGCGACAGAAGAGATCCTAGAGATTTGTACACGGAACCAGACAGAAAACGCATCGCATCTGAGCATAGCAGAAGACACAGTCCAGACAGAGTTTCTGATAGACGAACAGACATTTTGGAGAGAGTTTCCGATAGGAGATTGGATCCGTCACCGCCTTCGAGATACGAGTCTAACAGGTGAGACCCTCTAAGCATTTGAAAAAACCTCGAGATTTCGCATCATTCCAGTTTTCTTTACACTGTTTCTTATTCTTTAATAATTTTTCAACAGCAGATCTACCCAGGATATTGGATTGAAGAAAGACTTCAAAAGAAGCAGTGATTTTCCATCCCGTAGTAGCAGGCCAGATGTTTTTCCCGAGGTAACTAGAGGCAGAGAAGTTATCGTTAGGCGGGAGGCCATCCCTGCTCAATCCTCTTCTATCGATCCTCGACAAGTTAAGGAAAGGTAAATATATCAGAGCGTTGAGATTTGAGATGATGAAATTATATTATAATCTTCTAATTTATGATGGAGTAAAGTGAGGCAAAGAGCTCCAGAATCATTGTGATTATAATTAAATTAAATCGTTATTTTATTTATACCTATTTTCAAGCAGGTATGAAAGAACCACTTCAACCACTTATGGAAGAGATCGAGAAGTTCGACGATCGGAAACTGAATCGCACAGAAGTACACGAGATGGACATACCCGCTATACGGAGAGCACAAAACCACCAGGATCTACAGCTCCTCGTAAGTTTTCGGATTTATATATCTAAAGGGGCTTTCGCACACTTTATTGTACAGAATTATCTTCATAGTCAAAAGTAGAGCATAAAAAAGCTAGAAATTGTCATTCGTTTAAATGCCTCTGTGAGTTACAGATCTTTTCTCATTTTCGAGATATAATAGTCAGGAATTATTCATCAGTTATTTATTAATCAATGTGATACATTGAAAAAGGAATACAACAGAGGGAGAGACTCAGTCTCTTACAGATTTATTTTATCTGAATAATAAATAGCAGGGAATTTTATTTGAAGAAAGAAGAGATATATATTTAAAAAATCCTTTAAACCGCAGGTTTTATCCTGAGAAATTCACCTACTTACAAGAAATCTCATCGTAAGATTATTTTGAACCGACGATGACGTGTTGTTGTCAGGATTACAACCATGTATGCTTTATTAATAAAAAAAAAAACTTATCCATAACTATAAATGCTTTTTCTTGTAGTCATTGGACCCACCATCAGTATCAACAAGAAATAATTATCTTATATTTATGAATTCACTTCGTTTTCATTCATTGATTCATTTTTGTTCATGGTAAACGTTTTATCCTACCCATTAAGTCCTGAATTTTTTCATTTTTGACTCAATTATCCAAGTTTTTTTTTAATACTTTTTAATAAAGCATACTGGTTATTGGTAATATAATTAGTTATAGATAAGCCGACGATATATCAGCTGTTAGAATAGCTCAGCTAGATCTCTAGTTGGACAATATCTGAAAATTGAACCAGAAAAGCTAGAAATGAGCTGGAAAAGTTCACAGCTTTCTTAATGGAAATTCTAACAGCAGAATAAAAACTAAACAAGTATATTAAAGCATGACACGATTTTCACAGGAGACAGTCGATACACTGAAAGTGGTAGATCTACTGGTGGATGGCATGCAGGACCGCCGTCAGTCAAATCATTCAACACAGTACCAGGTGGCGGACCTCGTGATCCTAGGAATGAAATATCTGGCTGGAGTAGCCGTTCCTCAGATAATGTGAACAGGTATGTAAATTTAACTCGTCGACTATTCTCTCACTAATTTAAAGAAAAAAAATTCAGTCAATCCATTAATTAGAAAAAACTTATTCCTTTTTATATTATATCGACGCCTGGGCGGAAGAAGATCGTATCTCGGAACACCGGTGAAGAAGATCGTAACTCGGTTAACCGTTGAAGAAGATCGTAACTCAGTCAACGCTTGAAGAAGATCGTAACTCGGCTCACCGTTGAAGAAGATCGTAACTCGCCAAATCCCGTATAATATCATATGGGTTTTTGCGAGTTACGATCTTCTTCAACGGTTAGCCGAGTTACGATCTTCTTCAAGCGTTGACCGAGTTACGATCTTCTTCAACGGTTAACCGAGTTACGATCTTCTTCACCGGTGTTCCGAGATACGATCTTCTTCCGCCCAGGCGTCGATATTATAAAAGATTTTCAAAGTTTATCAAATTCTCAGCTAATTCATATGCTAACATATAGTTTTTTATTCAAAATTAACAGATGGGGAAGTTCTGGGAGTATTGGTAGTACGATGCGGCATCCAGGACCACCTCTTTATCAAGGTGGTGGTCCGATGCCATCGATGAGTTTAGCTCCGCCAGGAACAGGACCATCTTACGATAGATTTGATCCATATAAACCGTCGATGCCAAGCATGAGAAAATATTAATATTATATTAGATTATAGATAATAATAATTGATTGATTGATTGATTAAAATGTTGTCGCTGAGTGACTTATGGGAAAAATGATAACTAGTTTCAATGATATGAGAAGAAATTTCAGTTTGTTATTAAAGTAAAGTGAAGAAAAATTCCTCTCTGACAAAAATAAGTAGAAAATATCGCGCAATAATATTCTTTGAGCATTTTTTTTTTTCATTTTTTTCTTCATTCATAATAACATATTTCTTCGACTTTTATTCGTTTCTAAATTAATAACGAGATTTTTTTTTCCATACTCACTTAAAACCACTCGTTCATAATGACTTATTCGAATTTGAACAAAGGCGTGTATATCTATAGGTATAAGTTTGCTCAGCAATTCATCCATCGCAATTATAACGATAAATGATAAAATAGGGTGTATATTTACGTGCGTTGTTTTTAAAAGAAACGGAAAGAAAAAAGGAAAGGAAGAATATGATTGAAATTTCTTATATCAATTAATTAATGCACACGAATTTATACACCTTCGATATACATATAACTGTACCTATTAATTGTATTCCTACTAAAAACGAAAGAAAAAAACATAAATACGAAATTAAAACTACTACCTACATAATAGTATATATATACATCTATATGTAATATTAGAAATTAATATACTATACATCCAATTGACTTGAAAGAAAAAAAAAACAGATAAATTCAGAGAAAAAAAAAATTTAATCACAGTGTTTAATTAACTATACAAGATCGTAATTAATTGTGAATAATAATGTTATATAATATTAGATATCGATTTGGAAACTATATACTATTTATAGGTACTAAAATCATGCTGAAACAAAAACTAATAATAATAAATAATAATGAAAATACAAATAAATAAATAAATAAATAAGATTACAGACAAACACTATGTTGTTAATTTACGTAAAACTGATACATTGTGCGTAAGGAGTACCGACTATACTTGCGATTCAATAAATCTGAACAGTATATCAATTTTTCACGTATTTAAGTTTCTTTTCGTTGTTAGTATATAAACTAATAATAAATACTGTTTATATTTACGTATAAAAGAAAAAGAAAAAGAGAAAAAAATGTAACCGTTGGAAAATTAAATTCGAAAACAATTAAAATCAATGAATTGATAAGACGAAAGTAAATTTTCGAAAAATATGAATCCGAGCAGGATGTTTAGATTATTATGTTACAAATCCGGATGTATACTTTCATGTACGATATTTATACCCATATTACAATGTTAAAGTGTAGGCGTCTTCTTCTATCCGCGTTCAAGAATAATCAGTCACAGTCAATAGTGGGGAATTATCATAATATACACGGTCAAGGAATAGGTGGAGTAGGGAACACTTTCCCTTGGTAAATCTTGACCAGGAGACTAATGGAGAGAGAGAGAGGGAAAGAAAGAAAGAAAGAAAGAAATGAAGTGAGGGATTGCACCTCCTCGGAAGTTCAAAAGAAAGAAAGGAAGGAGGAGAGAGTAACCGTGGGTAACTCGTAAGTATGTCGAGGTCTCTTCGCGGACAGTCGTCAATACGACATCAGTAGTGGTCATATAGTCATAATATAAGGATTCTTCCTGATTATATTTAAGGATCGTTTTTTTGAAGAAAAAAAAAAGGAGAAAAAGAAGATAAAACGAAGAATAAGAAGAAGAATCAAATATACAACATAGTGTGCAGTTATTTTTCTAATCTATAAAATAATTACGCGGTGAATTAAAAGAACACAAGGAAAAAAAAAAAAAAAAGTAAAGATAAAGTAAACTATGTGTATAACACACGATGTGCTATAAATATTGAATCAGTACGAGATTATTGAAGTTATTGTTTTAGTTTCTTTTTCTTTTTTTATATATTATACGTGAAATAAAAGAAAAGAAGAAGAGAAAGAAGAAATTAAAAAGAAAGAACGAAGTGATCTGTTACTATAATTATAATAAGGGTAATGAATGTCAGTGAACAGATAACTTAAGATTTAAAATGAAAAGAGGAGGACTGACGTCAATTATAATCGGTAAGTAATAGGATAATTGATTTATTATATTATTATATACAATTTATAAATGTATGTTAATATATTTTTTTTTTTTTTTCTTCTACGTATGATTCAGAGAGCACGTGGTTTTATTTGAAAAAAAAAAAAAAAAATATATCAAAATACTAAAAACAAGTAATAATCTCCAGACTAGACATAAATACACGTGGATATTATTACGATATTTATTAGATTTGATTATATCTGAAATTTTTCGTATATTCTTTACACTGAAAATAGTAGAAAAAATAAAAATAAATAACAAGAGATTAGTCAGGTAGAAAATTGTAACTGTATGTGTATACATGGGTATTATTATATGCACCTAGATCGTGAGATTTCTCTTTGTGAATGTGTTTGTTACTCGGATTAAAGACTCGTGAGAAAATTGAATTTAAAAAAAAAAAAGTTCGTAGTTCGTAGTTCGTAGTTCGAAGTTCACGTGTCTAATTGTCTATTATGATAAATTTTTGGCTTTCTAGACTTTGGAGAAGTGTATATAAAAATTCGTACTATTGATATAATATATTATTATTATTATTATTATTGTTCTTTGATGTTCGAAATAATAGTGAAAATTATTGAAAATGAAACCGAAAGAGAAAATTGGATTTCAATTTATATAATATATGCAATATGCAATATTGTAAATTAAATCGTTTAAAATATATTATTCGAATTTCAAGTAAATTGAAATTTATGAAAAATCTTTTCACCAACGATTCGTCTGAGTTTCTAAAACGATAAAAAAAAAAAGAAAAAAAAATTAATAAATCTTTTCAAAATGACTATATATATCCGATCTACTAATAACCGCGTAAGGGTCCTGAATCCTCCTTTAAAATATTCATATGATGTCATCGCCCAAATGCATCCGGGTTTTAAATATCTGTCTTATGGTTCCGTGTTCAGATAATATAAAAATCAGGTCATAGATCGGATATGACTCGAAGAATTTTCTCATTTACAACTATATATATATATATATATATACGTATATACTATATACTATATGATATATAAAGATCAGCTGTGATAAGTCTTTCGTTTAATGGAATAAAAAATAGAAAAATTAAATAAATAAATAAATAAACTACTAAATTTGAAACTTCATAAATTATAGAGGAAAAATTTCGCTTTCGTTTCTTTATTATTTATAATGATATATATACATGTATGTATTTAGAATAAATTCTGCAATATACATAGAAAACCGCGATACTTTGCGCTATCCATTGGAAATCTGTTACAGATATATATATATATATATATTTTTCTTTTCTTTTTTATTATTATTATCTACTTGTAAAATGCAATTTATTATTTATTATTTATTATTTAAAACTTCAGATTGCCAATTACAGTCTCTATACTGAATAGTAAAGCATCGACAGTGAACGAGGCACACTTTCTCGGCCGGGACTTTCACCGTCGATGAAGTCGTGTACACCTTCTTCTTGTTTGTATAACGTGGAATGCGTCACCGCGATCGCACGTTTAAAAACCAATCTTTGGAAATATTTCATTCTATACAAATAAAACATCATTACTAAAGTTCTATTCAATGTATAGCAATTATAACGTTCGTTTACATGATCATAAAAATTTTTTTTTCAAATTTTTGAAAAATCCTACCATTCGAATATTCAAATTCGCGCGGGAGTTTTGGAATATTTTTAAAATTCGAACTCATAGTTATCAATCCCTATATTCAAATTTTTTTTAAAATAAAGAAAAATAAAAACAATAAAACAGGCTAACTGAAGTCGTGCTAATATTATCTTTTCGAATAAATGTGCAGAATATAATATACCTACTAATTTTTGTTATATATATTTTTATTTATTTATTCAAAGTATATAATTTTAGGTGATTCATTTTAATAAAGATCCGCGTTACGCAATACACATCGTGACCCGGTAAGCCCGCGCGTCATCCCGGAGGAATACTAATTCATTTTTAGTCGAATTTACTATACTTCTGAATTCTGATGAATGAAAAAAAAAAAAGAAACGAAACAGAAAATAATAATAAACAAAAAGAACAAATAATCGTTTCACAGTCTTCTCACAGTTCTGTTATATACTATACATAACTATACTAGCAATTATTACAAATAATCGGATACCGAGAAGAGTGGAAAGTTCTACGCGGTTTCAGAGATCGAATTACCATACAGAATTTCTAGCTGAATGATATATGAAATATATATTTTTATATATATGAAAAGAAGATGAATAATAGTCTACATATATTGTTTGTTATATATATATATTGTTTATACTATTATAGTTGAAGAAAATCTTGTTACTGGTTTCTAAAACGCTCCAATTTTAAAACATATATTCACAGTTTTATATGGGCATAATATTATACCCGCAGCTCAATGCAGCTTCATTATTATACTAATATAATATAATTTAACGTTATAGTATATACACATATACTATAAGTATACATATATACGAAAGTAGAATGAAACTCCCATTATTATAACAGATCTTAGTTAGTTAGTTTATCGTATCATTTTTATTGTAGTACATATTATTAGGTAGATTATAATCTAGTTAATATAAACATATATGATTTATATTATGATAGAAATTTTCAAATTTCATTCATCATACAATATTATAATATATATACATTTTATTATTTTAGACCTGTTCATATTATGGAATATTATTACGGGGACGTTTACAGAAGCTCAAGATAATACAAACTACTACAATCAACGTGAGTATGAAGATAATCAGTTTAAATTGAAAAAACAAAAAAATTATTTAATTTTTCATTTCAAAAGGTCCATCAATTAAAATGCATATAGAGTTGAAAAAAAAACTGACGATTTATTAATGTTTTTTTTTTTTTAATAATTTTTCATCCAAGAAATAATTACAAACAATTTTTCTAATCAATAGCTCCTGGTGGCTATAGATTCCCACAACAGTCTCATTACTCAGGACCTATTAGGCGATGGACAGAACCAGGATGGGAAATGGGACCAAGAAGAGGCTTGGTACTGCGAAGAGATACGCAGGACCGTCCTTACCCAAGTTATTACATTCAACCAACTAGAGAATTAGAGCAAAGCGATCCGCTCGCAACGTTCTCTGAAACACTAGGCGCGTTAAACACAGTTGGAAATTATATAGTTAATATGACGCGGGGAGTAGACTCATCTGAGAATCCATCCAAGGAACTTCCATCGGCCATATATACAATATCGAAGAATATTCTTGGGAGAAATGTTACCGATAGTATAGCTCCTTTAGTCCGTGGTGTTACGATACCTATCAGACTAGGAGGCTCTTCAACAACTCATTTGGTACCATCCAATGAAGAATCGATCAACAAAGACCAATCTTCTAATCCATCTGAATGCACGACTGCAGAAGGAGGACCAGGTAAATGCCAGGATCTCAGTAACTGTCCTCAACTTCTTTTGGACCTTACTAAACTCAGGCAGTCTTTGTGCTTTAAGAGTTTATTCGTTCCTGGTGTCTGCTGTCCTCTTAACGGAGGATCTCCTGGTGAGAAGTAAGAGAAACATTTTGAATTCAATCTAATTTGATCTTTTCTTTGCCTCTGATCAATGATATCCTTTATTTATCATTCCAGACCCACTACTAGCGACTCTCGTCCAGGTAGCGATACCGGATCTCGTCCCACAAGACCGCCTTACCAACGACCAATTAGACCGTCGACTCCGAGACCCATACCACTGCGTCCAGTAACTTCAGAGACTCCTACAACTACGGAATCAATAATATCTAGTAATTCCACCGCTGGCATTGAGACAATAGATACGATAGATAACAACTTTATACAAGATGATGAAGGTGGCTACTAATCCTGAATAATTTGTACCACTTAATCCTTTACAAGGATAAAACTGTTATAATAATTTAATAACTTTATGGCAGAATGCGGAGTTCGAAATGCTGGGAAATATCGTGTAGTTGGTGGAGAAGAAGCTCTTCCTGGTAGATGGCCTTGGATGGCAGCAATATTCTTGCACGGATCAAGACGTACAGAGTTTTGGTGCGGAGGATCGCTGGTCGGACCTCGTCATATCCTTACAGCAGCTCATTGCACAAGAGATCAGCGTCAGAGACCGTAATTGGAAAATTGAAATTCCCATAATTATATCTTGAACAGAAATACTCTCAGCTTGATTTCTGATACGATTATCCACCGCATTGATATCGTTTTGTTATTTGCTCTTCACAGATTTGCAGCTAGACAATTTACCGTTCGACTTGGTGATATCGACTTAGAACGAGACGACGAACCATCATCACCAGAAACTTATGCAGTCAAGGAGATAAGAGCACATCCAAAATTCTCTAGAGTTGGATTTTACAACGATATAGCAGTGCTAGAGCTCAACAGACCCGTCAGAAAAACTCCTTACATATCACCGCTCTGCCTTCCACCGGCACGATTCAGATCTGAACCGTTTGCAGGGGCTAGACCAACGGTCGTTGGATGGGGGACAACGTATTACGGTAATTCATAATAGAAACGAGTAGAAATAAGCAGCGATAAGTCGATCTGGTGATTGAATATTAAAAAATTTCCAGGTGGTAAGGAGAGCACGGTTCAACGTCAAGCCGTTTTACCAGTATGGCGAAATGAGGACTGTAACGCAGCTTACTTTCAACCAATAACTAGCAACTTTCTTTGCGCTGGATTCAGCCAGGGTGGGAAGGACGCTTGTCAGGGTGATTCAGGCGGGCCGCTTATGCTTAGATCAGAAGGCCGTTGGATGCAGGTCGGCATTGTTTCATTTGGAAATAAATGCGGAGAACCTGGATACCCAGGAGTTTATACTCGAGTTACAGAATACATCGATTGGATTAAAAATAATATTTATTAAGATATGGAAAGCCAGAGTATGATTCTGCGGTGATGATTTTATTGTCGCATTAATTTCTGCTTCAAAATAATATTCATATTTAATTCTGCGAGCGTTTTTATTCCGTATCTTTTTTACTTATGTAACATGGATAATCGTAATGAGTTCATAATTGTTTATAATATTTAATATATAGATGTTAAATTATGTACATATGCCTATACATAGTAATATTTTAACTAAATATTGTTATTCATTTAAGATATATTTTAGTATATTTAAATCTCAAGTCTCTACGCAAAGTTTCAGGTAATGAAATACATATCTAGGCTGCAGATTATAAGATTTTCAGCGAGCGCCATATATATCCTGTGATTATCAAAGACAATTAGTAATCATCATTTATAATTTATTATTATTCCATTACATAGATAATTATTATTAGCTTATGATAAAAAATCTTTGATAACAAAGGATAGTATTTTTCTTTTCAAACAAATACAACGCGTAGAATTGAGATATTTCTTTTATTTGCATAGACAGTCTTGTGTTAAATCTGATAAAGTATAATAGTATATTTTTAATAAAAATATACAGATAAAGAAATTACAAATAAAAATATTGAAAAACTATAAAATACCAAAAAATATATACGACAGCAAAAAAAGAAAAATAGACAAACAAATGTGAAACTGAGTCTTGTCGCGACGGAAAATATAAATACTTGAATTTCAAATCGGGTTATCTGAGACGTATTATGTGATATTTTGTTAAAAATATATAATTGTATGAATAATTCAAAAGAGAATATGATCTCACTGATTTATCATCTTCTCTTGTGAATTACAGCGCAAAATTATACTCATGTAATCTCGTCCGCGTTAGCTGTTTCCGTAATCCAGACTACAAGAGTATCGGCTCAATAATTCTATGCGAAACGTTTATACAAACACTGGATCAAAGTCTTCTAAGTTTTTTTAAGTATATAATACAAACGCTAGGACTGGGAGAGATTGATTTTAAGAAATTTGGAAAGGAAGAGAAAGTCACCCAGCTTTTGGAGTCGGTGCCCGATTCAAAAAGGTGGGTGAGTATTATAGATATAATAATAAGGATTTATTTCTATAGTATTTGACTTGGGATTCTTATTACAGTGTAAATGAAAAGCAAACTATTAACATGCCGGCTAAGTTGAAAATGAGGAGCGTGTCTGTTGAAGATTTAGGACATATTGTTAAGCAGATGATAGACGGCGTTCTGGAAGACAGTGGTATATAGAGTTTTGGATTTTTCATCGATCCAAGACATTTTAACTTAATGTATTTTCAGATCAAGTAGCTAAACTGCGTCAGGCTGTCTTTCAAGAATATTATTTCAGAAAAATGGAGGAATTGAAGCAAGTAAAAGCTAAAATTGATGCCGGTTGTATACTTGATCAAAAAGAAAAGCTCTCCCAGGTTTTTTCATTCGCTATTTTGATTCTTGCTTCAAAGTACGATTTTATATCATGATTATCAATAATTAATCATAGATCGATACATCGGAGTCCCATATATCGGAAAAACCATATAGCTTGAAAATTGGAGATACGAAAGCAGGGGATAACGAAACTATCGATAATAGTTTAGCTGGAGAATCGGAATCACATGAACTATCAGTGCCAAAATTTACGGAATGCCATCAGGTCAATTGTCTAAGTCCTAAATCGATCAATATGAACTCATCGAGGTCTGGCCCGACTGTAAACTCAGTTGAAAAAGGCGATGAAAAAGCTGCAAAGACCCTCGTCATGGACCAACTCGAGCCTCCAGTGATGCATGTGATTCGAAGAAGGCAGAAATACGTCAGAATTCCAGAACAAACTGATCTTCAAGTCGCAACCATCCATAGCTCGAATATTTGCTTGGGATTAGCTAACCATCATACAACGACGGATCTAACACAAAATTTAAACCACGCTACGAAAAGCGAAGAGAATGTAATTACCCATTTTAGATTATATCAGGGCGATACCAAACTGCTTTCAACAATCTTTCAGGCCCAAAATCCAGCAAAGAATGCATTCAGTAATTTAGAAATAACGGAATGGCGGAGCAGCACATTTGGAAGAGAAACTTTGGGGCAGAATAGTCGACAGGGAAACACTAGGTGGCTTTGAAATTGATAACTGATTTCTCACACATCTAGCGACAAGACTGAGTGTGTGCCATTCTTGTTTCAGGGAAATTAAAGTCCAGTTCAAAAGCAGGGGAGAGATAGCTTTCGAAAACTGGAAGAAAGAGAAGACCAACATTTATAATCGCATATTCAGAGAAGATAAGAAGAGGAGAGGTATCGAGCAGGCTGACAAGGCAAAGAAAATCGAGAAGAAGGAAGCTGCAAACGAAGTACATAATTATAATAGAGTCTTGAAAGAATTCTACTATATCCTTGAATCTTTGGATTCAACAGGCTTATCTATATTGGCGGAGACAGCAAGACGCTAGGCAGAAGCTAATCAATAATAGAAAACGAATTGTGGCACAGATGGAATCCCAAAAAGTCAAGTCAAGAGAAAAGAGCAGAGAAAATTCTCAGGCTTTTAAAGTATGGAAAAGGCAGAAGGACGTTAAACTAAGAGAAAGAAGAATGTATATGATGTAAGGAAGTTTCTAGACAGACGCTTCTATATTTCGTACATCGTCGACTAATAATTATCATAATTCCCAGGGCGTATAGCGAACAGAGTAATCTGCAGCGGCAATCGAAGCCTCAAAATCCTAAACCAGGTGTTCACATAGCTTTTAATACATGGTTGGATCAACTAGACTGTGTACTGCATCAAAAATATCTTAGAGAACGACGCTATCTAGTTCGTTCTTTCTATTGTCAACCAGCTTATTTTGGTAGCGCAGCTTTACGTGCCAGATAATTGGATGATACATCGATGTTGAAATCCAAGTATGAAGCAGAGACCTAATGATTTCTTTTGCACGACGCTGAATTCGTGTTTAGCAATGAACGTATAGATTTTATATAAAAAAAAAAGAAACTATTTGTTTTATTTCCAATAGAATAGAATACATTTAGTCTATGGCTCATCAGTTAATTAGCTAATCGTAAAACTTTGAATGATATAACAAATTATGTAACAAAGAAGACTCATGGAAAAGAGACTTTAGAATATAAACAAGGCTTGATAAGTGATAATATCGAGTGTATCTAAAAAAAATCATTATCAAATATTAAAAACTCATGCCCAGTTTTAATTATGATCCGTTTTTAACATCTGCCTCTAAATTAATCAGAGCTTTCTTAACTAAATCATCTAGATTTTTTGGCAGTTCTATTTCCTTTGGACTAGCAATACTTTGGTAATGATTTTCACTATAAACTAAGTCTGTCTTTGGTATCTCGCTACTTATATCCAAGTCATGTCCTTTGACTTCAACCTTGTCCAGTTTTGAAATAGTTTTTCTTGTGTATTCACCGCCTCTGTCATATCTCTCTAATCCTGAAAATGTCAATGTTATATTTTAATTTAAAGTGCTAATCACCGATAACTATAATAATTATCGTAAAATTATAAGCACATAAAAAAGAGTTTGATAAATTTTCTTAAATATTTCTATACCTAATCTTGTATCAACATCTGCGCCGGCATATCCCTCAAGAAGTTTTGTCGTCGGTGATTGAACGGTATTTTCTAGCTCACATATCCTCAGAGCTAAGATTCTGTAAAGTTATATTCAGAGTATAAATCAATGTGTTAATAGTTTGAGGACAATATCTACTTTATCATTTTAGATTCTAACTTATTTGCTTTCTTCTGATGAGCCAGAGCCAATGTTTTATCATTCAAAGCTTCTAGCAAGGCTGTGCAAAGACGACGTAGATCAGTCACAGCAGCTGCCGATGCTTGAGAGGGTACTTGCGATCCTTGTTGAAGTAATTGTTCAACTGTAAAGAGCAAACGTAGTGAATTATAAGGAAGCGATAGAAAAAGGTGAATTATATCTCTATTTTTATATGAAATAAGTATCACACCTTGTTTGTGAGTCATTATAGTACCCGCAGCTGAATTTCCTCCCAGTTTAATAGTTCCTTTTATTCTTTTGCTGTCCAACATGCTCTGAATATAATTAATCGTCATTATATACTTTGTTACAATGTCCAACAATATTTTTTCCACATATATTTGAGTACCTAATAGAATAGTTTCGGTATTTATTTTATTTTTGGAGGAATTATACCTTGTATTTAGCAAGGGATTGCTGAGCAAGCTCTCTCTCTTCTAATAACTGCTGTAATCTCTCCTGCAAATACCTGCCATAAATATTTATCATTGATTAGATGCTTTGGTAAATGAATTGTATAATATTCAATGAAAAGTTCATTGTCTTTCTAGTTTTAGTACGAGGTAAATTCAATCCCAATGGTTTATTTGTCCCAAACCATACCCATTCCATTTTCTTACACACCTATTCTCGTTTATTAAAGCATCTAGGTCAACTGGCTTGGAGGCATTAAGAGCTTTAGATAACTCGTGATTAAGGCGATGCGATTTACACTTAAAAGCATCTCTTTCAACTTCTAACTCATGTTTTTCATCTAGTAGAGTTTGGAGATCTGTTTGCAGCTGTGCACACTAAAAATCAAATTCCCCATTATTTAGTAATGATACTTTTTGTAATACCAGTTAAAAATCTTATATATTTATACTCTATACTTTGATATTTAATTTTTCTAATTGCTCTATCATCTCTTCTCTCTGATGTGCAGCAGGAGCAACTTGAGTTTCTGGCTGTTCGATACCGCAGCGACTATTAGTCCTGAGTACTTTAATGTCTCCTTGAGCGTCGCCGAGCTTTTGTCTTAAAGTTTGAACCTGAAGACGGAGACATTTATTTTGCTCTCTAACTTCTGCCAGGAGTTCAATTGCTCGGCAATCAGAATCAGTTCCGTAATTTCTAAAATTTATATAAAATAAGGTGGAAATGATTAGAAATAAATTCACTAATATTAAATCAAAACTGATCAACTCTAAAAAATTAAAATAGCTTATTATTATCAGTGTAATAAATATTCACCCATTAAATGCTGCGCTGGTTTTAGACGATTCTTTTTTTAAACTCAGAAACTTTTCCTGTATCTGTACTGCCATCAGTTTAAACTGATCACGCTGAGCTCTACATTGATCTAATTCTTGACTGAGGACTATCAGTGCTTCCGTTTTGCTTTTCAACTTTCTAGACAATGCGAAATCCTTAAATGTATAGAATTTTATTAGTATCTTCTCGTATTACAACCATCAGAAATGTCTATTTGAAATAAGTATAGACTAGTAACTTACTTCGCTACTATCGATGCAAGCCTCGGATTTTTGTGGGATTTCAAAATCTGCTGACATGTTTTTGAATTCTTATTATTATATTATATTTAAAATCGTACCAGCCTGGGGCTAAGGATTTTATAACGAGACGATGTTATCATTGGAAACCGTGAGCTGAGGTTAGGTTTGGAAATTGGAATTAGTTCGTCTGCTGTTTAGTACATTTCCATGTTTACTATATAATCTTTATTATCATAATAGATGCAATATTACTATATACTTTTCAGTAAGCGAGATGTTAGACGATTAAAGAGTTACAAGTTATGGATTATTATGACAGCAATTAAAAGTAACAGCTATGCTCCTGATTCAACGCAACCCGCATATCGTATTGGTAATTCATTGATATTGGTATTGCTATCTTACCGTCAGAGCCCCGAACTATTTTATATGCGACCCGCATGCCATTCGTGTAAACCACAGGGCCCATGTTAATTTTTGTTGCCTACATTCAGGCGTATTGTAGTAATTCAGAAAAAGGTCGAAAAAAAGAAGAATTTTGCTGATGGCTGGCTTATGCAGCGCCGTAACTTAATTTAATTTAAGAATCGACCAATCAGGAGGCTGCTTTAGCCAATTTAGGCTCGATTTCTCAAAAAGCAGCCTCCTGATTGGTCGATTCTGAAATTAAATCAAGTTACGGCGCTGCAGAGGCCAGCCATCAGCAAAATTCTGGATTTCTGGCAGTTGATACCTTATTCAAGGAGTCGGATTTCTGGCAGTTGATACCTTTTTAAGGAGTCGGATTTCTGGCAGTTGATACCTTTTTAAGGAGTCGGATTTCTGGCAGTTGATACCTTTTTAAGGAGTCGGATTTCTGGCAGTTGATACCTTTTTCGTCTGGCAGTTGATACCTCATTCAGGTACCAACTGCCAGAAATCCGACTCCTTAAAAAAGTATCAACTGCCAGAAATCCGACTCAGATTTCTGGCAGTTGATACATTTTTAAGGGGTCGGATTTCTGGCAGTTGATACTTTTTTAAGGAGTCGGATTTCTGGCAGTTGGTACCTGAATGAGGTATCAACTGCCAGACGAAAAAGGTATCAACTGCCAGAAATCCGACTCCTTAAAAATGTATCAACTGCCAGAAATCCGACTCCTTAAAAAGGTATCAACTGCCAGAAATCCGACTCCTTAAAAAGGTATCAACTGCCAGAAATCCGACTCCTTAAAAAAGTATCAACTGCCAGAAATCCGACTCCTAAAATAATCAACTGCCAGAAAATTGACTCCGAAAAGAGTAGTGTATGGATATAGGCATGCGAACGTTGCTTCATGCACGTCTCTCTACGTTCATTCATATTAGCTATTTTGACAATTTTTTGAATTTTAACTCGAAAAATATCTGCTGGTATCAGGAGAACATCTGACCCGAGGAGGTGTGCTGAAATTTTTGGAGGGGGAAAGGCCTAGTGTATTGATACATGCATGCATGCGTTGCTCCATGCACGTCTCTCTACGTTCATTCATATTAGCTATTTTGACAATTTTTTGAATTTCAACTCGAAAAATATCTGCTGGTATCAGGAGAACATCTGACCCGAGGAGGTGTGCTGAAATTTTTGGAGGGGGAAAGGCCTAGTGTATTGATACATGCATGCATGCGTTGCTCCATGCACGTCTCTCTACGTTCATTCATATTAGCTATTTTGACAATTTTTTGAATTTTAACTCGAAAAATATCTGCTGGTATCAGGAGAACATCTGACCCGAGGAGGTGTGCTGAAATTTTGGAAATTTTTTGAATTTTAGCTCGAAAAATATCTCCTGGGTATCAGGAGAACATCTGACCCAAGGAGGTGTGCTGAAATTTTTGGAGGGGGAAAGGCATAGTGTATTGATACATGCATGCATGCGTTGCTCCATGCACGTCTCTCTACGTTCATTCATGTTAGCTATTTTGACAATTTTTTGAATTTTAACTCGAAAAATATCTCCTGGGTATCAGGAGAACATCTGACCCGAGGAGGTGTGCTGAAATTTTCGAAATTTTTTGAATTTTAGCTCGAAAAATATCTCCTGGGTATCAGGAGAACATCTGACCCGAGGAGGTGTGCTGAAATTTTTGGAGGGGGAAAGGCATAGTGTATTGATACATGCATGCATGCGTTGCTCCATGCACGTCTCTCTACGTTCATTCATGTTAGCTATTTTGACAATTTTTTGAATTTTAACTCGAAAAATATCTGCTGGTATCAGGAGAACATCTGACCCGAGGAGGTGTGCTGAAATTTTTGGAGGGGGAAAGGCCTAGTGTATTGATACATGCATGCATGCGTTGCTCCATGCACGTCTCTCTACGTTCATTCATATTAGCTATTTTGACAATTTTTTGAATTTTAACTCGAAAAATATCTGCTGGTATCAGGAGAACATCTGACCCGAGGAGGTGTGCTGAAATTTTTGGAGGGGGAAAGGCCTAGTGTATTGATACATGCATGCATGCGTTGCTCCATGCACGTCTCTCTACGTTCATTCATATTAGCTATTTTGACAATTTTTTGAATTTTAACTCGAAAAATATCTGCTGGTATCAGGAGAACATCTGACCCGAGGAGGTGTGCTGAAATTTTTGGAGGGGGAAAGGCCTAGTGTATTGATACATGCATGCATGCGTTGCTCCATGCACGTCTCTCTACGTTCATTCATATTAGCTATTTTGACAATTTTTTGAATTTTAACTCGAAAAATATCTGCTGGTATCAGGAGAACATCTGACCCGAGGAGGTGTGCTGAAATTTTTGGAGGGGGAAAGGCCTAGTGTATTGATACATGCATGCATGCGTTGCTCCATGCACGTCTCTCTACGTTCATTCATATTAGCTATTTTGACAATTTTTTGAATTTTAACTCGAAAAATATCTGCTGGTATCAGGAGAACATCTGACCCGAGGAGGTGTTCTAAAATTTTTGGAGGGGGAAAGGAATAGTGTATTGATATAGGCATGCATACCTATGCTGCTTCATGCACGTCCCAGTCCGAAAATTCTGGAAAACCTTTTTTTCGACCTTTTTTCTAAGTTACTACAATACGCCTGAATATAGGCATTCGGAAAACACCAAATAGGCAACAAAAATTAACATGGGCCCTTCCGTTTACACGAATGGCATGCAGGCTGCATATACTCAGGCGCATCAATATTTATTTCAAAAGTAGTTCGGGGCTTTATGAAATCACGCGATTTTCACGATTTTCGACTTATAGGCAAGGAAAGGACAGGGGAAAATGATTCAACGATCGATGATTTACAATTTCAAGAGATATTTATTCAAGAATGCGCCAATTTACCATAATAATACATCAGTCGTGCTACCTTACCGTCAAGTGGAGTGGCAGACGGTTACGTTATCGTGGGTCAGTACACACTGGTATCTCCTGACTTGTCCAACGAATGGTTATAGCGTTCAGCACCCAGTGTGCCAAATCCATGATTTTTTTTCACATCAATTGCATATAAAACATGTAGCTATCAACTAAAAATACGAAAGGCCCAACTCCCAACTCAACGAGATTTAACATGGCAGCGGCGACAGACTCGTTTGATTCTTGGCTGAGTGAAAAATTGCAAGCATTAAACACAGACGAAGGAGTATTCGGCTCTTACATCAGAGGAATATTAGAAGGCGATGAAACTGACGATGAGAAATCCGAAGCACTGGAGAGTATTCTCATGGGCGTCACGGTAATATGTAACATAATTTCTAGGTTATGTGACTAATTTCTACACCACACGATTGTAATATGTATATTATACCTTAAAACGGAATATTCATGTCACTATAATAATAATAGCTTAATAAAACGTTATCTAATGATAAAACGCTACCCCTAATTTCACATCAAAATTTCATACAAAATATAAATAAAACCGAACCTAATTTAATTTACATATTTATAAATAGGAAAATAATATCGACAAACACGTTTCCGAAATACTGGCAGCTTGGGCAGAGTTATTAACAAAAAATACTCCCATCGGTACTCTGAGTCCGACGGAAGATGTCGATGTTAGATTGGCTAGGATGCTGGAATCCCAGAGTCTTCCAACAACTACAATGCGAAGTTATACTGAGGAAGAAAGGCGGATCAGAGAATCCATCCTAGCCCAGTATAGCCAAATGTCTGACAATGAGGAAAGTGAAGGTGAAGGAGAAGAGGAGGGTGCCACTGGCGGAGACTGTGGAATTGAAAAGAATATGAATGCAGCTGTGATAGCTCACCAGGAAAGAGAAAGACGCGAAAGAGCGAAGCTCGATAGCCAAAAGAAAAAGGACAAGGATAAGGAAGATCGGTAATTTTTTTTTTGAGAAATAAACAATTTTATTAATGGAATATAAAGTAAAGGGGAATAATGATAATTCAAAGTCAAGTGTACTAAGAAGTTTGTTCTCTAATCTTTTCTTTGTTTTTCATAGGGAAAAGCAAAAGCAGCTTAAGGAAGAAAAAAAAGAAAAGCGGAAGACTCAGAAGGGGGAAAGGCGCAGGTAGCATCAAACTTTTGGGGATCAAATAAGGATGCATTGTAATTGGGATTACTCAGTTATAAAAATCTCTATTATAGATACTTGAGCATATATACGAAAGAGACTAACCATGTGAATAACCACATGAATAGATGTATTTACACATCTATTATTGTGCATGCAGTGGATTTTAGAATTTTGAGATATAAAAAGAAAAACAATCTTATTTCATAGGTGCTCTTACATAGCTGCAAGCCATTAAATTCATGTAATTATACACCCTCTCTCGTATAGACACAGAAATTGGCAAATGTAATTAACTATTTAAACTTTGAAAGCAGAAAGAAAAATTTATTTCAAAATATGCACAAATTACCTAATTCTGTTTTTAGATCAATATTGTCAATGAAAAGAATGAAAATTGCCAATACTGTGTATTATTGATATATCGTAACGTGTGTGTTTGTTGTATTTTCATTTGTAAATGTAGCCTAGTCATAGTAAGATGTTTACAGTTAATATAGTGGATTACCAAATTCTAAATTAAAAATTATCTTACAGTACTCTGAGAAAAAAAAAAAAGAAATCAGATATATCAATTATACGGTGATGATGCATAAATTGTTTAAGAAATCTTCCATCTCTAGTCAAATTATTTCATTCACAAATAATATTAGAGTTGTTGATTTTTGTTAAGAACTTTTTTTTTTTCTTTTAGAGTGTCTCGAAGCATCGAATAAACCTGAAGTAAATAGTAATTGTATTGTATTGTTAAATACCGAAACTGAAGAATAGAAATGAATATTTCCCAACGTTATATAAATCGATGATTAATTGATTCGTTTATATCTAGAAAATTTCCGTATACAGTATTCTTTTCATTAGACAGGTATTTGTATTCAATAATAATATATTGAATAAATGATCAAAACGTTAAATAAAATTGTATAACTTCATTTCTTCCTTTACATAATATCCCAGCTAGTTTAGAATTTATATAGGAAGCAAGGAAAACATGAACGAACGTTCCTTTCGTATTTATTAGTATATTTACACACAAGATATCGTCAAATCCTTGTCATCTTAATATTAATAAAAAAAAAAAAAATACGTTAATAATGAAAAATAATAATAAACAACCAAGTAAATGATAGAAAAGATGATTGATGCTTGAAATATTATTATTACTACTATTTTAAGTCAGGCAAAAATTATTTACGATTCTTCAAATCAAATAATACAATTAATTAATATTTATAAGTTTAGAAATGCATAATTCGTCGTTATATACTATAATTATATAGTATATAAATATCTATATATGCGATTTGACTTTATCAGAATAATAATTTATTTCCTCGTACGAATAGCAATATATTCTATAAGTTTAATTAAACTGTCGTGTATTATAATTTTTCTTTTGCTTTCTTTCTTTCTTTCTTTCGTCAATTTTTCTGTGTGTATATATACAGTCCTAAATATTAAGTCTATATAATTATTGAAAATTTCATTCACTTAACGATATTGCACTATATAGAGCAAGACCCAATGTTTCATAATGAGAATTTTAATAATAAAACATTCTCACAGAGAATAGCGCCTTCGTTATTACAATAATTTTTTATTTTCAAGTTTATTAATTCATCACGTTTTGTTTTTTTATTCATCAAATACGCCTGTATGTAAAACCTTGGGTAAGCTATGATTAAACGTTTGAAAAAACTTCTAAATACGGCCTCGAAAAACGTTGTTTATTATAAATTGAATATCTTAACTAACTTACACATGACGCCGAACGCGTATGATTGTCTACAGTCTAATTATATGATAATTATTAATATAGGTAAGTATGTATATGTATATGCATATGTATATGTATATGTATATGTATTAGCTATAACGATAGTTATTATATGTAATTTTTATTTATTTTTTTGTTTTTTTCTTTAAAAAGGAAGAATTTTGGCAATAAACTTACTACTACAAGTTATATTAAATAGGGTTTCACAATATTACTGCTAGTTATAGTTATAGTTGTAATTGTAATTATAGTTATACACGTTTTCTAAATTTTTCTCTATAATCTACAATTTTCTTTTTATTTATTTAATTATTTTTACCAACGCGATATACTAAGGGCAATAAAAATGATCTTATTCAAAACAACGACCTTTAGTTCCTTTTTTATCTTCTTCTTTTTCTTTTATAGAGTGATATCATGATACATTCGCAAGATATGATATTATCACATAACGATTTCCTATTATTCTTTCTGTTTTTACACAAAGTTTTCGTTCTTTTTTTTTAATAATTATTTTTTCAATTCAATTGGTCGGTTGTTTCTTTTTTTTTATATGCTCTCCCAATATGAACTACTATATAATATTATAATAGATATATCGACGATATAATATATAAGTAGTATTCTTCTATACACATAATTTGTTCCCACTGTATAATTGAACACAACTAAATAAAAACATAAAACTGTACAATTGCGATCGTTCTCCTAATCATCAAAATTTCGATTTCATTAAACGTGTTATATTTATTCCTCGTTAATGTATATGTGTATACATATAATAATAATAATATACTACAAACGCGTAATTTTATCACACTATATAGTAATAATAATAATGTTGTATATTTTTTTCTATGTATGCATATACAACAGCAGTATAATTTCATATCAATCGTTAATTAATCGTTCAAAGATTTTCTCTTTCTTTTTCTAATTCCCTTTATTATTGTTATTATTATTATTATTATTATTATTATTATTATTATTATTATCTATTCAATATGTATTATTATTATTATTATTATTATTATTATTATTATTATTACGTATTATAATTTCCATGTGTATATTATTCCTCTCTGTATTCAATATGTTATTTTATTTTTTTCTTGTCATTTTTTGTCGATGAGAAATAGTTTTAAATGATATTAAATCATATAGCGGGTAGGACAAATTCAATCATTACTATTGTTAAAAGATATTTATCCCATAAATATATATTTAAATATATATTTATGCAATATATATATATATAGTATATATTAATCACAGAATTATATCAGACAATGAGATATATCTTATACTTTGATAATCCCTGTACTATATAATGATATTATGATTATAATGTATATAATAACTTCAAGAATTATTTATTCATTTTTTTTTCTTTCCTCCCGATTCCAAATTCAAGATTGATAAAAAAAAGTTAACGATATTATACATTTCAATATACATATTATAGAATATATGTATGTATGTATGTATGTATGCATGTACGTATGTATGTATGTATAGGCGTCCGCGAATCAAATAGCTCAGAAAATACCATACATATTATTTTATTTAATAATAGAATATTATTATTATTATATTTCTGTGAAATATCAGCGAATGAAAGGCCATATTTGTTCGAGAAAAACAGTTTGATTTATTTTTTGTTGTTTTTTTCATTTTTGATTGACACACGATATCAAATGATAATAAATAAATTCTATAAAGCTAATGTAAATTCTTCTCTTCTTCTTTTTTTTTTTTCTTTTCTTTCTTTCTTTCTTTCTATAATACTATTATATATAATTTTCTTTACAAAAATAAGCAGCAATACATGATAGTTGTATATGCTTGTATATGCAATTGTAATGCTTATCTTAAATAATGTATTGATAAATTTTTATTTTTTAATTTCTATATAAGCTCTTCAAACGAATATAAATATTTTTCATTAATCGTCAGTTTTGCTGTCGAATATGACCTTATAACGCGTTGGAAATCAAAAAGAGAATAAAAAAAAAAAAAGAAATATAAACTCATTCGTACGTAGTACATACATAATAATAATATACATACATACGTGTTAATATATGCCCTAAATAATACGGACTAGTAGATTAATATAAAACGTGATAATAATTATAATTATTCTTATTAGGTATTTTTTTTTTTTTTCTCAACTAACTATTATACCTGTCCATTTACAACGCACATATTATTTCATGTAGGTAGTTACGTGTGTGTATATATATATATTTCCGGATTATTTTCTCCGACAATAAATCAATTTCATCTACGTAATTTTATCAATTTATTTAATTCAATAATATACTATTAGTAATTTGATGATGCGATCATATATGAAGAACTAATTATCAACCCTTGTATAAAAGAAAATATATAACAAAAAAAAAAAAAAATTAAAAAATTTAATAGAGAGAATAATTAATATTCGTTATTGTTTTTAATTAAATCGAGCAGTTATGAATCCTGTAGAAAATCATTACTTTCGAAATTCTACTACGTAATTGGTTTTTCTCATTTTTTTTCTTTTTTTCTTCAGTCTTGTCTGTACGCTGAATAAATTACGTTACAATATATATATATCAATTTTGATACTTGATATACTGCAAGTATTTAAATTGTCAAAAATCAAATATATATATTTATAGGCGCTGATTAATAGTTTCCCATTATACATATTCATTCTAAGTAGTATATAGCTAGAGGTATAGTAATAGTAATATATGATAAATGAAAAAAGACAATATGTCATTAGAGAGCTAAGAATTGTATAACGTCTGTTTGAAAACTGCCCGATTATTGAAAGAAAAAGAAAAAGAAAAAAAAACCTCATCAACATTTACCTTCGGTATATTGACTAGTATACTATATTATCTTCATACGAAGCACGTTAGGCCAAGTTTTAAATGATTCTATTTAAATTAGTAAAAAAAAATAAAAAATAAAGGACTTCTATTCTTTCGTTGATTTAGGCTCAATAATTCAAGGCTATTTAGCCAGGTACATATTCTCATAGTACTATATATGCAATTCCGTTTAGTTATAACAAATCTATAAGATAGTATATTTAATGAAATTATTTATGAAGGGCAGTAATTGGTGTTCAATAATTTAAAAGAAAGAAATGAAAAAGAAAAAGAAATGTGACGTCGATACCTAATTTAAAGCAAAGTAAAATATGATGAGAAAATGAGTAAATGAAAAAAGAAAAAGAAAAATGCGCGTCGATTAACAGTAACGTAAAAAAGGGCAGTGGGCTAACCAGTGTTATTTTTAAAATAAACTTAAATTTAAATATAATTACTTTCTAAGTATGATATATAATGATATTATTCCTTTAATATTAATATCTCTATTAAAATAATAATAAGACGACGACGATGACGACGACGTCGCTACTCATATCATCATACTTGTATATATTCATATAGTTACCGTATTTTGTAACGAAGGTATTCTTTAATGTTTAATTATTCAATGATAATGATAATGATGATAATAATAATAATAATAATAATAATAATGTAATTAGTATTATAGTTATTTTTAATATTGGAGATCTAAGTAAGACAGTGGTAGTGTAATATCACAATAGTACTAATCAGGCCTTGAGCCAGTTTTGTTTGAAATACTCGACAAAACTCATACATAATATTTGATCTTAAAAGAAGCTACTTATACACCCGAAGAATTTAAGTTTCTCTCTTTTTTGTGTGTATGTGTGTATATGTATGTTTATGTGTGTATAATATGTACATTAATAAGAATTGAGAAAATGATTTTAATTAATAAGATCTGTAATTATTCATTTATTACAATCTCTTTTATAGGTATATTTATATATGTGTATATGTATATATATATATACATATACTGTATATTTATGTATCACACGATGATAAAACATTTATGCCAAAACATGTGTTTCTATGAATATAGGTATGATAATATGAACCGTATACTCCTGAAGCGCAAAAAGACTAAATTATATATATATGTTTATTACTTTAATAGAATGTGTCTGCACGAGAAGTGCAGCGTTATGAGATCCCGCTGTCAAAGTAAATTCGACTTCTTAATTTTATCTATTCATTCATTTATTAATTTTTTACTTTTTTCTTGTTTAGTCGCTTCAACGAAATAAAATAATGAAACACAAATTACTAATAATTCTCGCTGATATTCAATAGCGAAATTAAAGAATTTCTATAGTTCAAAGATTTGTCAAATTCTGTTGTACACGGAATAATTGTTAAGCAATTTTAATTTTGATAATATCATATTATAATTAGGCAAGTAAGAATAACATATTTAATAAAACGATAATTTTTTGTTTTTCTCAAGAATCGTCGATTTCACAGAATTCTTTTTTTTTTATATATATAGAAAATACTACAGTTATTCACCAATTCAATTAGCAATCAATATCAGAGCATTTACCTATTTCCTTCGTGAAACTGTATCCTTTGTATTTATTTTGACTTCGTGTAAAATCATTTATCAGACATCATCTATCACGAGATAAAACTTTACTAAAAGTTTTTTTAATTTCCTTCAAAATCAGTTCAGCGCGTACTTTTTTACTTTAGGCCATTATCATTCGTCATATGTATATGTGAATGTGTCCTCAGTGTGGCCTCATAGCTTGACACAAACTAGAATTGCTTCGATCGCAATAAAACGTTTACATATGTATATATATATACCTATATATATATATACCTATATATTTTTTCTTCTTTTTATTTATTCTTCATTATTTAATACCGACATGCGCACCACTTCAATTATTCTCTTCGCAAATGATTACAACTCTTGACTCGATGAAAACGAGTTTCAAAATTTTGTTGTTTTTTTTTTATATTTTACAGAAACCAATTTCTTTCAGAAAATCATTCAGAAGTGGCTAGCGCACAACTGGCTTCACAATATGGGTGGTAAAAATGTCCCTGAATCGTCTAAATTCGGATCTAAACTAGCAACGATATCCCCAGTTGATGCATGCCTTGGGGCAGTAGGTTGAACCCCGCTAGCTAACGCGTGGCTGCTCGCACTACCATTTAATTTACTTTTTACTGCCAAGGCGTTACCGTCAGTCGTATCAATTGGCGCAGATATTTTCGAGACGCATTTTTTACCTCTGTATAATCTGTACAATGAATATTGCTGCTGGGGATCTTCCATAGTTGTTGCTCGCTGACGTGGTGCACTAACTGTTACTGTTTGGGCGTGCGCAGGCTGTGGTGGTTCTACTACTGTACTGACCACAGAACTTACGACCGATGAAGTCATCCCTAAAGATGAACTGAGGTTTGATGAAGATGAGCTGTTTAGCCACTCGTGTCGCATCGCCTCCTCCGGTGTCATTCGTTTCTTTGCATCCCATCTGAGATTGCGAAAAGAATTATTGAGAATTTATTCTAAAGTAAGTTTTTTCAATTTTTTAAATAACGTGCAGAGATGTTAGAGTCATTTTTTACATGGGGATCCTTTTCATAGTTTAATACTCACTCTAGGCAACGGCTAACAAAGTCTACGAATAGTCTGTCCTTGCATCGAAGAGCAACAGCGACGTTCTTGCTTCCTGGCCATCTCTTTTTCCCCTTACTGTTAGTTAAGCATCTAGGACTTCCCTTGGAGTCTGTAATATAACAAAAAGATGATTAGATAGAGACGTACTTCTGGAAAAATTTGATAAAAGTATAAAATTGTTGAATAATATTACCGAAGAATAGTCTGCGGCGTGAGGCATGACTGATTAATTGATCCGGTGGCAAGTCAAGTACTTCCATAACGCAGGCTAACTGTTCGACTTCATTTTCACCAGGGAATAGAGGATACCCTGTGTAAAGTTCAGCGAGTATACATCCCAGACTCCACATATCGATTGGGGTACCATAAGGCAGGCCTAAAATGACCTCGGGACTTCGGTAGAACCTTGACTGTATATAAGTGTATACACGCTGGTGGCTGTAGCATGAAGATCCAAAGTCAATCACCTTTATTGAGCTACTACCGCGTTGTTTGAGCAGCACGTTTTCCTGTATTTAAAATTTATTTATTCAACAATATTTCGGGAACTAATTGGACATAATTATATAAAGAAATTAAAAATTGTGTTCATTGTATCATCCTATATTATTAATTACAGCTTTATAACAGTAAATTGATCAAATACTAAAGTGTGAAAATTATTGAAATTTTTTCTTTTTTCTGTTCTTTTAAATCAAATTATGCAAATAGTTTGGAAGAGTATGAAAGTACCCTAATTTATAATTATTTGGTGATAAATACGAGATATAAAATATATTATTACCGGTTTTAAATCACAATGTATGATATTTTCCCTGTGTAGAAGTCTCAGGCATTGAATGAGGGAGTTAGCGAATCGTCTAATGAGACTAAGACTGAATCCTTGGTAGTTGTTCTTTTTTATAAGTTCGTATAGGTTTAAACTGTGGAAAATAAGGAAAAAATATATATAAATATATATATATAGAAAAATAAATATATGAAAAATTGAAAATAATATTATGATTGATAATGAGTTATCTAAATAATGAATATAAAATATACCTCATAAGTTCAAAACTGATGCATAAATGATTTCTGAAGTAAAAATACTCTAGCATATGAATGACGTTGTGCGAAGTGTGGGCTTCTTGATCTTTCTTTCTAAGATGGTCCAGGATTCTGACTTCGATTAGTGCCTGATGATGGAATCTCTTCTTGTTTCTATTAACGTAATAAAAATAAATAAATAAATAATCATTAGAATTTTATAAAATTCAGACAGTAATTTAATCATTTCTGTGACAATCTCATTAATTACCTGATAATTTTAATCGCAATATGTTGTCCAGTCTTGTGATCAAGAGCTCTGATAACTTGGCCAAAACTACCTTTTCCAATGACTTCTAATATTTCGTACCTTTAAATTTTAGAGAAGAAAATAAAAATAAAATAATTAAATAACGTGGGGGAAGAAAATATGAAATATATTATTTGCCATAAGATCATATTTTACATTAAACTTTATATTTGTGATTTATTAATAATAATATTATACCTGTATGAGATATGGTCGTGTAAAACTTTGTTGTAACTTCCATTGTCGTCGTCATATCCACCGTTTTGCGAGGCTCCTTCTTCACCGTGAATTTTACAAGCCTCTAATCCCAAGTACCAAATTTCTGAATATTTTTCAACTTCAGCTCGTTCAAATTCCGTCATTCTAGACCCGTAATACTTTAGTGCTTCTTGGGGTGTCATGGGCAATCTCCTCCCTGTATTTTTTTTTTTCATTATTTATTATGTTATAGGGTCTATTTTATTCATGTATCTTATAGTTATACTAATAAAATGATATTTTTAATAAATATATTTGGTTTTGGTTTTATTTATTTTTTTCCCAATTTTGCAAGACATGATCTTGTAGGGAATTAAATTCTCTGCAAAAATTGCCTTCAGAATCAAGTCTGTAAAATCCAATAATGAAGTAGTTATAGGGGTTGAAAATTTTATCTAAAGGCAATTTTTTTTTTTTTTTAGATAATTTCATTTCCCAAAAGATCGTGTTCTACAGAATTGAAAGAAAAAAAAGATAATAATAATAATAAAAGAAATTATATGACCAAGTAAAAAATAAATATCGATCTAAAATTAATCAACTTGGTATTATATGTTCATAATATTTACCGTAAGCATCGAAGTGGGTCCCTGCATGAAGAGGATCGTGTAGCATATTGTGATTATTATTTAACGTTGAATTGTTAGCGTTGTTACCATTGTTGCTGTTGTTGTTATCATGTCTCTCCAGACGTGTCGCTTTAGCCAATCCGAGAGAATTTAATTTCTGAATAACAAAAAAAACAACAACAAAAATTAAAATCTTATAAATCGATATAATTAAACCATTACCAAAGTCGATTAGAATTACTCATTTAAAATCAAATCTTAAAAAATAGAAAAAAAATCGCATACATATATATATATATATATATATCGTCGATAATTTTGATTACAATGAATTATTCTACTATACAAACATAAGATATCTCGTCAAGATCAAATTCTATCTCTTTTTTCTTTTTTTTTTTTTATATATATACGAACATGACGCGGTGGTTGTCATACGCCCTATACTAGATTTTCAATATGCAGTTATGCTGCTTGCCTTGCGGCATCTTTGCGTTAACCAGTGGGTCGTGTAGTAGGTAGCCGTTAGATAAACCCGTACCTTTCTAACGCAGCTGCAACAGCAACAGCAGCAACAGCAGCAGAAGCACAGAGATTAATACACGACGGTACGGTGTGAAAAGTGAATGTAGGTAAATGCCTTATTGAAGTAAACGGAAGTAAATATTTTTTTTTTTTTTGTCGAATCAAAAGAATAGAAATTTCAGTTTTCGTAATAAAGTTTGTAAAAAAAAAAAAAAATTGCACTAATTAGATATTTATTTTACGTGGGAATCGCGGACGTACGTGAAAAATGATACTTTTTTTTCTCTCTCTCGCTCTCTATAATGAAGAAGAGGCCTTCGTCACGTAAATTATAATAATGATTTACGTATGTACACGTGCAGCATGAACAACAGGAGCAAGAAATCGCGTTTTCACCAGATAGATGATTGTCTGTAAGGCCCCCTGACCCTCCTGAAGCGATAAATTGAATGCTGACGCAAGGCGGCGAGTTTGTCTGATATCTTGTCCCGATCATATTATAGGTACACCTCTATAGAACTTGTGTTCCTTATAAAGTCGCAGTAACTGCAGTAACAATGCGGTATTGGTACCGTACTGTCCTGTCCTATACATATATCTACTCGCGTGGAATTTCTCTTGAACAAAGAGTTATTTGTTCAAACTAACATTTTATAAGGCTCGATGAGATCGTGATTAATAGACAGGTTGACGGAAGTGATTAATTCCGTATATTGACTCAATCGCGAAGATTCATTGGCGATAAGTAAGATACTCAAAAATTGAAATTGGTTATTATACCCGGAGATTCATTAAATAATAGAAAATAATAAAACTAGTTTCTTCTTCTTTTTTTTTTTTTTTTTTATCTTGAGATTTTTTTAGTTATCCTTATAAAGTGAATCCTTAAATTATAGGCCGATATACTACGTCAATAGTAAGTGAAGTCTGTGAAGAGTATAAAAATAAGAAGAAAACTAAAAGATTTCATCGCCTTATATCGCAATAATGGAGAAGAGATCACAGTACGAGGTCAACTGCCTTTGGAGAGTATATAAAAGAAAATTGGAAAACCGGAACTTCGTGCTGTACGCAGACTTTAAAGTATATATTTATTATTTACCTATATTTCAAATATCAGCAAGCTACTTCGATTTCTTTATAATTATTATTTTTTTTTATTCATTTTTTTTCAAACGATTCTTAATCATTTCAACGATTATTATGATGATTACCTATACTAACGCGTGTACCAATAATATGCAATTAACGGTTTTAAAAGATCCTACCGTACCATTTAGGTCAGAGAAACTTTGAAGGTGGTTTATTTTTAAATCGAATATACGAAAGATTTTCGTCGACTTATAAGTGCGGCTGATCGAACGTAAGGCAGCACACTTGCAGCAAACGAACGATAATAGTAGTTTATCACTAGTTAATAAATTTCACCTGCGCCCCCGCACGTGTTTCTAAATTTATATTCACATTATATCGCGTAATAACCGAAATTGAACGAACCAAAAGAAATTTGAAAAAAAAAAAAAATATATATTCTTTATAACAAAACAACGTTAATTTCAAAAATAAAATTAAAACACACCAATTTATTATTTATAGAGAATTCGGAAAACGAGAGAAAATAATTATTCGATCAACAGCTGGGTCAGGGGCGAATTTATAACTATAGTCATCACTCGACGAGTTTAGAAGCCGAACTAATTCAGGTAGGAAATCGATTCGTATGAATTATAAAAGTGGGAGAGCAGCTATCGCAAAAAAGAAAAGAGCAAAAAAAAAAGATCATAAATAAATAAATATAATGAAAACAAGGAGAATGAGATTAAAATTCTGAAAAATCTATAGTTACGATATGTGAAAACATGTTTAATAAATTATTCAAAATTTATAAACCGTCCAATTCTTTTTTTGTTTTACACCTTTTTCTTTCCCTCTTCTTACTTTTTTTTTTTTTTGTATTTTTCTTCTTCTATAATTAAATACTGAGATTTATACATGTATTTTTATATTGACATCGCCTTCCTGTGGTCCATGTATGAACGACAAGTACTTAGGACTGTCACTGCAGCGTCATTTCGTGACTTCCGTTGGCGCTTGGAGTGCATAGAGCAAAACAATGCTCTTTGTATAATTGACGCGAGAAAGCACGCGTCTTGAATAATTATTTTATGATACTCAACGCGAGAGAGAGGATGTTAGAAAACAAAATTCAAAAAAAAAAACAAATAGTAGAAATATATTTTGAGGAATAAAATTTCGCAGGATCAATTATATCTAGCCGTTTTTTTTTTTTTTAGACTCGGTTTTTTTATTTTCACGCTAATAATCAAACTACAGAGTCCTTGGCACGGCACTGAGAATCCGTAGTGCCAGGAAATAGTCATTTATATATATAATATATATGTGTGTGTATTTTATTATCTATACGGGAAAAGAGTTTCCATAGACCGTATCTATTCCCTGTCTCTATTCATCCGTTGTATAAAATTTTGAATAAATTTTTTTATCAAAATTAACTCAAACTTTAGTTATATGCAAGAAAAAAAAAAGTTAATTCTATATATTTATTTATTTATATTTTTATCGCGATTCGCATTTCATTGGATTCGGTATTACATGTATATATATATATATATTTTATACTCGCGTTATCCACCCGGAGTCTTCTCTGATCCACTTCGACCAATCGACTTGCCCCACTTTCTTTCACGAAACAATTTTCAACGACAAGTATAACGTGAACAAAAAATCCTTGATCATTGAATGACAAAATTTTATAGCAACGATCCAAAATGATCATTTCGTGTATTATAACATTGCAAAAAAGAAAAGAAAAGAAAAGGGATAAATCAAACCGTTCATCATGATCAAATCTCTGGTCAATATCGTGTTGATTGTCAGATTGGTTGAAATCCGAAGTATTAAAACTCTATTACGTATATCAAGTGCGATTTTATATGATTAATCGTGAGTACCAAAGATACTGAAGGTTGTTCTATTGTCGTCAAGTATATGTGAAAAAGAAAAAGAAAAAGAAAACGAAAATAAGAAGAAAAAATAGAATAAAGATAAAGATAAAGATAAAGCTTGAGGAATGTTTCTATATAGATAAGTTTCCCAAGACTGTTAGCTGAACGGTAATTGCTGTAACACGATCACGTAATCTCTCCCTACCCCAACTACAATTATTCCGCACTCGAAGGTCCTAGCGTAATTTTTTTATTTCTTTTTTTTTTTTTCTTCTAAATCGTGTATGCAATAAGTTTGTCAAGATTTTTGAACTTTCGACGAAAAAAGAGGAACTTGAACTGCGTTTCAGTTTCGCATATCTTTATACATATCTAATGATAAATAATAAGGTGGCTATAAAGCTATAGGAGATACTTTCTAAACTCGGTTTCAGATTCTGATTATCTCGTAGTTCTCCGAGTCCATAGATCGATCCTGTAGGCGACCGCATATATGCAGAATTTTTGCACGGTGGGTTATGCGTGTGGGACCGTATAGTCACGTAATAAAGTAGTCGTTATTATATACGTATAGTTTTGCGGTTGCAACACGCTAAAGTGTTTAGAAAAAGAAGACGTACGTGTATGTATAGGTAGAAGTAGAAGTAGAAGTAGAAGTAGAATTACAATTACGCAATTTAATAATTAATATACTCGAAACGCAGCCTATTCGTAATTAGAATTTATTTATTCTTTGATAAATTTGATCCTTAAAATTTTTTTTGAAAATATTAGAAAAAAAAAAAAAAACAAAGACCAAGAATTATCTATAGAAAAACCTCCGAGCCCTATGTGCCAAGTCTAAAGTTAACTCAAGAATAAACGAACGCAAATTGAAAAAGAGAAGAGGAGACCTTGACGAAATATTTAAAGATTAAAACTAAACGTTAAAAAAAATATTTGACTAATTTTGTTTGTTTTTTTTTTCTTTCTTTTTTTGGCAAAAATTGTCATTTTTAAAAATTTTTTTCTATGCTCACCTCATGCGGCACTGAGTTGTTCTTAGTTCGGCTAGCGTTTGTCGAGTTGTTGATTGACGAGATAGACGTAAGGGTAGCTGAACCGACGCCAACGACAGTCTTGCTTCCAGTTTTCGTTCCACCTCCACCAACATCTTTGTGCAAAGCTCCCGGACTCTGAAATCAGGTCATAATATGGTAAAATATTAGTTAAAGATATCGAACTGTCATGTCATTTCATATATATATATATATACAATTGTCTTGGAATTTTATTGACTAAACGAAGAGAAATTTTTATTTACTGAAAAAATAAAAATAAAAAAAAAACAATATTATAACTAAACTTGAATCACGATTCGATGAACATATTAATTGTGTAACGGTGAAAATTTATTTAAAATAAATAATCGAGTTTTGCAAACGTTCAGAATAATTACGCGAGTTGCACATACATGTATATAATATAATATAATATAATATAATATATCGTCAAGTGTATTATAAGATTCGCTGAAGAACGTTTCATTCTACACTGCACGCATCTTCTCTTTTTATTTTTCTTCTACTTCGTCTTCTCTTCTCAGAGTTTGCACTGCTATATTAGTATATTAGCGTGACAATAGCTGTGTCGAGTAATGTAATAACTACACAACTTGAACAGTTCTCTGTATTACAAAACAGTATAAATTGTAATATGAATACCAACTAACGGTGGTTATTCACTTAACGCATATATATGTGTATCAAAGAAATTGCTGACACCACTGTCTCCAATCATTATCTAATTTCCTATCAAAAATAAAAACATTTTAAATTTGATTAAAAGACAAAGAAAAAAAAACATGTCAAGTTTTCATTTTCATCCTAAATATATATCTATACATTTTCTTTTTTTCTTTAGATACGAAAATTGATAAAATGGGATCTTTACTCGCGTGATATGCTTTTCGACTCACACACACATATACGATATGATTGTTAAACATATACCGAGTACCCGGTCAGTCCGATAATATTTCCCAGCATTTTTTCTCATCTACGATCAGGTTGCGTCTATATATCTAATTTTAACGTGTCTGTACGAGGCGGTCAGATAACTTTACCAAAACGGAGAAAATTATCATTTCAGATAAGCGTCAGAATTTTCCCTGGTATTTACGAGGGCAGAGATTTTATACATTTTATTATTTACTACCCTAATGTTGAAAGAAGAAGAAGAAAAAAATATATAAATACTGGTCAATTTTTCTTTTTCTTCTTCTTTTTCTTCTATGTGACGATGAATAAAATCATTTAAATTACCTTAATATATTTTTCCGACTGATTATTAAGACACACACATTCGAATATAATTTCCTTGACCTTTAATTTCTTCTTAACCATTTCACCAAGTCACAATATAAATAATATACTTTAATAACAATCGTTGGCATTCGGTATTTAATTACTTAATATAATACGCGTTGGGTAACAGTATATAAAGACGATCCAAGGGGTATCGCGTATCCTCCTCACGGGAAATGTTTTCAGTTCAAACTTGGACTAAGAACTGCTGATTATTACAGAGTGTTCATAAGCGATTTCTAATACTTATGATACAAGATCCATATAATGATGCGTTATCTTTTCATTTTTCTTTTATCCCCTAATTTTTTCATTCTTTCTCTCTCTCTCTTTCTCTAAAACTTCTATGAATTATTACGTATATCGATCAGTATATTGATAACACATACATTCATGTATATATTATATCTACTGATTTCTAGGTCATTTAAGTATATAAGTGTCTATATACACACACACACACACACCTGTATAATATAAGTGATACCGTTTAAACACGCGTTTAATCTGATTTATCAAATACTACGTCATATGACGACGCTATCGCGTTGCAGGTTTATATTTCCAAGAATTATTAATCAATATATCCTTTCTTCGATAATAATAATAAAAAAAATAATAAAAATAGAAATAAAATTAAAAATCGTTATATCCGGTCGAAAAATCTCACCCTATTGAAAATGTTGCAATAATTAAAACCTGTCAGGATCGCGTGGGTTATCTAGTCTCGAGCTGGTGATCGGCTTCTACGCAAGGCGATGAAATAAACTAGTTACGGAAAACTTCTGGATCAAGTATTTACACCTACAAGATTAATTTCGTTTACCATATCAGTAGACCCAACCTCGGTGTATAGACCATAATATGCCTACGGCATTTTGCTACGATCTTGTATAAAATACAGCGGAAACTATCGAGAGGACGTTGAAAAAAAAAAAAAAAAAGAAAAAAAAAAAAGTAGCTTATTCAAGGAGGTTGTTGGTTTTTTTTTTTTTTTTTTGAAATTAATTAACCGATTCGATAGTCGCGAATGCAGGAAGTGACTTTTAGAATAGCTTACTAATACTTTGAAGGTTGAAATTAGCGATATAATTTCATTGAAAAATTTCTATTCAATATTATAAGACTATATAGAAATGTTATAAGATGATCGATCAAATGATATACAAGAATATAGAAAGGAAGTTGGGTGAGTCGACTACTCTCAAAGGTCCTTGAATAATCATGCTGTAATAATTCGCTATATATACTATATGTATTCGAACAACTGCATATTCGCGTATTGTTTCCATATAGTATGACGATGATCTTAGTCACTCTTTTGACAAATCATTTATTTATTTATTTATTTATTTTTTTACGTATTACGGTTAATACGGTAGAGAGTTTCACGGTTCAGAAGTCCCTAGTGTAATAATCAGACCGGAACTCGAAAGGCACCTTTGTCAAGCCCTGTAAAGTTCGCATCACCACATGTTGCATACGTTTTATAGGCTAAGGCGATATAAGGATTGCATTTATTCTGCAACAAGGTCGATATATACAAACCTCGTATTCAGATATCAAATCTGTTCTTTAAATTCTCAATTTTCTTTCATTTTTTTTTTTTTTTTTTACTTCTTTTTCCGAAACTTATAATACACCTGGTGTAAAAAGACAGGTGATCGAACAAGCTTATAATATACAAAAACGATTATAGACCTCTATAAGAGCTAAAAGCCCCGCAGATGTTCCCGTTTAATTCCACCTGCTGACCCTCAGGGGCTACTACTTGCACAGTCCAGTCGACGCTTTCAAGATTTAAGATTTAAGGTTTGAGATTCATCGTGTAAAAATCGACCATGTAGCAGCTGCTCTCTCCTCCCCTACGGTGATAAAGATATGTAAAGGAGTTTGATTTTACTTTTTGAAAAAGGCGAGGTTATTCATTGTTAACTTAAGTGTTTCGAATTTCATTTTTTATATACAATAATAATCAAGGGTATCGCATAATTCGCGTATCTATATCTATAAGTATATCGAATATCCCTATAACCCTGCTGCATGATTTAATGCGCTTGTCAAAATCAGTAAAATTTATCATAGATCGTAAAACAACAAGACGTGTTCGTCCTTCGATCTTTCTTTATCTTTTTCTTCTTCTTCTATCTCTCTTTTTCTTCTAATTGTTACAGATCTTTATTTCATCTATAGATCATAGATTTTTTTTATTGTAGAAAAAGAAAAAAGAAAAAAAAAATCATTTAAATAGACTCTCTCTCTGTGCACCTCGAGGCATTTAAAGAGATATCCTAGCTAGTTTTCGAATACAGAGTCAAAGTGCCAACTACAAATGCTGTAGGTTTTACGACCATAGATACGCGAGATAGTTCATGAAAGTTAAATAGAAATTTACGAACTACACAGAAGAGAACTGGGCAAACTACACATCAGTAACACACCTCCTCGGGGTTGGTTGGTGAGAATAATCAACTACATTATATACTATATATATGTATATACTATATAAACCTATGGCTTTCAACTGTACAAAAACTTTCTTCTTCTTATTCTTATTCTTATTCTTAGTATTATTTCGTACGACTTTTTAATTTTCGTTTTACTCTCTTTTTATTTTTCTTTTCGTATCTTCGCGACCCATATCCGAGGTGTATTTTAGTCTTTTCATTTAATTTCATTTACTTTTATTAATATTAGTTCAATAATTATTACCACACTGCAGATTGCCGCCTTTAAGTCTATAGAGACGCGTATGAAATATAAGAAAAATATAATCTAGAATAAGAATTGAGGCCGATTAAAATCCAAGGCAACCATATATAGCTATAAATATATATATATTTATATATAGAAGTTAATTTATTTATTCACCGTAGCTCTTCTCTTCCTGGTCATCGTACAATATAAAATATGATACACATACATAATATATATATATCTGTGTATATGAAATTGTCCGTACGGATACTATGATAACGTTAACTAAGTGCAGCTGTTCTATAAATCTAAGCGTATAAAAATTTGTCTTATGACTCTCGTATGCGCGAGTAATAATTGTCACGCAATTTATTATAGTTTCACAATTATTTAAACCGTATACTGCAAGGGTTGAATAAATATCATTTGTTGATATTGAGATTTTCGCACTTTGACTAACGAGAATCGTATAAATATCTCAAAGTCGTAAAGTAATAGCTAGAAAGAGAGAGAGAAAGAGAAAGAAGAAGAAGAAAGAAAAATTAAATTAAATTAAAAATTGGGGTAAAAGTATTCTGGTGTATACGATAAAATTCGAACTTTCACAGCCTTCGGTATAAAGATGCTGAAACAAACAATAAGATAGAAAGAGAAAGAGAAAGAGAAAAAGAAAAAGAGGGGAAAATAAGGCTGCAGGTACAGAAAAGAGTACCGGAGGGTAAGAGTGTAAGAGAGATCGTACGTGCTCGGAGTCTGTAGAGATGATCAGAGGGCGTGGAAGCAAAGCAGAAGAAGAGAAGAAGAAGAAGAAGGTTGTCGGAGGTACAGAGAAGAAAAAGAACCGAAACAGGTTATCGAATTAAAGCGATACACCCGGGGCGATGTATGTATGTATGTATGTATGTGTATACCGTATATAACTCATTTTTCAACCTTATTCTCGATCGTGGAGGCTACCGTCTTTTCTTCTCAAAAGAGTCTTTGATAAAAATGATAGATACGTCTTTTCTTTTTCTTTTTCTTCTTCTTTTTTTCTCTACGATTATAATTTCAAGTCAAATTCAAAGTTTATGAAAGATTCTAATGGCCTTTGAAAAAAAAAAAAAACAAAAAGAAAGAATAAAAAAACTAGTTTTATGATTCTCTCTCTCTATTTTTTTTCAACTAATGATGTAATAGACGAGTTCAAGGACGTTGATGCTAAACTAGATAACGACGAGAGTTCGCATATATAGATATTGTGAATTTTTTTTTTTTTTTGTTTTTTTTTTTTCAAACATATTTCTGTACATTGTTATAGATATAATGTAGTCGTATAACGTGTCACACTGAGAGGGTTAACGCTCTTTGAACCTATCGTGTACACATACCTATATACCTACCTATATGTGTGTATAATAAAAAAGTGTGAATATCGTTGTATTTATAGGTCGTTAGAGAAACGACTAAAGGACGGCAAGCAGCAAGCAGGCAGACAGGGTAGCGCGTTTTGTTGTATCGTATATAGAATAAAGCAAATAAATAAATAAATAAATAAATGCCTATAATATTACAATGAATATCATTATTATACGTACTACAATCGTATATTTACGGAGATGGATGGATGGATGGATGGATAGATAGATAGATAGATAGATAATGGAATTCGGCATTACGACATATATGTATAATTATGTCGCCTAGTTATCCCACGTAAGACACGTGCGAAGCTGCACATCTTATTCATTTCTTACTTTTATATATATACTATCTATCTCTATCTCTATGTATCTCGATTTCTCTCACTCTCGTAGTATTTCCTATACGTAAGAAAACCGTAGAATATAATGAAGCTCAAAGACAAAGAGACCCGATCATATATCCCAGGCTATCTAAGGTCTTACACATAGTGACGAGAAAAAAGATAAAATAAAAAAAAAAAAAATGAAATCAGAAGAAAAGAAAAATTACCACATATGCGTACGGTGTTCATCTATATTGTGTAATATTTACAGTAAATTTTATACATACTATATGTATATTCTTTTTTTTTGTTATCTAAGCGATGCATACCGAAGTTCATTCATTTATATCTTCTAATCGCGAATAAGAAACTTACGATCTATATTTCTTCTCTCTACTCGTAGGGCGTCTCGTTAATATATATATATATATATTAGTAAAGAGATAGGTAAATCGGGTTATTAAATTATACTCACAGCGTAGAGGGACTTCAGTTTCACGTGGTTTAGGGCCGGGACATCGACCATAGAGCATTTTAATAAAATAGTCGTAGTTTGACTAGGCATTTTCAATGATTTATTATAAGATAATAATGAGAGACGAGAAAAAAAAAAATAAGGAAAGAAAGAGAAAGAAAAAAAACCCCGACAAACTTATAATATCGAGTTTATTCACTTTCGATAATAAATCTCACTGTTCAACTAACTCGCCGACCATTTGTATAATAATATAAAAATCTACTATAAGGATATACCTCGTTATTTTTATTTATTAATAATTTATTTAATCTTTTTTTACCACACATATATAATATATTTATTTAAAAGACTGAATTCAATGATCTTTTTTCTTTTTTTTTTATATATATATATATATTTTCTTCTTATTTTTCACGTTAAAAAAAAACAAAATAAGACAAAAAAGATCAATAATCAATAATTTCACCACTTTATTATTATTATTATTATTATTATCGTTGTTGTTGTTGTTATTATCTGTGACAATCGCGATCGCGAACCTCTCTCGCCTGTGATAGTCCTTCGCGCCCGAACGCCAGACTATAACACACTGACTTCACTGGCAATGCCGGACTGAGACGTTCCGTATTCACTATACCCGGAGTAGTGGGGAGACCCGTTGTAAGTACCGAGGTCTGACTCTCGTCCGACTATAACGCCTGCTATCACTGTTCCTCGTTCTACTCACATTCACGTATGTACCCGCGTATCTGTAAGCATGACCCGGTACCCCGCGGGTCCTTTAGTACCAAGAACCTAGACTCCGACTTTTAGAATACGCGTAATATTCTGGGGATACGATAATAACCGCAGCAGCTCATCAATGCATACACTCTATTTCGCCGAATGATTATTTTTTCCAAAATTCTTTTCATCATCAGAATTCAATTTGAAGTAAAGATATTCTTTTTTCTTTTTTCTTTCATATATTTCTTAAATTAAGTGGATGACAATGATATAATTATTCCAATGTCAATATATATTCACATATATATATATATATAATTATATTCGTATAGAGATGATATTTTGCGTACTGTTATAATACCGTTGACAAGTCTATTGTTTGCAATTTCATTTCATTTCTTTTTTTTTTTTTTATTATTCTTTATTAGAGTGCTTTGACCGTTAGTTGACAAAGGGAAAACGTCCAGTGCAAATTCTGTACTACCTATATATATATATATATAATATACATATATGGATACCCTATACACGCACGTCCTGGTATTTATTATACTAACTAAGAGAGCCGGAATGACAATGAGTTTGGATATATCGTCGGCTAAACGAGTTTGTCTTTTTATTTTACTTATGAAGAAAGGAAAAAAGAGCATATTGATAAACTAGATTTTTAATTTCCCCTCCCCTCCCCCTTTTTTAAAATTGATTTTCTATTAATTTAAAGCCCGATCAATTTTTCGTTAAAAGACCCTTGAAACAAGAACAAAAAAAAAAAAAATGAGACGACGCTCGGTGGTTATTCACGTGCGAATTTCGCCGCTTGGGATAGCTGTACCTGGATACGTGTGACCCAAATTTATAGACAACGAATCGATACAATCGACACTCGTCACTTCGTTTTTGATTCTTAGTTTGTTCGTTTTTTATTTTTTCAATTTTTTTTTTTTTATTATCATTTGTATCAGTCGTTTTTTTTTTTTTTCTTACAGTCTAGATCGACGAGAGACAAAAGATATTCGGTGAAATTACCTCAATTAGAAGAAAAAAAAAATTGAATAAAAAGGTAAAGAAAAATGATAATAAACTGCAGCCACACCTTGACTCCATGTCCTCTAATTCGCGGTAATTATAATTCTGGGAATTGACAAAAAAAAAAGAAAAAAAATTAAAATCGCTAATATACGTGTGCGCGGTTATCGAACTGTCCGAAATTACCTCGATAAGATTTAAATCGTGACTCGACGAATAAACGGAATTATTTTTTATCTTTATTTTTATTTTTTTTCCAAGGATTTTGGCTTTCACTTTGGTTTTTGCTGAATCTTTGGGTCCTAGAAAATTTCAGGAATTTGTCAAATTTGTAATCGTTTACTTTTACTATTCCAGAAGCTAACTGGACTATGAATTATGACTCGACACACGACTCGGACCAATACCTGACGCAATTATACTCAAATGAGTCATTCAGTTTACTACATTTAGGTAGATACTTTGGAGTTCGAACAATCCTGAACTAAATAGCCATACTTCCGTCTTTAGGCGTCATGACATTCCATACAAAATTTCAAACTACCATATGTATATATACACCACAAGGCCTTTTTCCTTCTATTTTCAAACAAACGGCGTAAACCTTTTAGATTTCAGCCTTTGATCAGTGGGATCAGAGTTCTTTTTTTTTTCTTTCTTTCTTTTTCTCCTATTGTTTCTTTGTAAAATAAAATAAAATAAAAAAAAAAAAAAGATCTACAATTTTAACTACGTGTGTATATTTTTTTATTCGAAAATCCATATAACCCACTTGATTTTTTATATAATAGTACCCTTATGATAATTTACAGCCTCTCACATATATATATCGTATGCATCAGAAACCTAATTTAATCTAAAATAACAGCGTTGGGTAAGAATCCTTTTTTTTTTCACTCTCTTTCTCTTTTCGAACTAACCGAAGGCGTTAAATTAATGCTGAAAGGGTTTTTTTGAGAGAATAGGTCACGCTGAAACGGGATAGAATAATATTTTCTATTGTTTTAGTATATGTATATATATATATATGCATAGTATATAGGTTCAGGCGTTGCTCAAGGGTCGATTATCTAAGAGAAACGTGGAAATTTATTTCATGAAAATATATTATATAGTATATTTAGACTCCGTCATAGATTTTATAAAAATTTATTGCGGGCAGTATTAAACTTTTTCTTATTTTACTTCTTTTTCTTCTTCTTCTTCTTAGTCTATACGACGGAAATTCGATTTCTAGATACTATTGCCTGATGATAATGACATTACGGCTTATAGAGTTTTACGACTATGAGTTTGTAGCTTTTCTGGCTATATGGATTTATTTTATTTTTCCATTCCATTCCATTCCATTCCATTCAATCTCTCTCTCGCATCGTTTTTAGGATTCTACGTTTTTCTATTTCCGCGCGTCCGGAATACCACCGATGTCTATTTCGGCGACGCTGCACGTGTTAAGAGTCGCACGAGGAGAAATTAAAATTGTCCAGATTTCGAAGTTGAGAAGATAAGAAGAAGAAGAAGAAGAAGAGAAGAAGGATGTAAATATACCCGCGACACAACAACGTTTTAGATTTCATATAATTTGATAATCAGTCAAGATTTACAAGTTTAAGAATTGATAGAATTTTAAAAAAATCCCAATTTTTCAAAATAAATTCTCATCGAATTTTTGTGTATACATTGATATCGAATTAAAAATTAAGTAAAAAGAGAAAATAGGAAACCGATTAGGACCTTCCGTTCTGATTTTTATTATCTATGTTCCGACATAGCTGTAACTATGGTTTACGTAGAAAAAGTGGAAAAAAGTGGAAAAATACTGTCATTACTGCATTTATCAATTTTCCGATATCTGTAGGCGCCCCTGAAAAACCTCCGCTTTATGTTTCCACTTAAAACCTAAGTACACGCGTCTGAAGTCTATGGTTATCAGATAACGACATGTAGATAGTTCAATGCATCGCAATATTTCAGTTAAGTATATAAAAAAAAATAAAGTCGATTTTCAGGTTTATTATAGTGATCGATTATAGTTACCTAATCGTAAAACGAAAAAAAAAAAAAAAAGAAATCTATGGTCTCACAAAACGATATATAACAATAAAATCGAAATGACCATAAAACTGCGCCTAATAAATGTCTCAGAATTCAATAAAATTGACAAAAAAAACAAAAAAAAAAAATTTCAATATCAAAAACGAGTGTGCGATAAATTTTTTTTTTTTTTTTTAGTTTTCGTTTTATTTTGCGAATTTAAAAAATGCCCGATATATCTATCTTCTCTTAGGATATAGTATATATATAACAAACGAGATTTAATGTTGATAAAAAGATTAATCTTTATCGGCTAGTATAGCTATAAAATAATGGAATATAAAACACGTGTCTCGTTTATTTTTATATATATATATACACACACTTTATACTACGTCATATAAATTTCGATTTTTAATATGACGTATATAAATATGACTACCTGCTAAAGTACATATTATTTTTAAATTTCCACAAAATCACCGACATATACCTAATGATAATAGCTTACGGATGTAATGTGCATTATATCTAAATACCTATGATCACCGGAACAATTTCCTGGTAATAACTGTATAAATATTATACACGATGATTAATTTACCGTGAATTTAGAAAAAAAAAAAAGAGAACCGATAAGATTTGAATTTTAATTATTAATGAAATTAAATCGTCATACACTCAGGTCATACGTCACTTAATTATTATTTTTTTCTTCTTCTTCTCTTCTAGATAATTGTATTCAAGCTTTGGGCGCAATACTACGTCATTAAAATGTCTGGGAATCTCGCGATGAGGTGTCAAACAATAATTTATAAATAAACTGGTATAGGAGTCAGTCAGCTGTTCGCAAATCGCTACGAGATATGCGCGGAAGGTGATAATTTCACTTTCGCGATACGCGATGTAGGTATGAGTATTATACCTAGTACACCTATATATTCCAAGAAGTTACTACTTAAAACTCGTCGAATTATTGCCAATGATTTTTAAACTAAAAGTTACATCAAATTTCTAGAATTGATTTTTCATCATTTACACATATATTACGTTACATATGATGATGATGACTCATGTATACATACCTATATTATAAAGGTTTGTCTAATGTGCGATCATAAGTGATACATAAGTGGTTTATACGTGGTTTCATTATAAAACCACTATATCGTATATATGAATGAATGAATGAATGAAAAATCAACGTGACATAATAACTGCATCGTATCATCATCACCCGCGCATTACTACTACGCTATTATAACAAAGAGAAAAAGAGAGAGAAGATAGCAAGGAACTTTAAAAAAAAAAAAAAAAAATGTGAATGAATAAATGAATGAATAGATGAATGAGTCTGCCCACGCAGAGATTGGAGAAGGTGCGATCATCATTATACGCCACGTCATTTATCCACGTCTATCGCATATATATCGTTATACGTTGAAATATAGATGATGAATTGAATAAAATCATTCGTTTCATTCGAACCCCCCCAGTAGTTATTCTTTCGTTAATATATTTCACATCAAATTTTTGTAATAACGAGAAAAAAGAAGAAAAAAGAGTTAATTTAAAAAAAAAATTCTTTCTTCGCGACTGATGAAATTGTGGAAAAACCAGTCTGTACCTAACCTTTAACAAAATGATAATATAAATATAAATGCCAGATTATTATATGAGATGAGATTGCTCGACATTTGTATTCATATGAATTATATTTCCTTTCTCAACTAATAATAATACGACTACGAGGATAAGCGGGTTTATACCAGATTGTGAATAAAACCCGCGGAGATAGAAATATCAGTGATGACTACAAAAATGATTTTTTTCTTTTTCTTTCTTTCTTTGTTTCTTTTTTGATTTCGGCTATATTTTATACGAGTGGTAAAGTAAGTATAGTCGATTATACAAAACGAAATCAAAAATTACATGTGGATCTGCATATATATATATAGGTATATAGGGTAAAGAAAACCAGGAGAAACTATATGGCGAACGAACATGGTAAATATACACTAAGTAGTATATAACGCGCATGTATATGTATGTTTGTGTGTTTGTGTGTGTGAAGAGCAAAGTAAAACGCGTTTCTTTTTTAGCAAGAAACAAGAATTTCCAGAAACCTGACACTATGTCCTCAAGAGCTTTAAAGCCTAGGTGTATAAACGACGTTCTAAGAAACTGTCGCCATCTCCTGAGTACCAAGTGGCTTTCAAGATCCTCAATAATAAAAATAATAATAATATTAATAAAATAAGAAGAAAAAAATAAAATAAAATGTCTATCAATATTATCACCCAATCGATAGGTAAAGGTAAACGTCCTACTACGTATAGTATATTTAAAAAAAAAACAATTTCAATCAGGGATTATCAAAATTAATAAATAATAATATTGTTCATTAATAATAATTTTTTTATTTTTTTTACCGAATATATGGGGAAATAATGAAAAAAATAAAATGATTATTATTTGAAACAACAATGAGATAAATACTAATGAATAAATTTACTCAGAGTTCATTGCACTTATATATATATATTGTTGAATTATACTAACGCCGCAAGTGCAGCAGCAAGTCTTGCAGTCTAGAAGTAATAAATCAACGTAGGTTGATTATATATATCATTGATTATTCTTATGATCGGACTTATATCGACTATTTAGAACGTTAATTGAACATACATAGGGCTTTTGAACTGAATATAAAAAAAGAAGAAAATAAGAAGAAAAAGAAAAAAAGAAAACCATGTGAAATGAGAAAATTAGGACGACATTATGGGACTTTCGTATGAGTTTCACCCACTTATGTATTATATTACTTGAGATTATTTTTAAATCTAAGATCATGTTGTACAAGTGTGATGTTAGACAGAAACTTAATTTAGTATTACTTGAGTGAAATAGATGCAGTAGGTAGTTATATAGAATTTATTTATAGAAGTTGGGACACTCGAGTAACTCGTAGGCACACCATCCACAAGCAACAGCAACAGCAACAGCAACAGCAGCATCCGCGTTCTATCTGTTCTTTTACTGTCGGTGTTGTACTCGCGCTCACCGTTAACTATACTATTTTTCACTATATAAATATATAGAATATTTTATACAGAATTTTATACACTAATTTTTTCATTTATAATCCACAAAATAAAAAAAAAATAATGTGGGTAGAAAATCGTCACTTAGAATTAATTCGTTGATTAATTGATCTGTATATCTACATTGATGGTAATCGATATTATTACTCAATTGATTATTTATGAATGAAAGAAAAGATGGGAAAATATAGAGTGCATATATTATGTAGCACTACTACTTCGCGTTCGTTAAGCGAGAAATTCTCTACGTAGGTTCCTAATTACGCGACAAGGACGCAACAAGGACAAAAGGCGTAGGATATATATATAAGAAGAGGATTTTGTCGTATAGTATGTATAGAGGTACGTACATACGTATTTTACTTTACGCATATACGTACGTACGTGACTTCGAACTCATAGCTTGGCCGTTGCGGTTTGCGTGGGCCAAAGTTCATTGCGCCTCACTAACCGTACGCGCGCCACACCGCAACGACTCTTTGTTCTGCACATGTATCATTATCTATACATACTATATACCTAATACATATATATGTATATATATACATAATAATTCTGTCTTTCAACATTTAAAACATATTATTATATATATATATATATTTCCGAGCAGAAAAGTCCGATAGGAGAAATTGAACGTATTATATTATAAACCGCATTGACGGATTTCCGTTTTACTGTCCCTGTCCCGGTCCCTGTCCCGGTCCCTGTTTCTGTTTTCTCGCTTTTTCCTTATCGTATTTATTATGAATAATATTAATATTGTTATCATATATATATATATTGCAAAGAATTAACGACGCAACTAAGTCAATCTGACTTTCCTCATTTCATAATTATACGACTGATTATATTCAATATTATAAATCATTACATATGTTAATAAAAGATTTCCCCTATCTTATTATATTATATATTATAAATATGTACCTTGTCTTTATATATATACATATAATGCCCTATGATTCCCAGACAGCAAAAAAATAAAAGTGGTTTTGAAGACGTCAAATGCGTCGATTTTCTGACGTCCATATGACGTCTTTAAGACCATTTTCAATTTTCTGATATATGGTTTCTTCTTCTTCTTTCGCTGATAAATTTTACCGTAATAAATTATAAATTTCCTGGTTTTTGGTTTTAGTTTTTTTTTTTTTCCTTTTCTTTTTTTCTTCTGAATCTTTTCTATTAGTTCGATATATGTGAACATCTCGTGAGACTTTATTCCGATTTTTTCTTAATTCGCGAATATATTCTCTCGCGATTTGAGCAAATATTAGCAAATAATAGCGTTTTAATCTAATTTTTGAATTAAACCAATCGCTTCGAACGTGACTTAGCCGTTGTTGCAGCCGATATCGACTCGACAGACCGTGATCGTGATTAATCTACGTGAAGTTTATAAGATATTATAAGCTATTCGTTATAACAATTGTTTGAAAATTTTAATTCAACGCGAATCTCGCCACGCCACGTGTTAACTTTTACATCTATACATACATTATACATAAGGACATGTATATAACACGTCCTTAAATTGATCTTTACGAAGAGATCTCTAACTAACTAACTAACTAACTAACTAACTAACTAAGGTCTTTGGCCCCTGCACAGTTCGCGCGTGGAATTCGCAAACTCTCGATCGAGTGTTACCTTGCTAGAATTATACATGTATTTTATCTCACACGAATAAAATTGTTCAGAATTTATATACCGTATAGTTTCTCGTCTTCTCAAGTACGATATATATATATATATCTGTTTATAGGATAGACATATAGCCAATTCACCAATTGGACTAATTGACTCGTACATATAATAATCGTGAAATATAGTAGCCTATATAATAGACGGTCGTTTATAAAGTCACGAGACACTCTCGATATTACAAGTGTGATTTTTTTTATTGCTTCGAAAATAATTTGCCAATATTTTTTTTTTAATGATTCAAATTTTTATTCAACGATTAGTTTAGTGAATGACTAACTAAGAAGACTAGAAACATACGACTTTCCAATTCGATTGATTTACATTTTATAACCCTAGCCTAATTAAATAATAATATAATATATAAACGTGTCGTTTAGTAGAAAGTAATCGTATAAAATGAAAATGAAAATTTCTCATATAATTTTAAATAAATGAATAATTAATTAATTAATTATTGTAGGCAATTTTATTTCGTTAAATAAATTTATAAAACAAGATAAAGTAAATTTTCTAAAGCTCACCGATCGAAACTTGACGTTGAACAGCTCGGAGTATTTAACGAAAAATTTCATAACTTTAAACAATGATAAATATATATATCATAATTTTGTATATAATTTCTTTTCGATATTATATAATATCTAGATTTGAGAAAAAGTCGTGAAATAAATATAAATAAATAAATAAATATAGTATTGTATATGTTATAAGAAATGTATATCTATCTACATACACGTGTATATTGGCGAACAAAACTAAACTGCATGAGCAATGCAACGGGGTTTTCTGTCTACCTGCAGCTGGTAAATTTGCGTATGTGTATATATATATATATATATTTAAGTAGGTCTACTGGTTGAGTGCATAAAGTAACTCGAGTTAATGATTGGCTTACGAGTTTTGCTTGCTGGTTGTTAGTACTTAGAGTACTATTTTCAAAGTACTATAGAACGAATGAGAGCTACTGCAGAGAGTTAGAGAGTAGGGACGAACAGAGAGTTGCATTCCCTGCGTCGTCGTATTTTGAACAAAGTTACGTAATTTCGTATTTATAATCAAATTTGCGATTTTTTTCTTCTTTCGTTTTTTCTCGTTGTAATAATAATGATAAAAATTAGACGAAAAAAATTAAAAAAAATAATAATAATTATCTTTCCTAGATGCTAAAGCTAAGTAAAAAAAAAAAAGAAAAAAACGTGACTTAGATACACGGGGGTTTCTATCAGTTGCATAACACAACGAGAATCCGTATATATATATATTATACCGGCCAACTCTAGACCAGTTTAATATATAGGTCTTAGACCGTTGCCAAAAACTAAAATATACCTAGCCACCGGACCATCCGCGATTTGAATAGCCTCAAAGTACCCAAAGCATATATATTCCTAACCGCGAATAGCTACGCAATGCAGTTTATTTATTTTTATTTTTATTTGAATTTGAATTTTATTTATAAATATATCACATATCACGAGATGAAACTGACCTCGTCAAACCCGGATTAATCGTTAAAACGTGAACGCGAATATATCCGCGGATAGTATTAAAGTATTAAAAATTGATATCATGCCAAAAAAAAAAAAAAACACTTTATGTTTTACCTATATTATACAATTATAGTGGATTTCAAATATTAAATTTATACGTGTATGTGGTGGCAGGTGCAATTAGATACGATTTTATACTCCACGAGCCAACGATTGTATAATAGTCACACACATGTGTATATATGTATATATATATATATATATCTTAATGCTCTTAATTGTTTCTATAACGGTGGAAATAAGGCCGATGCACCGCGATTTCAACTATAGAATAAAGATAAATGCCAAGAATTTTTTTCGCGACCTATATATTTTCTTTATATATTTTGTCTTTTATATTTTTGGTGGACTGGATAAGATAATAAATCGATAGAAATAAGATCAAAGATCGTCCTATTATCCGTTTTTCATATAAATGATTCTTTTTTTTTTTTTTTTTTTTTTTTTATCTATTTGTTCGAGCTCGTCTTAGACTCGCGAAACAAGGATCTGCTATAAGAGTGTGGTGCATAGTTTCTCCGTGTTGTTTTTAACCCAGTTTTTGAACACATTTGTACGTTTTTCAAGACAGAGAGAGAGAGAGAGAGAAAAAGAGATATTGCTATGTGTGTCAAGCTCAAGAGTATGAGACACGTTGATAAAAATATAAAAATATGAGAAAAAATAAATAAAACGAAATAGCTGTATTATGTAACCGTAATATTTACCTAGACTGTGATTAACGATTTACTAATATATCGATTTTATACATAATTATTAAACAAAAAATAGTGTGAAATTTTTTTTTGAAATAAGTTGCAAATATTTACCCAACTGTTTGACTTAGTCGTGTTATTGGGGATCTTCGTCGTAAAGAAAGTAAAAGCATCAGGATAGTAAAATCCTACGTAATGAAATTATACGTACTTGTCACAGCGTGAACTCTTACAACTCTATACCGATAATGGAATTATTTTCACTAAGTATATAGGTAGGTATATATATTATTTTCATCGATGGTTGAAGTCTGAAGTAAAGTAAAGTAAAGCAAAGTAAAGTAAAGTAATTTATTTGACCTTGCAGCGAGCTTTTTAGTTAATGAATAATTCGAAAATTTAAGATTCTACGTTATTTTAATTAACGGTGTGATACTCGATCCCGTTTACCTGTAATTTATATCTAATTATAAGAGAATGTAAGGAGACTCGCAGTTGAGAAAATAAAAAACGCAACAAAACATGAAGTAAGGTAATTTGCATTACTGCAGATTTATTCGAGGTCTGGTGAACCGTAGCTAATCGCATGAACGACTGAACTGCGATTTTCTTTATTCGCAAACTCTTATTTCTTTATTCGTTTTTAGTATTTTTAATCCTTCAACGTCCTCTTTGTGTTGATCCTTTTACCTCCTACTTTTCTTCTTTTTCTTTTTCTTTTTCTTCTTCTCAGTTGTTTTTTTTTTTTTTTCTTATTTTCATTTTCTCACTGCAGTTTTTATTTTATTTTTATTTTTTCATTAAAACTCCTTGTCTCGTATTCCTTGTTGCTGGTAACTGTTAGGCATCTCTACTCTCGACTCTCGACATCTCCCATCTCTACTCATCTTATACGTATAGCTCTCTATACCAACGAACGACGATTCAAGTTCAAGTTTTTCTTGCATTTTGCTTCGGCCGCGAAATCTCGCTTTTGCCTCCTGCCTCCTGCCTCCTGCCTCCTGCTTCTGCTGATGCTGTTGCTCTTGCTGCATCACGAAGGATCACTTCTTTTTTTTTATTTTCAAACCAGTTTAACAACGCGACCTGCCCCCATATTCTTAACGTCAGTCTACTCCATCCAAAGGAGAAATACTTGCCAACCGAGGAATCGAGAATCAAGAATCGAGATCGGAACTCTACTACTACAACCAATACGCCGATGCGTTGTGACGGTCATCGAACTCACAAGATTATAACTACTTCATATACCAAATAAGAAATAAAGAAAGAAAGAAAGAAAGCAAGAAGAGAGAAAAAAAAAAAAAAAAAAAAGGAATGAAAAGTGGTAAATCGTCGTAAAAAAGAAAATAATTTCACAGTTTAAATATTAGACGAAAAAATGGGGAAAAAAAAAAAAAACAAGTAGAGACAAAATCGTTGACCGAGTTCTTGAATATATATTTAGAAAGTGAAAATATACGAAGAGAGTCTCTCTCTTTCTCTCTTTCTATCTTATCATTTATACATAAAAATGAAAAATAAGAATCTGAATAATTTCACTTGAAGTTTTTTTTTCGTCAGTAATTACAAAGGAAATGAAAAAGCTTAATAATCATATATTTATATTTATATATTTACCAAAATATCCTGCAGCGATACCGGCATCATAGCTGAACACGTAGACATTTCAACAATATATTTATATTATTATTATTATTATACTCTCCTCACGTTAATTAATGAAACAACGACGAAAAAAAAAAAAAAGAAAGAACTTAAAAACTTAAAAATGATCGTTTTTATTATTTTCGAAAAATCATTAGATTGAAAAAAAAAAAAATTCCCGCGCACTGGTAATCCTTAATTATTATATCTATAACGAACAATCATACCGGTAATGATTTCGTTTATTTTTTCAAACTTTTTCAAAAAATTCTTCTTCTTCTTCTTCTTATTATTATTATTATTTTAATCGCGAAATCGTCGATTAAATAAATCGAATCTTATTACGGATCGCGATCTGTTGTAGAATAAGGATCGAGTATTGATGTTAACAAAAAGCTGAATTTTCTGCATCCGGGATAACCAGGGTGTATATATCTATATATATATATATGGGGTATATAAATTCGCGAACACGTGGTTATATATATATTATACGAGAGACAAAAGAACCGACCAGATCCACAGTTTGTTAGACACTGTTTCAACCTCGCGGTTTCTGAGACCCGAAGACCCACCAGTGGATCTGATGTAGCTCTACGTCGTCGACGTGGTGTGTTTCTCCTCTGTGTGGTTACGGACACACGACCTTCTTCTTCTTCTTTCATATGTACTTCCTATATCAAATAAAGCTACACTCTCTCGGTTTCACGACTATAATCCAATAATACCTAACTACTACTACTTTGCTACTTTTAGTTCCCAATACTCTCGCGTCATTTTCCTGTATTTTACTATTTTTCATTTTTGCCATTGCTACAGCTAATTTAAACACCTAGCCTATCTTCCCGCACTCGTACGATCGCGCCCCCGTTCCTTTTAGCTACTCTAAAAGTTATGCTCTGAATAACCCCTCGAAGAAATTAATCAAGAATCGACGATTATTATCATTTTTTTTTTTTTTAATTTTTTTAATTATATGAAAGTATAATGAGGTTTAAAAATGAATTAAAAACGTAAGATAAGAAGAAGAAGAAGAAAAAAAAACGCACACACACACACTCACACGGATGGCAAATTTTTTTCCTTCGTTTTTTTTTTTTTTACCCACAAATAATCAGAGGAGTTTTATTAATTTTTACTACGCAGGTATAGTTCGCGGTGTTATACCTTAATAACGGTACAATATGAAGTAGAAAAATTTACAGCTCACTCTCACGCGATAAAAGTGCAGTAGGTCTGATTCGTAAGGGGGAAAAATAAAAATTAAAAAAATATGAAGTAATAATTTCTATCATAATTTTTTAAATCATATGATAGTTTCGAAAATATTTAATTTTCACGATATTAAAAAAAAAATTCGCGAAACTATTCTGACCACTAGGCTGGTCAGCGGAGAACTGATCGTTGAACAATGTCTGTATATCTATACGATGAGACATAACCGACTATACATACGCGATTAGTTAGGTACGTACGTACTCCACAACTTAAACTATACCTTATATACTCGATGAGTCTACCTTGTGTACATACATATATTATATCAATATTTGCATTGATACTATATGGAGAGAGTGTGTGTGATTGATGAAATTGTCGTGCATAAAGTTTAATTGAACGTTTACACGTAAATGAATAATTAATTTCGCTATCAATAGATAGATATTTATAGTATTACGAGGGTAATATTTTCTTGAATATATATATTTCTTTAATTAGAATTTCAAATATATATTATATACTATATGCGAAATATTGACGAATCGATAAGTAAAAATATCCAAGAGAGAGAGAGAAATTAAAATTTCTCAGTATGACTATTTAAACAGTGAATCAGTGTATAATTGTTCATTTTTTCAAAGAAATTCTCTTCTTCGATATATTGAGTCAAATAAATATATATTATATACACGTTCATATATACGTATTGCTATGACCTCGTGTAAGAATTGTTAATTATTATTGAAAAAAAATTATTTCAAAATAGTATAATAAAGGTGGAATTGTTATTTGTTTAAAAACGATCTTGAAATTTTTTTTTTCTTTTCTTTTTGTTTTTTTTTCTTTCTTGTGTTTAAGGAATCGAAGGAAACCGTTCGAAATAAGTAAACGTTATTGTTAAAATAAATATTTTTAATTTTGCTGAGTATATATATATATATATATATAATATATATATATATAATATAGAAGGCAACGGGTAGGTATATAAGACTCGTCTAGTCGTCGTTGCCAGTTGGATGATTACCAAGAATGCGACTTTACTCGTATCCTAGCTAACTGAGATTCCAACAAAGCGAAGAATATGTGCTCTGTGACTACTTAAACTGAAAATAATCTATTTGACATCTAACTATCATGGCGCCAACGTTTAATTAAACAACGCCGTTACACCATCATACATATTATAATATGTATAAAATTTAAAAAATAAAAAATGATTAAAGTTATCTACATCAAATTTTGATCCCTATACATCATCATATATATATTATTTAAAAATATTTTCTTTCCTTTTTTTTTTAATCTTTATCTCAATGGTGACAATAGACTTTAGATATAAATTTCAAATTCCGTATACGTAAAGTTAAACATTTACATTTATGCATGTGCATAGTTAGGTGTTTGTTGGATTTACGTGCCGTACAAGAGGCAGAGACACAGGGTCATCTCTAGTCATAGTGTATAATATGTACCTACTACACATCACGTGTCCGACTTTACTTGATCGGCTTCGACAAATCCAGTTTACTATTCCGTCGTTTTATGTATATATAAATAAATATATATATATATATATGTACACAAACTTGCTGATTCCGTTCTATAAGTAACTAGTATATATATAAATATATAAAAAATGAAATGAAATGAAAAGGAAAGAAAAATATATCACGATTTATACACATCATTTTTATACGTATATATAAAATAGTAAAAAAAATTGGAATCCCGGCACGCGTTGATATAGTCTATAAGGTATTCGAAGATTAGTCACGGACACATCCTGTCCAATCTCCACTCAACATACTATATATATCGTTATTTTATTTACAGCCATAAAGATAATCGAAAAAAAAAATAAAAAAAAAATAACTTTAGAAACGTGTATTGTATACAGGGTGTTACAACTAACTATGTCACCCCGACGGGTGATAATAGGGGGGACCTGAACTAACATTTTTGAGATATGAACCCATGTCCGGAAAGTTGACGTTACCTTGATGAGAGGGATTCAAAGTTTTTGGCGAACTCCTGCAACGCTTGCTCACAGGCGCAGCGAAATCGTCGAAGATCTAGAAATAATCTACGTCTGATTCAACTATTTATCAACAACATAATAATTCTAACTCAGTGTTTCAAATCTCACAGAAAATAAGTATTTTTGTCGTTATTTTCAACGAAAAACAACCAAGTTGCATTTGTCTGTATTAAAGACAATCCGGGAGTGATAGAAAGAGTGAGGGAGTCTATGCTTCGTCGCTGCAGACTCTGCGTCCAGCAGAATAGGGGGCACTTTGAACGCTTGCTACACTGATAACTGTCGTGTTGTGAGTGTTTTTTTTTTTTTTGTTTTCTTTACGTTTCACCAAAATATGTGATAATGGAACTTGGTTTTTCGTTGAAATTAACGACGAAAATACTTATTTTCTGTAATATTTGAAATACTGTGTTGGATTCATTATGTCGTTAGTGAATATTCGAATTAGACTGAGATTATTTCTGAATCCTCGACGATTTTGCCGCACCTGTGAGCAAGCGTTGCAGGCGCTCGCCAAAAATTTTGAATCCCTCTCATCAAGGTAACGTCAACTTTCCGGACATGGGTTCCTATATCAAAAATGTTAGTTAAGGTCCCCCCTACTACCACCTGTCGGGGTGACATAGTTAGTTGTAACACCCTGTATATATAGATAAACGAAAATGCGGATAGAATTTTATGATTTTTAATCATTTTTAATAATAATCGGAAACCTTTCATCACCTAGTGTATATGTAACTAGTGTTTATATAATAAATATGAAGACGACCCTAGACCCTAACGTCAGAGATAGAAGTTTAAAATATTTTGGAACGGTATTTGGTTTTCGTCGTTGTCGTGGTGATGCTGCTGTATCATTTTTACGTAATCTGAAACCACCTATCGTCTCATTTTTATTATTTTGTAAAAAATTTTGATTTATATACGACGTGAGACAAGCCGTAGAAATATATATAAAAAAAAGAAAAAGAAGAAAAAAAGAAAAGCTTCGCAACGTGATAGTCGGGAATGAAATAAATTTAGGAAATTATCGTTCGGATTTAGGATATATATTGAATTAAAGCAAATAACAAAAATCGAACCGTCTCCCTCTATACTATAATTACACATGTATACCTATTACAACCACAGATAGACGAAAGCTGTGCGTCACGTTTTTAACGTCGGTTTGACACGTGGTGTTAAGAACACGTGAATCACGACCAGACTAGATAATAGTCTTATAGGTTGTTGTTTGGCACTTAATTTTCACGACGTATAGTAGTGTCGTCTCTGTATACTCGTAATGAATATTAAAATCTGATAAATCCGAGTGTGTAACTAGTAGAAAAAATAATAGCCGATAGTAGAAAAAACGACATTTTCTTATACTCGAGCGATTTATTAATAATAATAATAATAATAATAATAATAATAATTCATATTATAAAACGCAGCAACATAATCATTCCTTTCGATGATAAGCTTACCAAATGAACTCGATGATGTTGATGTTGGTGATGATGATGATGATGTCGCCTTTCTTTAGCGTGATGTTTTCCATGATGTTGCTTACCGCCTCTATGAGGAGGATAAGTATGATATACGCCATGTGCTGGACCAGCAAAAGCTGAGCAAGGTTGGCGTCACCTTATCTCGCCAAATCCGAAATTACACTTCTTGACTTGAGCTACGTTGTTTTCGTCTTGTGAATTATTGATCAAACTATTTTGTTGCGAATTTTGTTGTTGTTGTTGTTGTTGTTGGTGTTGTTGCAAGGTAAGATCATCGTCGTCTATCTCAACGGTGTACGATATTCGATTATGAGATAAAATCTTTAGGCTTGAACCTATCGGTGTTACTGTAGTAGCTGGGTCCAGCTTGACTAGGGCTGCTTGTAACTCCAAAGCGTCCATTTTAACGGTTTTTGCAACACACCAAACCGGCAGTTTGCTATTTTTATTTCCAATAGTGAACCGGTCCGTATTAACAATCCACGATATTACAGTTTTTTTTTCTTTTCTTTTTTTTATTTTGTTCTTTTTTTTTTCGTCAAGTTAAACGGAAACACACACACACACACTTTTCTAACACGAGAAAGAAAAAAAGATGCAAGAAGATATTTTAGCTGACGAACATTAAGACAGAATCGATCATTAGGGTGTTCAGTTTTTTTTAAATTATTATTATTATTTATCTTCTCTTTTCTCTTTTCTATATTTTTTCACTATTTTCGATTTCACACTTTTTTTTTTTTTGATATTACAACAGTTTCGATTTTGATTTTTCGCTAGTTGATATTATTATCATATTTTCTATACAATTTTCTATACCTATAGGAAATTTGATTTCTAAAAAAAAGAAAGAAAGGAAGGTAAAAAAAAAAGAAACTATACTTTCCTTTACTACATATATACCTATACACTATTAATAAATCATATAATTTTCTACTTTTTTTCTTATAATTTCTTTCTATGTATGTAGCGATGTCATACCGTTTGGTATATATACAACCGCGACCAATATGCAAATTTTTATTATTTATTTCATTATTTATTTCATTATGTATATATATATATATTGTTAAATATACTCAAATCCATCTCAGCACATTAGTCGTCGCGGTTTTAAAGCCTAATTCTATAGACAAGCCGCCGCTATATACGAAACGTGTGTCCTCCAAGGTATAACAGGATTCGAAATTTCTTATACATATATATATGTATATAGGTATAGGTATAATATGGTAACGAAACCCTCGACATCGGCAAAGGAAAGGACGATGCACTCGCCTTTGTAGTTTCATTTGCGTCTAGACTCTGACCAGCCAGGAATTAATTTATCTCTATCTTTATATCTTCATATCTTTTGTGCGAATTCTATTTTCTCTTTTTTTTTTTTTATTTTTTTTTTTTGCATTTCGATCCAAACCATCGAATCATCGGTGTAATTTATACGTATATAATACACAACGTTATATAATATCAACGATCTTACAATTGCTACGATTTTCTCCTTTTAAGTTTTTTTTTTCTTTTTCACTTTTTTTTTTCACATTATTTTTTAATCAAAACTAAGCAAAGTGCCGGCAGGCATAAAAAACGATTGATAAATTATACTGTATAAACCTAATCGTAATTCGCGTTATTATTTTTAATCTACATAAGAAATACATAGGTATATATATTATTATATACAAACTCAGGACAGTCTCTCGTTCGTGGATAAAACTATTGATTCCCAGCTAACAACCGCGCGACTGACTCTCTTTCTTTCTCTCTCTTACTCTCTTACTCTCTTACTCTCTCAGACTGATCTTCCTCATCTTACGAAATAATATAATGCAACCACCCACCCACCCACCGCGTTCTGCGGATGAATTTCTTTTTTTTTTATCTTTTTAATTTAATTTTAGTTCAAATTTTAATTTAATCTGTCGTATAATTATTCGTAATAATCGTAAAAAAAAATTTATCAAACTTTATCTGATAATATATATATATATATATTCATATTTATATTATGATGTGTGTGGGAGTTAAATCTACATTTTATATTTCTATATATTAAACCCGTATACTAGATAAATCAGTAGAAAAAAAAAAAATTGTCAATAATCTATTATCCTCGATGTAATAAGATTTATAATTTAATCTATCGTTCTAGAATGCAACGCGATCTATATTCCGGTTAGAAATCCTGTATTGCTTAACCCCCCACCCTTACCTACCCACCCACCCACCCACCCACCGTACTTCTCCTCCTCTCGCAGCAATCTCATAAGCGATATAGTACACCTATAGGTGTATACTTAGTTGAGGTTTATATATTAATCAATTAATCTGTTGTTTCTTCACGTTATCTATATATCCTCCTACCCCAGACTTGTGTATACAAAGAGAAAAGAAAAATAAGAACAAGAACAAAAAAAAGAAAAATAAAAAAAAAATAAAAGTTACGGCCCCAGTCTAGTCTGCGACTTCACTGCGATGTACTTTAAATAATTCTAATCTCTCTTCCTGTACCTAGATTCTAATGTTCAATGTTCAGTGTTCAATGATCAGTTGGGGCGAGGCAGCTGAGTTCATTGGGATAGGTTAGTCGCGGACTTGTGAATTATTACACCACGTTGCTTGCTTGCTGCTTGCTGCTTGCTGCTTGCTGCCTGCTCCTGCTGCTACTATTGCCTCCTTGTATTTTATACAGATTTCGATTTACAGTTACGCTTCGACGAACACGTTTCTTGATTACTAGATAATAGTCAGTTAATATCTCCTCTACGACATACAACAACAGCAGCAGCAGCAGCAAAAGCAAAAGCAGGATTAAGACATACCTTATAATATAAAACGCATAGTAGACACGAAAAAAAAAAATCGAAAATTGAAAATTGAGCTCTTCTTTTTAGTACATTAATTATTCCTTTTTTTTTTGTATATATATCTATGTATATGTATTATGTATATATTTGCCTATATTCTTCACATGTTCGTGAAGTTAATTGATTTAAAAAGATAACGAATAAAGGAAAGTTTTTATTCATTTATTTATTTATTTTTATGGGAACGATATCACTTTTTGTATTAGATTATTATTATTGTTATATTTATATATTTTTTTTTTTCAACTTTAATTCCGAAGTAAAATACTATCAAATTTGTATTATATATATAGTTAAGTTATTTAATTAATTAATGAATAAATAAATAAATGAATAAATAAATAAATTATTTCATTATTTTCAGATTTTTGTAATCGGCTCCTTATTTACTCTTCCTCTACGCTTGAAACACTTTACTATATATCTCGCCTCGGTATCACCCTTCACTATACGGAGTCAATCGGCCGCGAGATTAAGGGGTTCTTGATGAATGTCCTTCGCGATTTATATATATATATATATCTATGTATAAACATATACATATATATATATATATACACCCTTTCGAATCTGAACTCTGACCCCTCTCGCCCTTTCTCTTTATATATTTGTCTATCTCTATCTTTCACCCTTTCATCTCCACCCTTTATATTCTCTGTTAGGGTCGATTTCCTCTATTAATAATATTTTCATGAAAATCGAAATGAGACAACAACAATTCAAAAAAAAAAAAAAAAAACAATGTCTTGTTCTCTATATATTATTATCTCGTTCTATTTCTCTACTACGTATATAGTATAAAAATTAATTGTATACCCGATGTATATAAAAGAGACGCGATTCTATCTCAGTCTTGGACCGCAACCGACTGACGGTTTTATGGATGGACCAGCCCTCGTCTCCGCTTTCGGAGTCGGCGTCGGCGTCGGCAGCAGCAGCAGCAGCAGCACCAGCAGCACCAGTAGTTCGCAATTCTCGTGATTCTATGTGTGATAAGCTTGGGGGGGTGTCGGCCATGTCGGAGGGTGTTGAGGGGAATAAGGGATCAATATGAGGGTTCCCCGAACCGAAGGCGGGAATTCGCGCGCAGGTCGCAGATCGCGACTCGCAGCTCGCAATTTTCGCAATATACACACACACACACACACATATATATACCTACAATATACACATTCGGAAATACCCTCCAGAGACTCGTGTGTATGTATATCTGTATGTGCGTATGTATGTAAAAACAAAACCAAAAGAAATTATAAGGGAACGAGAAAAAAAAAAAAAAATACAGCTATAGGTATATATATAGGTACAGCACAGCATCCCTGCAGTGCTACCCGACCACTACACGTCGCGACAATATATAGATATATTATACGTATACATTGGGGCAATGAATCCATAAAATTTGTATATAGAAGAGAAATGAGAGAAAAACTAAATATCATTATACAGATATATATACTATATTATTTTTCTTTCTATTTTTTTTCTATTCTCTATTGTAAGAATGAAATTTCGACTAAATATATATAAAAAAAAAAAAATCGATTTTTATTGAAAATCGTAAATTCAGAAAAACAAGAAAAGCATTTGAACCAAAATTTGTAAAAAAAAACAAATAAAATATGAAAGACTGTTTTTTTTTTACGTATTTTTATATGATTTAACAATTAAACGGTTAAAGTTTAATGTTTTAATTATATAATTAATGAAAGTATTTTAGTCATACAACTCGTTACGCCATCTAGTGAAAAATTGATGAAAAGTTTCCTCCACCGATTGCATAAACCCCTACCCCACCCCCCGCGCAACGCGAACGTCGGTAAAGCAGATATTCACAGACTTCGTAGTCGAGATTAAAGTTTTCTTTACCTCAGCGGAAAAGTGAGATTTCTACTATCGATTACCAGTGTTAATTTTTATTTTATTTTATTTAATTTTATTTTTTCAATTTTCTTTTCTTTTCTTTTCTTTTCTCCGTCTCTCGCGCATCTTAGAGAGACACGTCGTGGTTATTTAACCCCTTGTTGTAGAGACTGCGAGACTGGACCAATAAACACGTTGCTATATCTCATATTATCAACGCGCTACGCGAATACAATACAAATATAGATATACCTAAGTAGGAATTATATCCTTAGAAAACGTCGTGAGGATATCGCGTAAATCTAAGATATACAGTTATTATGACTCGCACAGGTATATTATACCTGCTAAAGATAGAAATAGAATTAAGAAGAGATGAAGAAGAAGAAGAAGAAGAAGAGAGAGAGCGAGAGAGAGAAAGAAAAATATAGCGAATAATAGAAACAGAAAAGGAATAAAATTTATTACCTCCGCGAATATCATCTCTCTTTTTTCTTTTCATCTAAAACGAGACTAGAAAACGATCTTTGAATGAAGAGAAAGAGAGAGAAAGAGAAAATAAAAAATATCAAACCGATAGGCAAATTAGCAAACGTATTTTCTTTTTTTTTTTAATAGAAATAAAAAAATGTAAAAACATAGACGACGAATTAATATCGATTAACGAATATATATCTAAATAAAAATATTCATACGGTCAAATCGGTTCCCAACTATAACTAGGCAATTTGGAACCAGATTCGCGTATATATATATAGTACCGTATAAAGAGAGAGAGAGATGTTTGCAATGTCTCGATCGTGAACGGTTGGTATAAAGAAAAAGTCGAGAATAAGAAGAAGGTAATAAGTAGGAAAAGGAGGAGTAACGGAAATGAAATGAAATGAAATGAAATGAAAGGAAGGAAGAGGAGATCCTTGAGGCTCTCTCGTTCGATCTCCTGCTGATCGGTATAATTCTATACATACATATACGTATATATATATAGGTATGGAGATATACTACATAGAAGTTACCGTTAGTTTCGAATGATCTTAGGCGTTCATCCTCATCCTCGTTCTCATAATCATCTTAATATATTTCTTCTTTTTTTTTTTTTTTCCTCTTATTTGCCAACTATTTTTGGAGACGTAGAGTTAGAATGGAATGAGCGATGCATGGGGCTGGCTGCACCAGTATACAGAAATAGATGTACCTACCTACCCGCAAGCTTATACCCGGGACGAAACTAAACCGCTATAACGCATCTATATACATGCACCATTCCCGAATAAATAAACAGACTTAAAAATTTACCTTATCCTTATATATATATATGTATATATAATTCATTTCCGCGCCACTTGTCTCATAATATATATATATGTATACATCGAGTTTCATAAAATATATATTAAAAAAAGCAGAGAAAATAGTTATTACAAACTTTTCATTTCTCTCATTTCCGGTTATAAAATAAAATATTGAATTTAGTTAGTGAAAAAGTAGCAGAAAAATTCGATTAAATAAGGACATAGTATACATATATCACGAGATTAATCCTTAATCACATTTTCTTTTAGTTCTTTATTTTTATTATCTTTTTATGGTCTTTCTTGTTTAATGGTCAAATTTTACGCTATTGTATATATTATAAGGTAAGAATAAAAGTTTTCGGGATATAATTTTATTTTATATATATATATATATATATATAAAATACCAATCTGCGGTAATCATCAGAATCTCTTTCACCTCCCACTCATTCTCATTCTTTATATAGTTATATATATATATATAGATATACTTGTAATAAGAACAGAACCAACAAATCTTGAACCGATCATATAGAAACACGCAAGCATCGTTTCACGGCGGTCAAAGATCGTTCGAACAGATATAACCGCCCCTATATACGATGCTATGTGGCAACGGAACTTTACCCGGTATATACACCGTGTCTAAATAATTAATATACCTAACTATGAATCAGGTTGCAAAAAAAACAAAAAATTGATCTCTTTTCTTTAAAATATATGAAAAAAAAAAAAAAACAGCTTGAAAATATATTTCAATCGATGAAGAGATTAGAATATTTTATTTTATAAATAAATGGTTGTAATATAATATTAGACTAAATTCTCTGCCCATACCTCTTCTATATACCCATTAGGCAATTTGATTTGGGGTCGAAAAGTCTGACCATATTAGAAGACCGTCGTTTCAGTTAGCTGTATCAAGCAGGTATATAAAAGAAGTTTTGGTAATTTTTCAGGACTGCTGCGTGTGACGATATAGAAAATATCGTTAGATATAACTCGCCGTTCTTAAGAGGAATAAGGAATATTAGATCTTATCTCTCGAAACTCTTTCGAAACTTTTAGAAATTATTATGATGTTTTTTTTTTCTCTTTCGTTTCAAACTCCTAAATTTCACTATTTATATATACGAAAGTATATAGGATTTTTTATATATATATATCATAAATTTTTTCAGAAATTAAATTGTTTTTTTTTTTCCCATCATCATCGTCGTCGTACGGTAATTATAGAATGAAAATTATAATTAACCCATAACCACGATGAAATAGAAAGAAAAGACGAAAAAAAAAAACAAAACAAGGAAATATAAAAAGAAAAGAAAAGAAAAGGGGAAAAAAAATCGCGTTTTTAAAAACTCACCTCCTCGTTAAACGACTTCTGGTGTCTAGCAGTCCTGCACATCCTGCACGGGCACAATTCCTTTTCTTTTCCATTATCAGCTCTGCTATCCCTCCAATCTTTAGCGTTAATTTGTGGTGGTGGTGGAGGAACCGGTGGTGGTAATGGACTCGTAGCAACTTCTAGACTATCAGAACTAGAATTGTGTCTTCTAGGTGGTGTTACATTGCTGATATTATTAACTTGTCCGTTATTATTATTATTTTTCACATTGTTTTTAACCAACGAATCAATACCGTTTCTCAAACTATTTGATGTACTTGGTACGTAAGACGACGAAGATGAGGTGTAAGAGTGTGATAAAGATGTGGGTCCAGGTTGGGGTCGCAAAAAATCATCTAGAAGATAAAAGCTTTGAGCTCTATTGGACCTCGTATTAGTCGAAGTAACACGTTGCTGTTGCTGTTGCTGTTGCTGTTGCGATTGCGATTGCGATTGTTGTTCCTGATTTTCTTCATCCCCGTTACTAAAGTCAGAATTTTGTTCCTGATAAAGTCGTCTACTAACTTTAGACCTATCTGTATTTAAAGGAACTGTAAATTCGCAACTTTCTCTATAAACCTCTCTGCTATTTCTCGACGTCCTTGCAGAATATGAATTCTGAGGATTGTGTGAAACTCGGTTAACCTTCGATACCTTAGACGCTGAATTAGGCAATGAATTATCACGCGAATTTTCTGTACCAGATGATCCACTACCTTGATTATGTTGATGCTGATTCTGTAATGAACTCTGTGCTAAATTACCGTTCATACTTGTAGCACCCGGTGTTCTTAACAATGCTCCTAAAGATCGCCATTTACGATCTTGGCTTGACGATGCTGACGATCCTGAAGATCCTGTGCAAGTAGCAATCCACTTTCTTTCATTACTTGGTGATGCGATTGCAGACGGTGTTACCGAAGATGAATTAAGCGACCATTTACGCTCACCGTTATTAGATTGAATATTAACTGTACCCGATGATGTCAATGACATTGAACATTTTCCATCATTTGGCGTTGTATTTGTTGAACTTGACCATTTTCTATCAGGTGTAGAAATTGCTGAACTGTTCAATACTTCATCACGTGGTCGAAATTTCCACCAAGATGACGTAGATGTAGTTAAAAGATTGAGTGCACCTCTTAACGGATTGTTGGATACAAAATTTTTTTGATAATCACGATTTTTCAACGGTGTTACAACATCAACGTCACGTTCTTTATTAACCTTTTGTATACTTTCACGAAAATTCAGAGATGTTTCATCCTCGTAAAGTACTCCGGTTGTACTTCTTAGCCGAGGTCTCGTACGTGCAAAACCATAATCATTTGATTCTTGTACTTGAAGTATATGGTGATGATCATCATTTAATTCAATTTTCTTACCCGGTGATGATGTTGCTGAGTACAAATGACCGTGAGATATACTATTCTGAGTTTGTGGATTAGGTTGTTGTGGTAAAGTCGATGTTCTCGCTCTGTGACCTTCCCCTGTACCTCCTCCACCTCCACCTCCTCCTCCACCTCTTTGGAGGCATGAAAAACTAGCCGAATGTCTAAGACTTGATGGCGGATTCGTGGGTTGGCTGACTCCTAGCATGACGCTTTTTTATATATTATATTAGGAATCATTTAGTGTTAAGATATTCTTTGGTCCTATCGATTTATTCTTCGATTTAAATTCAACAGATGTCTCATTTCATTTTTCTATTATTATTATTATTATTATTACGGTTTATTATTTTCAACAATCGATTCAAATCCTTCAGACTTTTTCATTAATGACGATGACATGATTATTATTATTATTATTATTATTATTATGATAATGATGACGATGATGATTATTATTATTAATATTATTATTATTATTTAATTCGTTACATTGGCAGTGCGAACTTACGAGGACGGAACAACCCTTACACACTCCGCGTTTTTATATATGAGATGAATTTCGCGATGTAAGAAGACTAGGCGCGGACGAGTAGCTCTTAATCTGTAACAAAAATCAGGACGAGGGTATGGGTAGGGGCTATGAAAGAACTGAAAATGAATTTTTTTTTTTTTTTTTTTCTTACAAAACACAACTAAATGGAAAAAAAATAAAAATAAATGAATGAATGAAAAAAAAAAATCATTTTTTATAAAACTTAACGAAAAAGTCTGTATCATGTGTATACATATATATATATGTTGTTTAACTTCGAGATGAAATATGCGGTAATTATGACTGAAAATAGACTTTTTTTTCTTTTTATATGATCTGCTACGACTGCAGAAATTATTTTGTGTGTATATATGTATTAAGCTGGAGTATCGATAAAAATCGTATATATATATATATATATTATATAATGGGGAAATGTTACGTGCGGTATAGTATAGTTGGGATCGCGATCAAGGGTTAAACAAGTAATTGGTATAGGACTGAAATTTTCATTTTAAATAATTAACCCGTGGGGTCAAGTGAGCAGGTATATCCTCATTAATACAGTCTAGACTCCAATTAAAATGCACATTTTAAAGAAGTGTAAAATAAAGAATATCGCGGAGAGTCCAAGAGGCAAAAGTATATATATATATAGAAATTATAAATTTTACGTTAAAATATATTTTTTCTTAAATATACGATCATCGTTGTCACAGACAAAAATTAAAGTCACGTAATTTTTATTTATTAATATCATTATTATTATTTCTTTTTTTTTTTTTTACCTCTTCTTTTCTAAATATAAAATATAAAATATAGTATAGAATGAAAGTAGGGTATATAGGTTTATTTAGAACCGTAAATAATTTGAAAAATAGAACCGTTTTCATTTCACAAGTTATTTAGATCGTGAAATAAATTTCTATACCGATGAAAATAACCGGAACTAAAGACTACTACTCGTTATAACATATATAACCACGAACCAACACTGTTGCGTGTGTATAGGTATTATATTACAAGTGGTTTAAACGTTACACAGAAAACCTACCTGTACAATTCTACCTCTAAATATAATATAACGTATATATGTAATAAATTTTTATACCTAATTTTCTTTCTTTTTTTTTTTTTAGAATTTGATTCCAGATACCGTACATAGATGTATATAGATGTATATAAGTATAATATAAATCGTATTTAGGTAAAAGTGAAGTGACAGAAAAAAAAAGATAATTCAAACGATAGAAAATAATGTTAATTAAAATCCGTGGGTATGATATGAAGGAGGTATAAGGTATATAGTATTTTTGTACCGAGAACAGCAAGGCAGTAACAGTGACTGAAGAAACTAAAAGCCCAAGACTTCTGTGCCCCCCCACACACTATCAAAGTTTAACAGTAGGTGGGTGGGTGGATAGGTGGGTAGTTAGGTAGGTAGGTAGGTAGGTAGGATAATGTTTCCCAAGTTGAGTAGGTATATAAATTGTATAAAACACAAGGACGTTTAAAACAAGGTTTAAAGAATAATATATATATATACCTATTTATGGAATAATGGAGCTTGTGGTGCTACTGAGTTACACTAAAAAAAAAATAAAAAATAAAGAAACGCGAATAAAGAGAGCATATACAATATATATATATATATATATATATGGGAATCTCGGTAGCATTTAATCGCAGTTCAAAATTAATACCCAAGTGCAATGCGAGGGGATTGATTTTTATCGCTTTTAATTAGTATAATAATATAGTTCACAGTCTATATAACATTTCGTACACGCGTTTAGAAATATAATTATTATACCGCACGCGCCTGTCTGTCCGTCCGTACATACGTACGTACGAATAAATTTAATCTCTAATTAAACAGGTAAAGAGTTTCAGGCACATCAACGCCATTGTCTTAATTATCTCTACATATATATATATACTATATAACATTTTTTATAGTCGTACATGTAGATTAAATAGAACCTAGACAAAAAAAAAGACAAAAATTAAAGAAAGCTACGATGTAAGAAGAATTAGGCTCGAACTGGTCCACCCGGATACACGATGCAGTGATAATAAATTTCAGTGACGATTCAGTATATATATAACGTATATAGAGCAAGAAAAACACCAGTTAGTTAAGTTTCGAGTCTGATATTTTTAACAGATGTTACAGAGCAGGATCTTGCGTATGGGGATTCGTTGGGAACGTCATATATATATTTTCTTTTTTTCTATATAATAGAAACAACGAGATTTGACTGATGAGTAAATTGGAGTATAGATATGGCAGTCTTAATTATTATAAATACATGCATAATGGGGGATGGGGGATATAAAAAAAAAAAATTATTATTATTATTAAGATTAATATTAATAATAATGATAATAATAATAATAATGAGAGAAATAGAGAGAAGAAGAGGAATAAGGTACGTATATATATAGGTAAATCTATAATACGCTGCAGGGACATCGCCCAGTGGGACAGCCACGAACCCGGTGAACGGTGAAACGACGTAACCGGCATCGTTCTTCGCTGATGATCCTTGAATGCTGTTATAGTCACGCGATGGATATCCAGGGGTTAGAGAAAGATTGTTTGTTTGGGTTTATGAGTAAGGGAGATGAAGTAAGGAAGTAAGGAAGTAAGGAAGTGAGGAAGGAAGGAAGGAAGGAAGGAAGTTGTCTGCTGCATGAAAATATTAAATACAATACCTCTTCGACCCTTTGCCAAAGCGCATAAATCTCAGTCATTAAAATTCCCGATCCTATTCCTTATATACGTATATAGGTATATATTTCTATATTATACATGTTGTACGAATCTATAGGGGTTCGGATTTTACCTTAAACTCCAAAAAGCTACTTCCTTCCTCCTTTCGTGATATTACTTGATAAACTGCTATCTAAGAGTTCGATATACCGCATATAAACGGTTATTACAACATTCGTTACATTTGACATCTCTACGTTTAGGTACTATCTTCTAATAAAACCATGAATCTATATTTCAACGCGATTTCGAATCGACAAAATTCTATATATATTTCATTTCATTTAATTTTTTTTTTTTCTTCTTAATTCATTTATTTATTCATTTATTTACCCAAAATTAGTTTCTTATTTTTATCTTTTTTAAATCGTAGTTTCTTCAACCCAGTAAATTATTGTACAGTACAATACAGTAAAGAAAGAACCGATAAATATCGACAGTTAAATGAATACGAAAAATCCAGATGGAATATGAATGACGTCAAAACAGAATTCGATAATTTCCTGCATGGATGATGGGAGTTTTCGGGGTTCGTAGATAAACCTAGGGTCGTATATTCCCCCCCACCGTTAAAAAACGATCGATAAAACTAATGCACTTCCGCAGCAGCAGAAGCAGCACCAATGAAAAATAATTCTGTTCTATGTACTTCCTTGTTCAATTTTTGTTTTTTATGTTAAACAAAATATTGTTTTTCTTCCATTTCATTTCGACTTCAGAATTATAGGAAAAAGAAAAAAGAAAAAATCTAATTTTGCCAAAAAAGAATACTATATAGCTGTATAAACTCGCATCATGCTAGTGGTTTGTGCTGCTGCTGCTGCTGCAGCAGTAACAGCAGCAGCATTTCGTTTGACGTGCTTTCGGTCGAGGTTTTCCCACACGGTACAAAGCGTTTGGTCAAGCGTGTCCGAAGAAATTCGATCCAGACATTGCGGCGTCGGAGATCATTGCCGCAGGCGAAAAATAAGACCTGCAGTCTTCAGATATACATATATATATATATACATATATATATACTATATGGATTTTATTTATAATTAAAACTATATATGAGAAATTTTTTTTTTATTATTGTTAATTATTACCTATATAGGTAATAATATTATTAAAAAAAAAATAAAAAAATAATTCTCGCAATGTGATAATAATTAACCTGTTCTTTCTTCAAACGGAAGTCAGCGCAATATTATTGTTATATACATACCTACCCATATATATATATGTGAGTAAAATTGGTAGAAATCAACGATTTATTAATAAACATTATTTAGCAACGTGTTGAGAGAAAGAAAAAAAAAAGTGGTATATATATACTTACATATATATTTTACACGAACAAGCTATATACATATGTAATATCTAGATTCTATACGCTCGTTAAACTGATGGAGGGTTATTACGTCACTGTCGTATACATACACGAATTCTATATACTATATATATAATAACTACGGTTACATGTAGAAATTGTTTGCATTAATCGTTGGCTAATTTTTGACTAGAATTATGAAATTTTCAATTTTCCGTATGGAGGGTTGTGTGAGTATAGCTATCTTTCAGAACTGCAGTCTATATATCATGTAGCTGCAGCTCTCTCTCTCTCTCAATATATATATATATTAAAGTATATCGAGCGATAATGAAATTTTGATATATATATATACGTATATAATATTGTTCAATAATTATACCTAACCCGTTTAAACTTTATTACCTTTGCGTGATTGAAGAAAAACCCGCTTGTAAATTTATAACCTTTTATAAAGTAATTCACTATGTATCTATATACCTATATATCTATATAATATGCGACATAGTAATCAGGTTTTTGATCTCCGTATTAAATAAATGGGGGGAGGAAATAAAACCCAGGGGACAAACCGTCAAACAAGGCAAACCAGATATGGGACCTGGTAACTAGACATTATAAATTCTCCCACGCTAACTCGTAGAGGGTGGCTCGAACACGATAATAATTACCCTTCCTATACTAAAATCAATATAATATAATGATATAAACGTTTATTTGCCAGTCGACAACGAAATTATATCGTCTATTATATACCTGCGATTAGGTACCTAATCGTATCAGATTTATTTCTTTCCCAAAAGTTGAAGAATTTTTTCGTTTTTTTTTCTTCTTCTTTGCCATATTTTCGAGTATATATTTAGGTGTATATATAGCATTCATATACTTTCCCTATAATTGAATTTTCGGAATACATTTTATTTTAACGCAAATAATATTATTATTATTATTATTATTGTTATTATTATTGTTTTAATAACATAGCTGGGAAATGTGCGAACGAACGAACTAACGAACAAACTAACTAACTAACTAACTAACGAACGAACGAGCAAGTTGGCCACTGTCTCAGAAAGTCATTTTACAAATTAGAAATCTTCTTCGTAATAAGCAGAGCGTGCTTTGCCTTATATATTATAAACGTACGTGTATATATAATATATATACATTAGTAATACTAGTAATGGATAATATAAGCGATATATATGCAGCTTTCCTTCGAAACGAAAGAAAAAAAAAAAAAAAGAAAAAAAAAATATACGTATATAGATACATTTTCTAGATATAAGAAACTTATTATTGATTTGAACAATTAATAAAATTTTAATTGTTATGACTTATAAAAATTCTAATTAATTAACTAAATGTGTGATTTTCGTTATTTTTTTATTACACAATATACAGGTAGGTACGACATGTAACTACGGTATAAAGTTACTACAACGTCATGCGAAGCCATCGCGTTCCGATTCAGTTTTGCGCAAGAAATTTACAGATCAGATTTTATTTCAGTTTTTATTATATATCACGAGGGTTATCTCATTTACCATGTGTCAGTTAATTTTTTAAATCGAAAGGATTTATGAAAATATATTAGATAAAAAAAAAAAAGAAAAGAATTAGGATGAAATCAGGTAACCAATGTATATTACACATACGAGCCCCATATCATGCGATCTAGTTAACCAGAGCAATTATTATAATAATTATAAAATAACGTTAATTAAAATGCTTCACGCTTTCGGTACACGAGGTGTGAGACAGGTGTGTGGGGAGGCTACAGTAATATATCTATAATAATTCCGTAATTGAAATATCGCTTGTTAAATTATTAATAATTATTCTATATATATTCATAACGTGAATATTTGAATATATAGAAAGGACGAAGAGATTTTCAAATCAGAGAACAAAAAAAAAAAAAAAAAGAAGAAAAAATTGACAAAAAAATATAGAAATAAATTACAGATTCAATTTTCACATATAGTTATGGTGATATAACGATAACGACGATCTGACACGAATAATTGAGTATAAAGTCGACAGCTCCTCGGTTATTATATAGCAAATAGTTTAGTTAATTTTGATTTATCATCATTGACGAATAAACTAACATATATACTACCAAGAATAACTAAACCTAGTTTTATAGTAAAAAAAATAGCTCTTATCCATGAAACACGAGTAGGAACTTTATATAAATACTTAACCATATAATATAAAGTGTTGGTAGTGGGCAGTACATAAAATAATGTGGGATACGGGATGAGCGTCTCATCAAGCTGACGAACGAGATCCATCACGATATATATATATGTATATACTGTATATACTGGTAAAACACATCGTAATATGTAACTATGCGAGAGAAGCTTGCTCATGTTCATGACGTTTGACCCCGTTACAACGCTATCCATAACCTCCGGGGTGTCCAGCCGCCTGGAGCGGTTGAATTTTTTTTTTTACTTAAATTCTCTAAGAATTTATACTAACGTGATATTATTTTTATTATTTTTATACCTTTGTTTTTTTTTTGTTTTTTGATTGAAAATTCAAATTCGAATTTTATATCTTATTGTATTCGTAATAATTTATATTAATAAGAATAAGAATAAGAAAAGAGAGAGAAAAAGTAAAAAAGAAAGAAAAAAGAAAGAAAAAAAAAAAAGGTGAAAAAGTAAAAAAGAACAAAGCTGCAGCAAGGCCAGCCGCGGGTCATTGCCGTCATGGTACCTCCTCTCCGTGGATAGTAGATACGCAGGTTCACACACAACTAAACATCACAAGCAAAGAAAAGCAAAGCAAAGCACAGCTCAGCTCACAGAGTAACTTAAAGACTCCTCTTACCTACGTATAGGATATATATATATATATATAGGTATATACCTGAATAGTATATAGTCAGGATATACGCACGCGGCGTAAGTAACAGCGTTAGCATCGTCGTAGTCATTATATAGGTACTAGAAGGGCTATTAAGCGGTATTATACACGCAAGTATAAATCTATACATATGTAAAAATATGTATATATTTGTTGCATAAACGTATCTGTATAATATGCGTGAGACTGAAATTGTGTCTCTTTTCCCCAAAAAAAAAAAAAAAAAAAAAACAATATGAAAAAATTAAATTAAATTATTTACCTATTGAAAACGATCCTTTTTATTTTTCATTTTGATTTGTTTTTTTTTCTCTTTCTTTCATTCCGTTTATATTGTTACTTTCAGTTATTATATATGTATATAGAAGGTGTACAGTACGATTTTTTTTTTTTCCACATATGATAATATATTTAATGTACACCAATACAAAGGTGCGTATATATATAAGAAAAAAACCGCGCGTAGGCGTCTGTATAACTTTATAGTTACGAGGTACGATCGGTTAGGGTTACATTACGATAGATTATATCACCTGAGAGTTATAACGCGATGTGTGTAACAATACCACATACACACACACAAAGACATGATAGAATTATATTGAGGAGAAAATATAGTTGATATAGAGATGTGTGTGTGTGTGTGTGTGTGTGTGTGTGTGTGTGTATGCTGCAGAGATACGCACGACGAAGTTAATGCATATAAGGATACTTGCAGCATAGGTTTCTTCTCTGTCTCTATACTCAAGGATTATACCCGTGCTATAAGGACGTGGGCGTCGCGTCGCGTCGCGTCTTATACCACCCCACCCTACCCCCCTATACCTATATACCTATATTCCTGTAGCAATAATCACGTAGCAGAGAAGGAGAACCACCATGCGTCCTGAGGCGTCTCCCCCCCACCCCCCTTTTCTTTTCCTTTCCTTTCTTTTCTTTTCTTTTCCTTTCCTTTCCTTTTCTCTCTTCACAAAGTCCCTCCGCAGTATTTCTCATCGAAAGCGACTATACTTAGATGTATATATATGTGTGTGTGCGTGTGTGTAGGTGTAATACGTCGTATCTTTGGCGTATGGGACACACAGTGTAGAATTGCGGTTCATGTTTTATCTTGTGGTATAGGAAGGTGCAATATATTACTTTTGCCCGGGTCTTGTTTAAGTCGCGTGGGAGCTTACGGTCGCGGTTATCCCGGTCGGTAGGCCGCGAAAAATCTCTTCGAGAATGAGACCCAAACGAGAAAGAGAAATAGAAATAGAAAGATACAGATAAAGAGTAGAACTTAGCTATATACCTTCAAATTCTACTCTCTTAAATTACATATGAGAAGACGGACGAGAGCGTTGATCAACGATCGCGATTGAGAAACAGAAAAAATAAAATAAAAGATACAATGGATGCAGAAATTTTTTCGAATAAAATCAAAAAGAGAGAAAAAAAAAAAAAAAAAACTTTGAATTGTTATCATTATTATTATTATTATTATTATGCAGTGTACCTAAGCGATCAAGCGATATAATATAATACCCGCGATGTATAATAAGTAAGTTTAACCGTACGTTACAGAGAAAGTCATTATCTCTTCCCGTCCTTTAGATAGGTATAGGTATAGGTATAGGTATAGGCTGGACATGGGAAACTAGTTGCTTATATCTATAGTTCCGTTGACTGTTGTAGCGCAGCTGTCTAGAGTAGTTTTATCCTTTTTTTCTTCTATTATTATTATTATTATTATTTTGTATTAAAAACTAGAATCGAACGATTTCGTATATATGAAAATTATTCCTTTTCTCTTCTTTTTGTTTTTTTCCTTTCAATTTTTCCTCAAAACGGGATCCTTGAGAAGAATCAATTCGGCATGATACGATTTTTATGATTTATACATGTGTTTCGAAGTAAAAAAAAAAAAAAACACAGACATGAGTATCGTAATGGTTGGTCGAGTCGGGGTAGAAAATTTCTATCAATATTCTCTTTGCAATTTTTCATTACAACTATATATATATAATAATAGTAATAATTGATGAGATTTTACCAAACGTGACGAACTAGGGGAATATATTATAGTCCCACGCGTTATGTTAATAACTATATAATAAATTAATCGAACTTTATAGCATATATACAGGAACGATATTTGATTTTACGTATATAGAATTGTTGATCAATCAATTACCTAATTAATTAATTAATTAATTAATTAATTAATTAATCAATTTATTTATCCTAATATTATTATTATTATTATTATTATAACCAAGCTCTGCGTATACAGCTGGTGTTACTAATGCTGCTATGCAGCTGGGTACATTGAACTTTTTCGTAATCTGTTCAGTGACCTCAGAGACAAGAAATAAGGATGACCTACCCCCGCAGTATATATATATATATACATACTAAAATCCAAGATCTTGTTAATTATTATACATGCCTATGAGCGAGAATTGTCGGTTATAAGAAAATTATACATTAAACGAAATTTTCCTCTTAATAAAAGAAAATACCAATAAAATAAAACCCACTTATTTGTTATAGAAAAAGAAAATGAAAAAAAAAAAAAAAAAAAACCGTGGAATTAATTTAGGTAAGCGTTTGTGAATAATTAAGGTGAAGATAGAAGTGAACTGGACTGGACTGGACTAGAACGTAGCGATATAGCTGTACATATTTATATCTCGCGGTATAATATGTAACGCGATATTAAACGTACCTATATACGTGGGAGAAGACTGAAAGGCTGTAGTAACAGCAGGAGCAGAGAGGTGTACCAGGGGCCCGGCAGCAGGAGCTTTATACTTATAAAATTTATGCAGTCTCGAAAAACGCCACGTTCCAGCAGCTCAGCTCATGCGGTATCCTACTACTACCTATGTATAAAAAGAAAAATACCTGATAGAAAACCGGCAGAATGGACCAACCAACGAACGAAGGTCACCTGCTGAGGGCTAGCTACCTGCTGGTCTGGAATTAAGGACCTCCGAGCTACTATACTACCGCACACCCGGTCCTGATCGTCGGGCTAAAGAAGAACACGTCGACAATGAAACTTGGGCTCGAGTTTCTCGAGGATAGAAAAAAAAATTAAAAAAATAAAGAAAGGAAGAAAAACTTAAACGCGAAGGACTCGACGTTCAAATTTATTACCGAAAATCTGCTTTGATTATATATTGATGAACGTTGGTAGATAGTTATCAAATATTTTTCGTATAATAAAAAAAAAAGGCTTGGAGAGATCCTGCATCCAGGTCTTTGTTCGGTCCTGTTTTTTTTTTATTTTATTTTTTCCTATGCCGCATCATCTGCCGATTAGTTGCCGCAGGGATGATGCAGATACGTAAAATTCGCATTCTTTCCTATGCCCTGAGACTTGTTAAACTATAAAGGATCAAGACTTAGTCGTTGGAATTTTTTCAAAAATCTGATATAGAGGCAGGGTGGGGTTTATTTAAAAAAAAATTTTAACGGTGATGAATCAGAAAATCGTCATTTTCAATCAAAAACCGATGTTTTTTTAGAAAATTCTAGCTGTACTGGTCCCCTCTTAATAAATTTAAACAACCGGTCGGATTTTTCTCAACTCATTTATAGATCCTAAAATAAAAATAAAAAAATAATAAAAAACCGTCTCTTCTCCTTGCCTGCCTTCAAGTCTGAAGATCGAGCACTCCATATACCTATATATAAAGGACGTCAAAAACCGGAGCCATAAAGATGTCGCTTGTATTCATATATATTATATACATACATACCATACATGAATGTACCGCGTATAAAGGTACATACACCGATGAGGTGGTACTGATATTTCATCAGGTGAAAAATAATACGAAAAGATTAAAGAAATTTAAAGACTATATACACGACTAGCTGTTGTAGGTATAGGTAAATTCACATTTTATATATGAGGTATAATTTTCTCCTATCCTTTTATACGTTTAATTAGTCATATAAAGTTAATTTCTATCTACGAGAATTATAGAGCGTCAATAATGTGAAATTACCGTTCTTGAAAAAAAAAAAAAATAATAAAAATGTCTTATATCCCCATAGAACGAAATAATACCACATGGCAATGTATAGTTTTATTTTCTTTCTTCTTCTTCTTCTTCTTCTTCTATTTTCTGTTTTATGCCAGTCAAGCTATTGGTTAATTTAATTGGTATGAGCTAGTCTATACACATGTGTGTATATATTATATATACCTAGTAAACTACGACGATGCGCGACGATGTTAAAGATTCGACATTCAGATTATACGACGATGCTAGATACAACCTCAGGACAGATATATATATATATATACATACACCCTCTTTCCTATATACCTATCCATATGCCTACTTGACTCGCGTTAAATGAATACCCCATTCCTCTCTTTATCGTGTCTATATGTACCCATCTTCACCATCCACCATCCACCATCCACCTCAACCCTGGTACAGGTAAAATATCTAGGTAGGTATACCGATCTTAACTTGTGTTAAGAAAATTTAACGTTATAAAAACACCTATGGTTGTTATACATATTGATATGTAAAAAAAAAATTATAATAATATCTTCCCTCGCGAGAATTTTATATACCGATTAAAATTATATCGTGCAATATCACGGTGTAAGTATATCGCGTTTAACTGATCTTCATTTTCATTTCTTTCTTTTTTTTTTTCTTTTTCTTTTTCTTATATAAATGTAAGAAGAATTATTTATACTATGTATAACAGTGAGAAGTATAACTATCGTCGTATACCGTTGTTCTTAGTCACGTCTACAGGTTATACTTTCACCTGTAGAATATTCTTATAGCAGTGTTTATAATCCATATATTCATAAATAAGTATGTTAATAAAGGATTTAAAGAATTTTTCTATATTCGTAAACTTTAAATCATCTAATCAATTCGTTGGTTAATTTTTCTCGTTTTTTTTTTTCTTCTCTCTCTCTATCACATTTTTCTGCCCTTGTAGTCTCAAATTTCTGATATCATATGAAGAAATAATGAAAAATGAATAAAAACTATAATAAGAGAACGAAAAAGGTAATGCCGTGTCTTCGGATGGTCAAGTTGCCGTCCGGCTGTTGCCAAGCTCACTTTCCTACTTAGTACTCTTCCTTATTTCTCATCCCTTCCCTTATAAACATATATGTTTCTCTTGATCGCGATGCAGACCTCTGCTGCTGCTGCAGACTCTTTATAGCCTACGACGACAGACACCTACTACTACCATAGAAACATTTATAAGAAACATACTTAAAGAGGATAGAAGTAGCAGCATCAAGTAGGAGCAACAGCAGCAGCAGCAGCAGCACACAATTTACTAAGATACTAACGTAAACCTGTTGATAGGTAGATGCGTGTGGGCTTCGTCTATAACACAGTGTCGTCGTCGCAAAGCTTCGTTACAAATTATAAATAACAAATTTTACTTAGAGTATATAAAAAATAATAAAAAAAAAAAAAAAAAATTATTGTCATATATTAAAAATAATAACGCCCGCATGAATTAACCTTAATTTAGTTAGATAGTTTGAGAGTTTAATTAAATCGCCAGCGGTTTCTCCTTCATCTCTGTTTTTTTTTTTTTTTTTTTTTTTTTTTAAATTTAAAAACATTTTTTAAAAGAATATATTTCGGGAATGAGAAAAAAAAATGAAAAAAAAAAAACCATCGAGATTAGAGTAAATTAAGAAAAATTAATGACATGATATACTAAGACGAGTTTAAATACGACGAAATTTTCTCCTATATACTACGTTTCTTATATCTCGTTCTGCAGCATTTAGACGGATGGATCAGTAGCAGCTGCGTTTATATACATATATATATATATATATGTGTGTGATGTTGGGTCGACATATATTTAAGTTAAACTTGAGACACACGTGTTTTAAAAAGTGGAGGAAAAATGCGCGAAGAAAAATCCCACTGCCTTAGGCTTAGTATTCGAAAAGGGAAAAAATAACATCCTTTTTTTTTTTTTTCTTTCTTTCTTTTCGACTTTTATAATTTCGTTTTTGAATACATGTATTATATCTCGCTATACGACACGGGTATATGTATGTATGTATTAACTTGGTATTCACTTAAACGGAAGCGGAAAAACCTTATTCTTGCGATATTTTTTAAACCGGTATATAATACGTATATACCTTAAACAAACGGTCGCAAAAAAGGATATAAAACGTGTAACGTATATCGGTATACATGGATACGATATTGCAGTATGCCGGAAGTATTGCCGAACGATTTGATCCGATCGAAGTTCATACAGAGTTTCTTAAATCCTGAATTAAAGTTTTCTTTTATTAACAAATATTAAGGGGTGAAAATTAAAAAAAAAAATAACTCGCGAATATTTAGCCAATCGATATATATATACATATGTCCGTACAGTATATATGAAATTTAATCAATGCCGAGTATTTAGCACAACTTATTTTCAATCGTATTTAAGATACTTAAGATAGCTGAATAAAGACGTTAGAAATTCTCAAGCGAGATAGTATTTCGGTATAGAGAGTAGTTTCTATACGAAGAGTATACGAAAGACGCGGTGCATCGACACAAGGGTTAAATATATCTGGCCTAACTTAACCCCGCGCGAGTTACTGAAGCTTTACAACCTTTCATTTCGCGTATAAATGTGTATATCTATGTATAGAGAGAGAGAAAAATAATAATAATAAAAAATTCTACATACGTATAAAAAAAAAAAAAAAGAAAGAAGAAATTAAGGTGGAATTTTTCGGTGTACTACTATTTTCGTCAAACTTTAAGAATGAGAAGAAAACTGTAATGGGGAAAAATAAAAAAATAAAAAAATTTATGTCTAGTTTTATTAATCCGCCGGAAGTTTGAAGAGATTTGAAAAACTAACGGAAAAAAAAAAAAAAAAAAAAAATGATCACTCGCGACTGCGTTCAACCCTAGGCTATAGTAATACTACGACGAGCTTCTGTTCCGAGCTGTATATGCGTTGCGTATACTGCGGTGGATATAAATCCGTGTACATCTATTATTACCGAACCACCATAGCGGTAGCGAGAAGAGGCGAGAAATACTATAACGAGAAAATGAAAACGAGGAAAAAGACTAAGAAATAGAAAAAAAAAAAAAAAATGAACATTATGGTTCCGTAGCACCGTTCCTTTCTCTCATTCTCGGCCTCGTTTCGATCTTGAATATGAGGGTGGAGGAGGCGCCGCGGCTTATATATGTGTATGAGGACGCCGACGCTGCCCATCTGTCCGGGGTATGTTTACACGACACATACTGACTATGCGAGTATAGTTTGAGTACTCTTTCGGGATCCTCGAAACCACTTTTACGTCTTTATAACGATTAAGCAAGCGAGGTGAAAATAATCAACGGATATATATATAAGTAAACGCAACTAACTATAAACTATTCGAAAAGATAAATTATTAAACATCTCTCTCTCTCTCTCTCTATTTCTCTCTATTTTTCTCTCTTTATACATATACATATGCGTACGAATGATGTTACGCTAAAACAGACCAAGCGAGAAAATGAAACTCTGCCCCATACTTCAAATTCTCAACAAATTATAAAACCAAATTTTACGAGAAAAAAAAAATAAAAATTGAACGGTATATAATAATTATTATCGTTCATAAATATTTCCTATTAGTTGCTAAATAATATCGAATAGCGAATTAATAATACGAAGTAAGAAAAAGTAAATGAAAAATAAAAATATTATATACGTATGAATATGCATTATTATCATTATTATTATTATTCGTATTATGTCATAGGAAGATATGACACGATTCAACCCTATATATATATATATATATATATATACATACATATGTGTGCTTGAGAGACAAAGAAATATAATACAATAAGAGGAGAACAGTCTGCGTTTAACATTGCGCAAAGACAGATCTGCACCCAGTGGCCTCCCGATTTACCACCACCAGTACCTAAGCTGTTCCTTCGACTACTCGAGACAGAATCAAGCTGCTTGCTGCTGCCCGTGCTTCTCTACTCTACTCTGCTCTGCTCTGCTCTGCTCTGCTCTGCTCCGCGCTGCAGCTACTCCGCTCGCTGCACAAGCAAACCAAAACCGCCTGACTCTAACTACAACAACTCAACGAGTGGTGCTTGCCTGCCTCTGCTTCTGCCTCTGCATGGTTACTTGCTTGCTTGGCTTGCTTGCAGCGATCATAAGCCACTTTCACTTGAATCTCCGTCCGAATGTAGTAGAGATATACATATTCATGTAGATATTCATATAAATAATATACATACATATACTTAGATATGTAGATAATAACTATTTTCCCGCGATATTAATAATAAAATTGTGTACAAAAATGTATAATATCGCGATGTATTTTTTTTTTTTTTTAGATCGTATTTTTGAATGAAATTAGAATTAAAAAAAATGTGTATATCGGATGTAAAAAAAAAAAAAAAGACACATATAGACATCAATTACCCGATCCCCCCCATACAAGATATACATAAAGTATGTATAATAAAATTTTGTGTTGGCGCGATCTAGGTCGTACAAGATTTAATCTAGTCTCTACATATATACACATTATAGATATATGAGTGTACATACGTAACCCGAGGATAGACATACACACAAAATCACCACGTGCTTTTAGACTTGTCGTAAAAGTCCTGTCTTGTTTGATCTAACTCCACTCTGTCTATTTCGTATCCTCAATATATAATATAAGGAATAAGGGTGAAAAGAGAAAATAGAGCAAAAAAAAAAAGAAGAAAAACAGCATCGATCGATCAATCGTCTACAGTCTAGCAAATATTTACCATCTCATTTGATATTGGCCTCTAGCCTCAGGTTTTAACCTTGACTATAAAAAAAAAAAATAGATAAAAGAAAAAAAAAAAAAAAAAGAGTCTTTGACGAAAGTTTTATATCCGTTTAATTTATTTATATTAATTTTTTTTTCCCTTACATTTTGCGAATGAAATTCCGTAAGCTAATTAATATAATACGTCGGAATATTTGAAACAAGAGCTTGACAACGAGAATCTCTTGAAATAAGAAAAATGAAAAATACATAAATCGTTTGTCTGACCGATACATACGATTCTCTACGGGTTTTCGAAAGCCTGAAAAGTATAGCGTCGTTGTTCGTCGCCACCGCTACGCCCCGAAACTTCTTATCTTTTGCTCTCATCTTATTGTCGGAATTGCTGACTCAGAAAGACAGCGAGAAAGAGATAGATAGAGATAGAGAAAGAGAGAGAGAGACCGTTTTCACAAGCAGTTAAAACCGACGACGTCTTTCGAGTAGAGTCAAGCCGGAAGCAGTGTCGAATCTGAGGTCAAGTCCCTCTTTTTATTATTATTAATCTTCTTCTTCTTAGTCTGCTTCTTCTTCTCGCTTGACTCGATGTATCTTTTATGAAAAATTGACTCGTATTTGAAATAATCAGAATACCAACGCCGCGTTATAAAGAAAGAAATGAAGAAAGAAATAAAGAACGAAAGAAGGCAAGCAAAGCAAAGCCCCCCATCATCTCTATAAACCCTCGATAAATAATAATCAACGGGTGGGGGTCGATATTTCGAAAGATCAGTATTCAGAACGGCCAAAAATTCGAATATTAAAAAGTTGAACACAAAAATAACGAGAGACAAATTAATTCGAAATTCTTATTTTCGAAAGATCATTTCTTCGAATGACTTATTCAGCAGGCGGTCACCTGTCAGAACGCTGGTTTATTCGAAAATGTATTTTCTGATAATTTTTACTCTGAATAAGTATAATGAAGAAAATATAAATGTATAAAGTCAATATTTCTAAATTTTTAATCTTTAGAGACCAGAAGTTCGAAAGACCAAAATCTCGAAAGATTTAAACTTCGAAAAATAATATTTCGAACGTATTTTCTCTGCGTAGATGAATTTGGATCAAAATTTTTATTGTTTATTGAAACATCATCCAAAAATCCGTATGAAAGATTCGAGATTCTGACCTTTCGAATTTTCGGTCTGTCGCTAAAATATATTCGAATACGTGAAGATTCGAAGTCTCGACAATTCGAAATATTGATATTCGAATTGTCAGACGTTTCGTTATATTTTCAATTAGATATTTCGTCTTTCGCAATTCTGACCGTTCCAATTTTTTATTTTAGTACAAATATCTTTCTACATTTCGATATACGTAATTTTTTAGTTACTACTTGATAGGCCTTCTCTAAACTGGCCTTTTTGAATTTCGTACCATCGCTATTTTAAAATTCGAAATATTGGTCATTCGAAATATTGGTCTTTCGAAATTTTGGCCCCCACCCATAATCAACGAATAGCAATAATAGAGAAACTACTCGTAGCCTTCACTCTATATCCTCTATAGTAACCATATCGATTGTCGTACTGCGACACCCCTTTCGGGCTTGCCAGCACTAGATTTATGCCCACGAGGCAGATTATCCCTTATTCAAACCTCGGACTTATATTCAAAGTAAGAATCAGTAGTAGTAGTAGTAGTAGTAGTAGTAGCAGTAGTATAGATTCGCGTTATATAAATGCATATGATACCGAAAGAAAAAAAAATAATCGCTAAGATCTACGTAGAATGGAAAAAAAAAATGTTTCATCATCGCGTTGGTTAGTTTAATTTCGTTTGTAAAACAAAAAAAAAGAAACAAAAAAAAAAACTCTGCCTTGGTTATAAAAGCCGGGTGATCGATCATTCGTTGGGATTAATACAGCTTATAGTTTATAATAATTATTAGTAATAAAAGCAAAAAAACAAAGCGATATTATATTACAAAAAATTGATAATAATTTCTTAGGTACTAATAATAGATTTCTTATTTATGATCGCTGTCTCTATGTAGTTTTATTTGATGAAATTAAACTAAACTTAAAGTAACGTTGAAAGGTTGGTAAATAATGAACCGTTAATCCTATATACGAATGAGTTGACAGGATAATCTCGATACATGGAAAAAGTAATTCTTATATTATATAATAAAAAAGAAGAAGAAGAAACAGAAAGAAGAAAGAGTTTTTTTTCATGTACAGTATACGTTTATATAGATATTTGAAGATATATTAATATATGTATGTAATCTTACTCACCATGCAGTATATTTTGAAAACAGATACCGGCGACGCTTTAGCTCCTCCGTTGACTCGGGAAGAGAGGGGTGGTGGGAGTTGGGTTGAAGACTCGGGGTGTATTAAAAATCCAAAAAAGCTTCTTTTTTTTATATGTTTTAAAACAGATCGGAAAAAAATTCACCTTATCACACGCGTACACACGATTTGATTACGCGTTAAACTAATAATCGCGATATATTCTGTCATAAAAAGGTCTAAATAAAGATAAAGAAATATACGATATTTTCTCGTAACGGCGCACGCCGAGTTCAGCGGCCGACTGAAAGTATGCAACGGAGAACGCCGAGGTGATGCTTGCTTACTTGCTTACTTGTCGAGACCAGCACGCTAAACAAAGCGGCTGCGCGCGCACCTGCCCGCAACACTTTTTAGCCAATTGCACTCTGTCCGATCGTCTTGACTCGGTTATATCCGGTTATACTCGGGATCGTACGCGTAGCGTTGCTATCCACAGAACTTCCAACACTCATATTATTATGCTTTAAGACCCGTAATACTAAAACGTTCGCTTTTTATATACGTATTATAGATTCATCTCGCAACGAGGAAACACGACTGATACTCTGACTCCGTACCGTACCCTACCCTACCTTATACTATACTATACTATACTACCTCTCGCAACCAACATTTCGATAATCTCGATATCGAAGGTGTTCTTTGATGGTGTGCGGGCGATAGCTCGTTCGTATACGATAGTATGAATAACCGATCGAAGCGATCTCTGTCGATGAACGTATCAAGCAAAGGCCCTTGACGTCTGAATTCAGAGATGAATCTGCAACAAACCGATAATGCAGAATGAATTAAATTTAGTTTCTTTTATTTTGCGGATATTTTTATAAGAAAATAAATTATATATTATTTATATTATATTATATTACATTAATTAAAGAACAACGAAAAACTTCGATTTCTTTATAAATAATAATAATAATATATGGATGAATAAATATTATTCGAGATGGATGAAATTTTTAGCAAAATTTCGAGAAGATTCACTTCAATTTAGGATAGGATGATAATAAAGGTTGATAGTTTATAATAAATTATATTTAAACAATAATAAACGTAATAAATTCGTATGTGTATATATATATAGAGATCTATATTTGTATTTAATGATATTTGGTTAAAATCCGGTGCATATACATATATTTTATTCCAATTTAAAAATGAAAATATACGACACATACACACACATATCGCCGCATCGCCGCAATAATATATTTATACGTACGTCTGACTAGCTTCGTGTGATTCGTTCGTGAATTGTATTATTTTCATTTTTGGTATAATTTCCGTGTGTTTTTTTTTCTTTTTTTTTTTTACTTATGTTATTTAAAATAAAAAAAAACTACATATATATATATATATATATATATATTTATATATAACATTAGTGAAATAGAAATGAGAAGAATAGAAAGAAAGAAAACAAGAAAAAAAAAAAAAGAAATTAGATTCGAATCATACAAAATCGTGAAAAATTGATAAAAGTAAAAAAGAACAAATAGAAGGAGAAAAAGTAAAAAAAAAATGTATAATAATCCCACGAGATCCCAATTTCTATCGCGATATTATTATTATTATTATTATTATTATCATTATATCATAATCCAAGAAGAAGAAGAAGAAGAAGAAGAAGAAGAATAAAAAGAAATAAGAATATATATCCGATAACTATATGGATCATTATACGTGAATTTGAATGAATATATATATATATATATATAAAATTGGGTTATATATATATATATACATATATATATATATATACGATCTAAAAATCTTTACTATACAACAAATTGCAACCTGCACCCTATATAACGACTCTCTTGTTAATAGAATTTTTGTTTTCTTTGTTTTTTCAGTTATTGATGAATTGTGAGTGGTTCGGATGGCTGACCAACCCAGAATTCACCACCATTCTTGACCATTGTTGCCTTGAATATAACTGTAGTAGGTGAATTACTGAGAGCATCACTGGGAATTGTCCAGTAGACTGAAATCTTTGTTTTATCCTTTGGGTTTCGGTGGGTAACAGCATTCTTGAATAAAAAAACATAAATAAAATATATTATAAGATTTATAACTTATGAGAAGTAAATAATAATAATAATAATAATAATAATATTGATAATGATATTAAAAATATTTTAAATCTACACTGTATATACTCACATTTTTTCCCTCTGGACAATCCAACGGCTGGATTTCGGCGTCGTTAGAATCGACCATGAATGATCCAACGGGTTTATTCAGTTTATCTCTAGCCATGAGTAGAAAACCTTTGAATCCTTCGCCATTTTTACCTTCCAAAGTCACCTAGGAGATAATAATATATTTTATTCATATAGATTCGAAATTAGTAATTAATATATAAAAACAACCTGTTCAACCGTATTACCCGTTATTTTTTTTTTTTTCCTTTCTTTTTTAGAATATATGTTAATCGACTCGTTGACTTGTCTATAATAAAATCTGTTTAGAACGTTAAATTAGCTCATTAAAAAAAAAAAAAAAAAAGCCTAAATATCGTGTGAAAGAAACAACCCCATCAATTAGAAATCAAATGCTCGTCCGTATTGGAAATATATTTATAAATATACCTTCACTTTATCTCCGGCGTGGATTGAATCCGTGCTTAAAGTAACTGTGTAAGGCGAAGGTTTCGTCTGAGGATCGACGCCGTGCTTAGGCGTCATATTCTCACAGACGCCGACCGGTGCACCAGTCTCAAAGGCGTAAGTCGCAGCAATAAGACAGGCAATTAATACCAAGGAACGAAACATTCTGTGAAAAAAGAAAGAAAATGAAAAGAAGGAAAGAAGGAAGGAAGGAAGGAAACAAAAAAAGAAATATATAAATATAAAATTATATATATGCTAATTTTTCATCCGATTTTTATATCGATATTTGATATAAAATTGCATCGTTTAATTAAGCTTGAAATAATTGGATTGAAATGAATTAATAAGCGGGTACTAACAGTTGCAGGCAATTCGTTTATTGGCAATTATATATTATCCTAGATCGCGCAAGTGACAGTCCAAGGCCGCGTTACTAACTCAAAGAGATTGTAGTCGTACTTGAAATCGTCTAAAACTCTGAACATATATGTATATATATATACGGTATAGTTCAATGCGCCAACGTGCATATAAAAGCGAAATCTTTCAAACTATCGTAATAATAATTAACAAAGCTATGAAATTTATAACCCAAGGTTACTAATAGCAGATCGCCGATAATTTATTATGTAAATACGCGATGGTTTTAATCATTTCTTACCCGATATGCGAAAAAACATAGCGAAACAGAAAAGGTGAAAAATCATTAAGAATTTCATTAATTTTTTCTTTTCTCTCATTTATCTTTGTCATCCCCTCCTCTCCGAGTCAAGGTCACAAGGGTTTGCAAAAAAAAAAATTGCCCGTCATCGCAAATACAATATTCAATGTCGCAAGGCGAAAGGCTGATTTATTTCGCGGAACTTGAACGGTACCCGGCATGGAATAAACGATCTTTTTTTTTTATTTTTTCTACCGATTTATTTATCGCAGATCGAAACAAATTAGGTACTACGATATTTCTCACAGATCGGGAAATTGGAATCATTTATCAATACGATTATATACCTATATTGATAAATGTGAAAAAATTGGTGAATAAAAAAACAAAAAAAAAAAAAATACATTCATATAAATTTAATTAAATATTGCAATTTAATTTAATTTGTTGCTCTGGGGGTTATTTATTTATTTTTTTCTGTTTTTTTTTTGTTTTGTTTTTCCACTTTTATACAACTTCTTATTTAATCTACTGATCTCGATGCAGTCACTTATTACGAAGACTGCAGCTTTCACTATTGAGCAATCAGGTAATCTGCTCCTGGGCTCTACCCACCGTTCTATAGTATACATGTAGATATATATATACAGTATACATAAATATGTGTATACATTAGGGTGGCGCAAAAAAAAAAAAACAGACTATGTTTTTTCAGTCTCTTATAAAAAAAAGTTAATTCATCACGTTTTAAGAGCCCCCTCCAAAAATCAGCTAAAAAAAAAAAAAACTTTCCGGGGGCGCTCACGATTTTTGAAAATTCCAAAAATAGTCGAAATTCGATTTGTTTTTGATTTTTTTTCAATTTCTTTTGTCTCGTTACGGTAAAATTTTGTAGACGACAAATAAAAAAAAATAAGTTTCTCAAATTTTTAGCTCAAAATATTCATTTTTAAAGATGTTTTCGAGAGTAAATTTAAATATTCATATTAACACTTGATCCAATGTTTTTCTTCTAATATATATATATACATATATATATATATATATATATATATATATGCAAACATGTGTCTTTGCTCGTGAAATTGTGAATATAATAGACATATGTAAGCCGTAATCCGAACCCAGTTTAATACACACATATAGGTATAGTATTTATATATATGTAGGTATATCTATGTACAGCCGATGCAATTCCCCGCCACAAAACCGCAAATAATTGAATTGCCCGTAGTATGGGGGGGGGGGGGGGGGGGGGGGGATAATTTGCAATTTAAACCGTGAAATATTCTTTGTCGGAATTTACGTTCAAAAACTTTTATACATGGGGTGGTTGATTGGAAAAAAAAAATAAATAACAAAAATTTATCCAAAAAGACTGTACTTCTATACAGTTTATATTTTAAACATTGCGAGAATAAAATTGATGAATGATGAATGATGAATATAACAGATATAATAATATATATACATATATAAATATATATATTTTTTTTTCACGAGTTACTATATATATAAATATATATATATATACTTACTTGATAAATGGAGAAACCAAAGCGGTTTAAGAAGTCGAAGTTTAGTTATGGAGCTGTAGGACTGAATGCTTGACTTCTTATATCCACTTAGATCGCTACTTCCCCACTCCAATTCACCCTTTCTTCCAAGTCACATTTTACACAATACGCAAGTGTCTACGCGAAACTCACACATATCTAAGTATTGATGAATTTGAAGTTTCAATATTTCACTATGCCGCTAAGTATATAAGTGAGTAGTCATTCTCGAAAATACATATATCCATTTGGATAGGATAATTTTTAAAATATCGCGGATTATCGTATTGTATATTATTACGAAAATGAATAAAAAAATTTCATTTTTCATTCCCATATTTATATATTTTTGTAATTTGTATTGCGAATTTCACACGCAATATTGGACCAAATTTTGTATTTATTTTTTGATTATTTTTCTTATTTTTCTTCTTCTTCTTCTTCTTCAAATTTCATAATATATCTATATATATAGGTAGAGGTAGGAAAACTTTGAATATAGTATAAATCTTGAAAAGAAATATACATTCGTTACATCGACGCGACATGTGTTTTATAATATCATCTTTTGGTCGTTCGGTACCACCTTGACATATTAAGCCTTTCACGCGAGAATATAATTCTTGACTAAATGTCATCCTATACAATTTTCCCCATAAAACTATAAACGTGGATTCACCGAAATTAGAATTTGAAACCAAACTATGGGTCAATCGATCGTGTATATATTTATTATTAAATGAAATAGATAACTAAATATATATATATATATCTATACATATAAATATAAAAATCTATACACACTATTTAACCAATCGTTACTTATACAACAAGTTAATCGTTAGATAATTAATATTCATAGAAACTCGCGGGCAATAAGCGTGAACAAGTGTATATATAAATATATATCTATACATATATATATGTAGATTTAGCACACAGGTACAATAATTATATATACATAACGAATATATCCGTCAATATTTCGCCCTAGGCTTATTTCTTATTTTTCTTATTTTTTTTTCCTTCTTCTTTATTATACTTCTTTTAATTCGTATATATATATATATATACGTATACTATATATACAAGTAGGAATATAGAGTTCGTCGACATCGGGAATAATCGAAAGCTATGCAAAATGTTTTCGGTTATTGATTACTATGGATGAAAAAAAATAAAAAAATAAAATAAAAATGATAGAAAAGACTAGAACTAGAAAAAAAAACAAAAAAACTAAACTAATAATGAGACTGGTAAGGCCAGACCTTGAATATTTTAGGTAATAATTAAGGTATGGGGTGTATTACTAGTTGTGATGAATTACTGATATTAATATATTACTAAAAAAGCATATCAATTGCGAATAGTGAAAATAATCATTAACAAGATTTATTAGAAAATTTTCTAGACTTTGAATTTGTAGAATCGATCATACGACTTATTCGAATGATTTTATTATCCTTATCGGGTTCTGATCATTTCGGTATTCCCAAGAAATAATGATTTCCTAGGAATTAAATATATAGATGCCAGTAATCGGTATACCGTCTTTTATTTTCTTTTTTCTTTAATTATTTTTTTCTTTTTCATTTAACAACATGAATTTAAAGTTTGTTTTTGTTTTTTTTTTCTAATTTTTTTCGAACTTGATTTCAGGAAATCTCGATTTGTGAAATACTATGAAAAACCTTATCGTATATACGACGCTTATGACTTGCATTTCTTTATGTTACATTTCTTATAACTAGGGGATTTCCAAAATGATGATGTATTATTTGCATACGTTGCAACGATCGATCGATTATTATATGTATATCTATCATAAATACCGCAATTAAAACACTAGGCGAATATAAATATTTATAATTATTTATTATTTCCAAATTTCAAAACTTCGATGTTTTTGCCTCATTGGTATTCAATTATTCTTTTGTTTCTTTATCAAAATATTCATTTCAAAATTATCCCACTGCGATTGACAGAAAAAAAATTTATACCTTTGTGACTTTTAACGTAAATCTATAAATGGACTTCTGCCATTTTGGTATTTAGAGACGCGATATGTTGTTGAAACGTTAAGATGACTTTGCTATTATAGACGGTTTAGACTAATTGTCAAATTGACTTGACCATGACGTGTAAATTTACAGGTTCTAATGAGCATTGAACTGAAGTTTGTAAAGCAGATAATAAAACTCGCGATATATTGTTAGCTAGGTACACGAGAAAAATTAACATCCCGATGTCGATGTCCGGTAATAACGCAATAACGCACAAAGAATAAAATAAATAAAAAATAATACGAATAATATATTTCTTATGTATATTATAAGACATATTATTATATGTTGAAATTTTATTTTCCCTTTATTGTTCTGTAGACGTAGACTTTGTCACGGTCATCGTAATTAGCCGCATTTGCACGTGTCCGATGGAAATGCATACGCTATTTATTTTCTATGAAATATATATGACAAAGGGAATTACCGTTTCATATAGTAGTTATAGTTAACGAGAAATGAACAGAATCGAGATTAACAGTTGTCATGAATAATGACACGCGGAAGAAGAAAAAAATTACTTCTCTATTATTCTTATTATTATTCCTTTATTCTACGACCGTTAATATACCAGCTGTTTTAAGTATCGTGAAAAAAAAAATAAACACGATGAAAAATCAGAGTCTAAGCCAGCATGGCCCGAGTCGGAATAAATACAATATATTCTAAGTCTAAAGCTTGTATTGGCTATTATTTTATTACCTGAATTCATTGTGGGGTAAATCTTCATCGATTAATGTCATACACAGGTAATTTACGATTATATAAGATACAAAAAACCGTTAAATACTTCGAAGATGATTCACTTACGGTGTACACAAAATAAGATAAAACAACAGACAAACGATAAAACAAAACACCAGAGCGCGGGAGTTGGCGAGGTGACGATAGTTCGTTCACCCTCCACGGTTGGCGCCACCGTCTTGATCCATTAGTGGCGTTTTCTGGCGGCAAAATTCAAAACTATTTGAAAATTATTGAATCGTTTTAGACAAGGTAGCGCCTCTGATGGAGAGCTTTGGGATTATTGTCAGTATTCCAACAGGGCGGAGGGTCGTTTTCATTTTCTGATCACCTCGTCATAAGCGTGGTGTTAAATTTCGTGTTAAATAGTTATCATTTCTAACCTAAGAATGAACGTGATAGCGAAGACGTCTAATCTGGCGCCTTATTTAAAGGCGTCTGTAGCGGCGGTACCAAATGGTTTGAGGCCAGTAGCTAGTACAGGTAAAGTACAAAAGGGAAAAATCACTGTTCAATCGGAAGTAGAAAAGAAGACGAGCTACTCTCTAAGCCAAGGAATTCCTACCGGACAGCTGAATGTACGCTCTGGCATTTCAGGTCGGTTTTTACCCGATTATTTCACCCTCTTTTACATCACTGATCTTAATTATACATTTTATATAATATTCGAGACAATATTTCGACCTGAAAACGTCATTATGTAACTCACTGTACCATTTTATACGTCCTTCATTAATACGTAAGAATTTTACTTCCTTACCGACCGAGCAATCAAAAATTCGATATTCAAATTCAAATCGTTTTAAATTAATAACAAATACATATGAAATACGACCAATTCACTTGTCTTTAATATTTTATTCTATTTTATTCTATTTTTTTTCTATTTCAATCGTTTTTTTTTCTTATTTCTTGTCATTTGATTTTTTATTTATCACCTTTTCATTCTCACAGCGAGCGGCAATATGCAACAAATCCGTATGGCCCATACCGATCTTCAAGTACCAGACTTTTCTGCCTATCGTAGAAACGACGTCAAAGATCCAACGACAAAGAATAGAGAAAGCGCTGCTTCCCGACAAGTATTCTCTTACCTATTTACCGGTGGTAAATAATAATGATAAAGTATTATATATCTTTTAGATAGCTTGTGATATATAATTTATAATGTTTATTATAAGGAAAATAAACAGAAATTAAATTAAATAATAATATTAGGCTTCTATCGCTATGAAATTTATCACATTATTGAGTATTTTATATTTTTTTAAAAGAAATAGTTTAAAATTGTGATAAATTCATCAATTTTAATAGTTCTAAATACAATTATTCTCTTTTTTATATTACAGTTGCAACTGTCGGCGGAGTTTATTCAGCTAAAACTGTTGTGACACAGTTTTTATCTTCTATGGCTGCTTCTAAGGACGTATTGGCCATGGCTAAGATAGAAGTTAAATTGAGCGATATACCTGAGGGAAAAAGCGTCGTTTTAAAATGGAGAGGAAAACCACTTTTCATTCGTCATAGGTAACGAAACAGATCTTTTTGAGCCTGATAATTGTAAGGCGAAAAGAAGAAAGAAGAAAGGAGAATCGGAAATCAAAGAAATTTACCCAAAATTCAGATCTGACTAGTCAGAATTCACATATCTGGTCTTATCGCTTCTAAACTTGATATAACTCAACCTTTTCATATGCGATGACTTTCATATACTTAATTTAAAACTATATATCGATTATCGGTATTTTCTAGGCAAAGTTTTTCAACAAATCAAATAGTTTGAAGCAGATTTTGAAAAATTGAACAAATAAAGGTACAAGAAGAAGCCTTTTCATCAAAGATACAAAAATCTTTTGAAACACTTGGATTTCATCGATATTTTAGTGATATTTCATATAGATATCGACGATAGAGTCTGTTTCGTCCACGCAGTTAGTTAGTTTTTATTTTTAAATAGTAAAATAAGTTACTAAACTCTATAAATACCTTAAATATGTAATTATCTAATATTTTTTTTCCTTCTTCTCTTTTTAGACAACAAGATGAAATATCTCGAGAACAAGGTGTTGCCGTAGCATCTCTCCGCGATCAACAACACGACAACGAGCGTGTAAAGCGTCCAGAATGGTTAGTCGTAATAGGTGTTTGCACGCATTTGGGATGTGTGCCAATAGCAAACGCAGGTGATTACGGTGGATATTATTGTCCCTGTCACGGATCTCACTACGATGCTAGTGGTAGAATTAGGAAGGGTCCGGCACCTTTAAACCTCGAAGTACCTCCCTACGAGTTCATCGAGGACACAGTTGTAGTTGGTTAAAAATTAATTGCTCTGGGATCAGTAGAAAATTCGCGTAATATTTAAATGATATTAATTATTATTATTAATATTGTTGTATAAATTTGTTATGAAATTAATAACAAAACTCTTACCATCGTTCATTTCATTCTTTTTTTTCCTTTTTTTTTTCTTTATTTATTTCTTTCTTTCTCTGTCTTGAGTGTTATACCCGATATATCCTCGCTTATTATCGTAGACTATGAGAGGGGCTAGAAAAAGATACCAATATAATAAATTGATGAATTATTTATGTAATCAGAAATATTAATGATCATCTAACGATTTATTTACTAGGTAAACGCATATCGTTGGATGGAAAGATAAGATCTTTCAATTATTATTATTATTATTATGATTATTGTCTTAAATATGTTGTACAGAATAAATAATAGAATGAAATAACAATCAATGAATTTTTAGTAATTAAATAAGTTATTTATTTATTACTATTCATTCGTTTAATATCCTATATTAAGTATTTTAACGAATTGACAGAGCATACATGTCGAAATCTTTTTTTTTTTTAAAAAGAGCGATAAATTTGTTTTCAACGGATTTTACGTCGGGTTATATGGGTATAAGAATATCATGACTATTTTCTGAATAAAATCAATCACTGCTATGATTCATTAGTCGAGTAACGATTTAATTCTATATGTACACTTAAAAAGTACACGAAAGTATTTTTCGTAAAGTTTTCAAATTTGGCGGGTCCGCCTATAAGACAAGGAAGAGAAGAAGGTGGACCCCGATGTGCGATTCGATTATTTTTCAATCATAGAGTTTACGGCTTTGGCTACACTTGTGTAGTGTAGCTATCTTCATTCTCTCTAGCTTTTCTATGAGTAAGAAAGAGATAGACAAAGATGTCTCGCTTAGTGACAATCTATCGATAATTCAGTATACAAGTAATCGATGGAATGATCTAATTGATAGTCGCGTGAACCGGATTTGTGAGTGAAGTTTTATTGATAAGTCTAAACCCAAGCCTCTAACAAGTTAAATCAATCATTTCAAATGCTATACCGGTAATAAAGAGAGACAGAAAGTACAGTAGCATAGTTTTGTTTAGTTCAGTACAGTTTTGAAGTTCGAACGTTCGCAGCACTGCGCAACGGCGCACAGTGCGTACGAATTCAACTCACCGATTTCTTTCGGGGGTTGGCTCCCTCTACGCAACCTCGGTGAAGGGTATAACCCGGCATCATAACAATAAAGTTCCCGCTTCCGCGAGGGAGCGCCTGTTATGGCGAGCAAAAATTTTCGTTTACGTTCCGAGCGCGGTTATACAATACTGTTAATATCGAGTTGAGGTGAAATTTAGTAGTTTAATTAAGCCCTGGCACGTATTTGGTATACCATATCTGCTGGCAGTATATGTATAATACGTATTTATAATAATAATAATAATAACAATAATAAGAATAATAATAATAACAACATATATTTAAAAGAAAATTTACTCGTCAAAACATCGATATTATATCCAACGTGTCCGAACATAGCTATAGATATAAATATTTTCGCGTGTTCGTGCTGGCTGCAGTGGTAATAAAAAGGGTGCAGATATAGCTACGTATACATAAACTGTCAACCGCAGAGAGGAGGACCCAAGGGAGTGCTGAATGATTTTTGTAAGTAAATATTCATTCATAATCATTTAATTAATTCAATATTCTATGTATATCATACATTCATCTGAATACATAGATTTTCTTTCTTTTATAACCGACAAGATTAGTTTGTCAAACGTATCCGCATATACAAACACTTTATAAATACGTTAAATGAAAACTTAGCCGGTATTTGAGCGCTGCACATCATGTTTATACCGTCTCATTATCATTATTATTATTATTCATCTGTTTTTCGTTCTTTCTTTATTCATTTCTTTCTTTCTTATACGTTTTACGCGCGTCTCAATTATACTTGTAGGATTACCGTTTCTTTCTGTAATACTAAAACTTGACAAAATACTATAATTCGTTATCAAAATACATAACGTAATATTATGCGCCACGACAGGTGACACGATTCACTTAACGCTGCTGCAGGTTCAAGGCCGCGTTAATATTTCTTATTTTCATTGTTTCTTATCTAAATTCTTTCTTGTCTTCATTTTCTATATCCTTTTATTGTTGTTGTTGGGTTTTTTTTTTTTTTCTCTCTCTCTCTCATTCTATTCAGTCTTTATAATATACTCTAGTATTATAAATATTGCATATATTAGTATATTTAAATTTCTTAATTTAACATTTGATTAATTCTTCATCATTTATATGTTATAAATATATTATTCATACTATACATATGTATACAGAGAGTAGTAGTTTCTCGATGTGTACAAATCACGTTTATATGTATTAGAGGTATTTGTTATTATCTTATCTAAGTTTGAGACTCGAGTATATTTTCGTTCTAACTGTATGTATGTAAACGCAACTAATCCATGCAAGGGCATAAGATAGATAGATATAGAATTTAGAGTTGGTGTACACACATCTTATTATATTAGTATAATGTGTGAGTTTATTTTTCTGCGAATTATATCGAATAATATAACTCGTACATATTACATACGGACACAGGTCGTTTTTTTTTTCTCTCTCTCTCTCTTTTTTTTTTGTTCTTCTCCCTGTTTTTGTTTTTGTCGCAAAATTTTCAATAAGTTTGTCGTTGCGATGCATGTGTGTGTGAATGTGTTACTTTTTTTTCTATCTTCTTCTTCCTATTATTATTCTCTTCTACATAATTTCATGTCTATTCAATTAATTATAATAATTTCTCGATTTGCATTATAAAAATATATATTCATATAACGGTGTTATGTCATATATGTATACATATATATATATATATACAGAATCTGCGATTGTGCAGTATACAAGGAAACTATATACACATATACGGTATCCGCCATCGCCCCGATTTTCAAGCTCACGCACGATATTATGTATATACCGCGAGTTCTAGCGATTAGATTTCTTCCTCACTGAAATGCGGTTATTTAATTTTTTTCTTTTTTTTTTTTCCTTTTCTTTTTCCCTCCTCTATCTTACTCTTTGATTGTTCTAGTTTCTTCTATTTTATTTTAATTTTTTTTTTATAGATATATATATATATATATATATATATATCTTTGATTAACTATATGAGATGATAATGAGAAGAGGGAAAAAAAAAAAACAGCAACACTTTATAATTATATCGCTGCGTAGGTAAAAAAAAAATAACTTTATATTCGTACCGTTAAAAGTATAGGTATACAACTTTTACCGTTTCACGGAGTAGAATCAGCTGATTACCGAACAGCCACAACACGGTCTTGAATCTTGACGACTTTAATAATCGAAAATTAAAACCACCCTTATAAGAAAATGACTATATATATAGTATTCAAATAACTCAATATAAACTATCATCATTTTACAATACATTAATACAGGTATACAGGTATGTATATGTATATATATGTATGTATGTATGTTTTATATACCAATCCGAAAACGAATAGGGTTTCGGGTAGTGGGATTACCTACATTCTGACTGTTAGGTATAGCCTGCGTCGTTATCGGCACACGAAAGGTTTGACAGCCTTGTGACACGCATTCAGGGGTTGTATGTCCCCGAGAGTTCCACTAGTAGCTGTACCCTTATATATACCTACGTGTGGGGTTGCATACCACTGCGCGCAAACCTCCTCTTTCATTTCGTACATATACATATATATATATACCTATACATACAGTGCCGTAACTACGTACGTACGTACGTACATACGTACGTACGAATCATCATCGGTGCGTGTGCGAGGCAGGCAGGCAGGCAGGGAAGCAAGCAAGCAACCAAGCAAGCAAGCAAGCAAGCAGGCCGGGGAATCAATAGATGCGTGTTGCACCTCGGTAGGTTTCGGCTGTGTTCCCTACTTCCCTCCTTCACCCTGTCGACTCTCTTATTCGGTCTCTCCCTCTCTCTCTTTCTCTCTTCGTATCTCATATATATATATATATATATATCCTAAAATTAATTTCTCCAAATTCTAAATCTACGTAACTTAAACGTAGATATATATATATATATATAATATTAAACATAGATAGAATCAAGTGCATATGTGTGAAATTAGATTTGATATTCACCATACACTTATTGAAATATTCGTACAAAATTCGGTGACTGGGTGACTGGGTGACCGGGTGATGGACAAGACACAAAATCCCAAGTCTTATAGAATAGTGTAGCGAAACTTTGAGTATAAGAAAATCGTGAGTTTTCGGGGGGGGGTGGAGGTGGAGGTAGGGGTGTACTGCAGAGTATATAGATAAAGGTAAATCTAAGGTAGTAAGGGAGTTAAGGGTGGGTGGTTGTCGGGTGGGTACGGGGTAGAAGGAGGGTAATGATTAGTTCTTCCGAGGTCGGGGCTGTTGCCGGGTGCAGGTTGCTTGGTTCCATCCTCCTACCCTTCATACGGCCTACCATTCCACCCCATACACCGTCGCCCGCGATTCCATCAACCCCCGAAAATTTAATCCCCACTCCTCGAGACGTGCGGCGCGGTGCGGTGCGGTGCGGTACGGTGGTTCGAAAGCGACGCCGCCGTCGTTCATACGGGGAGAGAAGGGGAGGATATTGCAAGGTTGTCCTCCCCTCTCTCTCTCTCTCTCTTTCTTTCTCTCTCTTATACTGTAACTCGCGAATCTACGCGAACACAGGGACGGATATATTCCCTCGCTTATCTATAAAATTACAAATATCATCATTATCACTAAGTATTTCAATACAATTAATTAGACAATTTTTAAATGTTTTCATCTATTAAATTTTACATCCAAAAAAAAAAAAGAAAAAAACTACTGCACCATGATAAGAAAATCGATTTTTTTTTTTCTCCTCAAAACGTGTTTATTACGGCCCTGCATAACTCGCACCCTTAAACGCACTTGCTAGGAAAAGTGAAGTGTACATATATATACTGTACACACACACACACACACACACGCACACCATGTATGTATATATGTATGGTATAGTTGGTAGATTTCTGCACGGATGTCCGCCCTGTGCGTTTTCGCATATTATACGCGTTTGTGTAGGTAAACCTATACCTTTGCACCACCACTCGGAAAAGTTTGACGATGGCGGTTCCGAGGGTAGGTAGGTAGGTAGGTAGGTAGGTAGGTAGAGACAGAAAGAGAGATAGATAGAGAGAGAAAGGTGGTTATATAGCGAGGGTTGCAGGGGCGGTACACGTAGGGTATGAGAACTGCGATAGGAGAGGCAGTAACCTTGCAACAACCCCCCAACGTGCGGGTTTAGCTTGCGTGCGAAGGCGAGACCAAAAGCGAAAGCGAAAGCAAAAGCGAAAGCGAGAGCTAAAGCGCGGCACCGAAAGCGAAAGCGAAAGCTGAAGCGAAAGGGAAAACGAAAACTCGGATATAGAGGGTGGAGGAACGAACGAACGAACGAACAAGAGAGAGAGAGAGAGAGAGAAAGTACGAAACTTGAGGGAGAGAAGAGCTATAGAGGATCGTAGTGGGGTTGGGGTAAGGAGGAAAAACGGGAGGACTCGGCGTACGCATCTATTCCTATACTATATACCTCTATACATACATACATATATACAGAGAAAGAGAAAGTGGGGATTTTGAGGGTGAAAGGCAGAGGGTGAAGGGGCGGGGAATTGCGGGGGTGCATTGCGGGGTGGCAGTGACGGGCGTGACGTAGTCGAGGGAGGATGTACGCCCCTGTTGGCGGCCCCAGCAACCAACAACTACCCCTGGTCAATCCATGGTGGGTCCATCCGTCAGGTATCTATCTACCTACCTACCTACCTATCAATTCATATATATCTATATATCAGTTCGTTATAGTTTTACCTATGGAATAGTGTGTAGTATATATATATATATACCTATATGTATGTAATAGAAATTTGCAACATTTTTTTATTTTATTTTATTTCATTTTTTATTATTCTTCTTTTTTTACCCTTAATTACAACCGTTTGTCACGTAATTTTCGTTTTTTTTTTTTTAACCGTCATTTTTTTTTCTAATTCATTCAAAAAAAAAAAAAAATTATATTATTTTCGCATATTCTATAGGATTAGACAATTATGTGTGTGTGTGTTTTTTTATATGTATATGTGTTACAAATGATTAGAAAATGAAGTAAAAAGGTTTTTTTTTTTACACAGGGGTGGTTTTTATTCGTGTTAAAAATACGTCAATTGCAAAGTTTTGTATTATTTATATTTCTTATCAATAATTATGTAAGTTTTTAATAGCTGTTACGTATATATATATATATATTAATCAATTTTCAATTGATTCGATGAAACCGCGAAAAAAAAAAACAAAAATTTTTTGGTCACTGTACGGATTTTTGTAGTTTTTTTTTCTTCCTTTTTTTTTTTTTACTTCTCTTGTATAATTTTCGATCTAGTATAATTCTCTTTGTCGCACGTGCTGTACTATATACATGGATATGAAAAGAAATATATACATATAGTATATGGGTATAAATAATAAAAATAGAAAGAAGGGAGAGAAATAAATAAAAATAAAATAAAGTAATAAATAAAAGAAATAGAAAATCTTGGTACATACATCTGTTTGACAGCTGGTCTTATATTTCGCGTCGACAAACGCGTTTTACCAACTCGCGCGTCTCTTTATATACACTTACCTATATACAATTTTTATATATATCTACGTTTGTGTCAATTTGTTATTTACGCGACACGCGCTTCTCGAATATATACCTTATAATATACTTGAAACAATCCATATTACGCGTATATTTTTTTCTCAAGATTCAATCGCCCGTTAAGAAAACAAAGTGAACAAAAAAAAAAAAGAAAAACTCAAAAAGAACGTGAAAATTGAAAGACGATATATGATTATAGACGTACTAAAAGAAAAACCAAAAAAACCTACTCCTATGTATTATATTCTTACGATTTTTTTGTCTTTTTTTTTTTTTAAACATATATAGTTCGCATAGTTCAAGAATTTTTTAATTTTTTCACACATTTATTTTAAGCAATCGCTTATCAGTGTTGGATCAATGCAATATATATATGCGTTTGTATAATATAATCGTGGATGGATCATCGTGCACGCGGTGATCGGTAAATTAAAAAACTCGGCGAACGGTGTTATTCTCTAATGATTATTATTTTTTTTTTCTAATTCAGTTTTAGCAATTGATGGTATTTTTAAAACCCTTCGTACCTAAATTTCGAGTGATAAGATGTATGCGAATTTTTTTATAATAATAATAATAATAATAATAATACCAGTGCGAAGTGCGAATATACGATCGATTTATTCAATCCGCGAATTCCCATTGCAACTGTGCAGTGAAAGTATGTAAATAAATCGATTTCGATATTGTTACGCAAATTAATGATCAAATAATTATATTTATTCAATGGGTTCGCGAATCTTTTTTTCTTCTTTCTTTCTTATCTTATATATATATATATCATATGTGCAAACTTACAAATATACCTATACATAAAAGAATCATAGTAGTTATCGCATCGTAAACCTACGCGATCGTCGCGGACACGTGAATATGGTGAAGGTTTCGACGTATAGGTAGATATGGGTAAATGTATAGCTATTGCTGCGCGCACGTACTCTCTCTATAACGTACAAAGCACGCATGCATACATACATATATATATATATAAACGAAAAATACGTTCGATACACGTAAATAAATAATATAGGTATATATAATATATATATATATAACGACGACGACGGCGGCGGTGGTGGCGGCGCCCGTGTGCCCATAAGCATAATCCCTCTCTGCCTTTAGTATGGGTATAGGTGCTACGTGCAGTTCACATAGCGGTACCTATTCCTACATCGCAACTATAGTACCTATAATACGTCTACTAACGCACTTATTATATAGTTATATTATATACACGTGTACGCAAAAATCTCTTTCTAATCTATACCCATATATATATATATGAAAAAAAAATCTGTTAATTTATCATATTATACACACATGTATATAAATATAAGTATATATATACATTCTTACATGATTCTTTATCAAAATTGCGAAAAAAAAAAAATGAATTTTCGTAAGTATTGCAAAAACAAAACGTAAAAACAATGAAAAAATTTCTTTTATTTAATGAATAATAAGGTAAAGGATATTAGATATGGGTGTCTATACCAAATCTCCTTAGTTTGGTACACTTTGTTGTATATTATAGTCGAGGTTGCAGCCCGCACGACCGTGTTATATATAGGTAAAGGTGTGTATATATACGCACACGCGGTTTAATACGATTGAACATGAATATGAGGGAACATATATAAAAACTTATGAACATGAACATGACCGCGTAACATATGCGAAAAAAAAGAAAGAAAAAATATATATATATATATATATATAATATATAGACGCGTATATGTATATGCATACTACACATGTGTGTAATACTCTTAGGTGTTTCTATACGTAGTACGGAAATTGTAATGGTATGGAGGGAGTAGTGCGTGTGGTTCTGTGGTTCCAGGGTTCTATGGTTCCACTACCAAGGCCGCCAAAAACGTAGGGCCAGGCTCTAACAGCTAGCTAACGTAAGCTAAGCTAGCTGCTAGCGAAGCGCCGCGGCCTAGCCTAGCCTAGGCTCTGCTCTGCTCTGCTCTGCTCCTATCGTCATTTGTATCGTGGTTCCTAGTTAGTTTGGTTGCAAGAGCCCAGAGAGACAGAGCTAGCTCGCACATTAAGCTATGACTTTAAACTCGTCGCGCCGCGTAAAGCATTTGAAAAATCTGAACAACGAGTTCCGCGTGTAACTACTTGAGTCTCTCTCTCTCTCTCTTTCTCTTTATCTCTATCTTCTCCCTCTCCCCCCTCTCTCTCTCTCTCACTGTCTCTCTCTTCTCCCACCTCCGATCTATTTCTCCATCTGTTCTTTGTTTTTTCTCTCTTCTTCTTTCATCTCGCGAGAACCGCGATTGCACTATCGATATCTTATTGGATTTATAATATTCGCCGTTTTCTTTCTTTTTCTTTTTTTTCTTTTTTCCTTCCTTCTTTCTTTCTTTGTTATGTTATACATCTATATATTTTTATTTCATTAATCTTATTTTATGAAAGAAAAGAAAAGAAAAAAAAATAATTCAAAATATAATAGAGAACAAAATAAAAAAATAGATACGAAATATTAATTTAACAACAACAACTGTGTACTAATAATCAAAATCTTTGTCGTGATTACATTATATTCGTTAGTGCAGTGTTGAGTATATATAGTGTGAGGTGGTACTATATATTATCCCTTGGGTACTTTACATGTCAAGATTTACATAGAAATTATATTTGTAAGTAATTATTGAATATACATAGATATGTGTGCGTGTGTGTGTGTGTGTGTGTAAAAAAGAAAAATTAACATTTTATCCGCAATTAATGAAATTTCTTTTTAATTATTTCTCGTTTTATTTTATATTATAACAAATCAGCACACTTATTTCTTATTTCACTTCTACTGCTCTATGCAGGCGCGTGTATAGATTATATATATATATATATATATATATATATATATATAAATATAGGTAGGTGTAGGTGTATGTATGTATGTATATAACCATATATTAATACGTCTAGAAATAAAAATAAAAAAATCTTCTCTCGCCAAACACGCTGGGGTCTCTCTCTCTCTCTCACTCTCCGCACCGATCCGCCACGCCACGCCACGCCGCGCTGATTTTTTTTTTTTTTCTATTCGCTCTCGATCTTATATACGTTGAATACCATGTGAATCAGTTATTATTTAACATATTTCTTAATACCTAACAATTTTCGAGATAAAAAAAAAAAAACGAAAAATAATCATCAATAATTTTTTTTTTTTTCTTTTTTCTCACACATCTATCGAAGTATTGGTATAAGGAAGTTTCGTTTTGGTTTTATCCTTTCTCTCTCTCTCTCTCTGTCTCTGTCTCTCTCTTTACCCCGGATGTAGATAAAGTTTAGAGATTAGATTATATTAAGATATATATTTATATGCACATTAAATTGTATTGTTTTATTTTTAATTTTTTTTTTTCTAATCTATTTTTTCAATGTTTTTTGTTTTTTTTTTTCTCTTTCTTTCTTTCTTTTCATTATTCGAAATCTTTTCGATACAGATAATATTGTTAGTTTTCTTTGGTACATATTCATATTCATATTCATATTTATATTTATACATGGTATATCTGATTCGCGAGAAAAAAAGTTGTTCGGTTTTCATTCCGCGGTATAGTAGCTGTACATATATATACATATATATACCTTCGCCAATAGTACCGAAATCCCTTTCGGTTGGGGGGGTATAACGGTTTCATTCCCAGCAATTATTCGCAGATTCCTGATTCACAAAAGCACCTCGCGCGCGGAAGGCTTCTGCGAGGGATGCTGTAGGGTGAGCCGCGGGGGCGCCGAGCTGCTGGGTGCAGTATTGACGATATTCCGACCCCTTTTCTCTCCTCACCCTTCTTTACCCAACCAACGCCACAATTTCTCTCTATCTATTCATCTCTCTCTCTCTCTCTCTCTCTCTCTCTTTCTCACTCTCATTCGTTGTATAGAACGTATAGTTTCCCGGGGAAAATCAAATTATACCACATATCGCGAAATATTAGCGAAAATCATTCGTTTATATGAATATATCTTAATTACGTGAAAAAAAAAAAATAGAACAAAAAAAATACGATAACAGATTTTGAGGTAAAAAATTGATCAACAACACGGTATAACGGTATATTTATAAAATATACATATATAGGGGGAGGAATCCGGGGCAAAATGGAACACCATGTTTGAGTATTGAAAAAAAAAAAAATAAAAAAAATTTCCCTAATTCTTTCGGACACCCATGAAAATTATGGTGTCTCATTTTGCTACAGGTTTCCCTACATACATATATGTATATATATCTATATATCAATTTATATATACACGTAGAGATACCAATCACAGAGTAGGCAAATAGGGGGGCGGTAAGGGGGGTTGGGGGGGCAGTAGCGTTAGATTTTATATTATTTAAGCTTCCTAGAATTGGGCTGCGAAAAAATATCGTATATCGCATGGCGCAACTTTTGCGCGTTGAGCTATGCTGTTGCGGCTGCTGCCGTTATTGCTGCTGCTGCTACTGCTGCTGCAGAGATAAGCGATTAGAGAAACGGCTTGGCCCATGGTATACATATATAATATATATATACTTACAATTATATATTTTTTTTTCATAATTGGTTAGATTTTTCATTATATATATCCTATTGATTATCCTATCGCGTTGATATAGAAAAATGATAGAAAAAAGAAAAAAAAAATCAAAATTAAGTAATAAATTTCAGAAAATTTTTAATCTACTCTTCTTTCTTTTTTCTTTTTGATACATCGACTATAAAAGATACGGTGTTTTTTTTTGTTTTTTTTTTCTTCATTTTTGTAGGTAAATACTTTAATTAGTCAATTAATTCAATTTTTTTTTTTGTTTTTTTTTTTTCTTCTTCTTCTTATTTCTCTAACTTTTATTCCCTGACTATATCTTTCTCGTCTCCTCTTCCTCCTTCTCCTCCTCCTGCCCCTCGGACTCATCGAACCCTCGTACCCCCGTAACTTAATCCTCAATCAAGAACGATCCTTGGCATACGTATAGATACAGGTATATATTGTATATAGACGATAACCCGCGTACGTCCGATTTCTTCGTCCTGCGGAACAGCCGGATTATAATAAGCCCCCTCCCCCCCCCCCCCCCCAGCCTCTTTGGGTTTGTGGTCCGTTTTCGCATCTCGGGGTGTGCCAAATTGGCGCGGAACACATATCAACCCCATAGTCTTAGCTAGGAGCACATCTATCCTATACAAAGATACATATATATAAAGGTATTGCATTTTGGCATTCTGCGTTCGCGTTTCCGTTTCCGTTGATATATATGAAGAAAAAAAATGTGAAAAAAAATTCGAAAAAAACGAGATAAAAAAGAAAAAGAAAAAAAATCGCGTTTCGCTGCAGCGCAACAAACGCAAAGGCTTTTCGAAAAGGTTCGTTCTTTCGTCTGTGTGGGATACGCGGGCTTTATAACGTGCGTGTGGATTTTCAATATAAATGTGTGCGTAACCAGAGGCGCGCGTGCGGCCCCGCAGCGACCTTGAGCCTCGCCGTTGCCCCCCTTATTCCCTCTATCCCCTCTTACCCCACCCGACGAAAATTCAACTCTCCTCTTTTCCCTTTCCTCTTTCCTTTACTCCGAAGTCCCCCTTGTCACTCCGCCCAAACTGCCTGTGCAACCCCCTCTTCGAGGTCTCTAGAGTTCTTCCTCCTCCTCCTCCTCCTCTTCCTCTTCCTCCATCTATTACTACTACTACTTCTATTTCCCCTACTACTCCTACTTCTCTTCTACTGCCAAAATTTACCCCCACTATATAGTCTCGGTCTCTGCAACGTCGCCTGCCTTGCACTCCCCTCTTACCCTCTGAAAAACCCTCTCTCTCATAGAAACTGAGTGCGAGAGAGTGAGAGAGCGATATATAGAGGGAGGGAGAGATACGTAGACCTCTGAACACGCGGACCCTGATCACCATGGAAAGAGGGGAAACGAACTTGTCTCAGTAGAGACAAAACTGCACATTGAATTATCATTTATTTGTTCAATTTTTTTATTTATTTTTTATTTTTTATATACATATATATATATATATATATTTCTCGTTATCTCTTTTTCCTTCTTCGTATATACATAATACTATGTATATGCGTATATCGTATATCGAGAACGGTAATTAGGCAAGTAGGGTATCAAGATTCGTTACACATATTATACACATTTCTTTCATGCAATTTATTTTCTTTCTTATCTTTTACGATAGTACATAGCGAGGGATGCGTTTTGATTTTATTTTTCATTTTTCATTTTTCTTTTCTACATTTCTTGGGTGAAAATAAAAATCCACCTAAATTCTTTCAAATTGTGTGAACGGTTTAGATTCAATCGAACTTCCATACGAATATAATATATAATATAATATAATATAACATAACATAATATAATATGACCTATAGGGTGAAAAAAAAAAAAAAAAAAAACTTAAGACCCGTCACTGGCACGTGTTAGATTCGAGGCTGACGGGGATAGAGAGATACCTTAGAAGCATTAGAGGGGACGATTTCGTTTGGCGGTGGTGCACGGCGCGGGAGGGTAGCCGAGCGTCGGGTGGGGAAGGCGGGGGGGAACGGCAACGTTACGCGAACTCAAGTTCGGCAATCCTGGCCTTAGGCAATCGGTGGTGGGTTTCCTCTAACCCACCCAAACCCTCTCTATATATACAACTCCCCTCAATCCCTCTCTACGTATATCTTAGTTGGCTGTATATTCCCCTCCGATTCTTTTTTTTTTTTCCCTCTTTACTCCTCTCATCCCCTACCCCTACCCCCCTCTCTCTCTCTCTATCTCCTCATCTAGCAAGTAGAAAAATTCGACAACCGCCCCACGCACGGGTACACGCACACTATTTCGTGTAACCGCATTTGCAACGGCTTCGATGACCCACATACATTCTTTCTTCCTTTCATTATTCCCTATGTTATAAAAAAAAATAAAAATAAAAAAAAAAAAAGGATTTTTTTTTTTTATATTCTCATTCCTTTTGTAATTTTTTTGTTTTTTTTTTTTGCATATACAAAAATTTAAATTTTGATAAATTTTTTTTTGTTTCTCTCTCTCTCTCTCTCTTTATGCTTTGCTTTGTTCTAAATAATTAACCAATCGCAACGTATACGTATTTAATTATAATAAAATTATATATATATATATAATATATATATATATATGTGTGTGTATGTATTCGTAAACGTGAGAGTGGTTCGCTAGTTAGTTTAATACTAGAGCCTAAGCTAGCCGGGCTAGCTCAACCTCTCTTTCGTTCCTCGCGGTCATACGCGCGGTGCGGTGTCTACTTCATACTTTCATGTATACATGTAGTTGCGTTTGCTCGGTTGCTTGACTGCCTCTCTGCCTCTTCCTCTGCCTCTTCCTCTGCCTCTGCCTCTGCCTCTGCCTCTGGCCTCTGGCTCATCGCGCGAGGTACCGCACGTTATTCCAGTGACGTTAGACCGTACAGAACAGTGCCGATTTGAATTCGGGACTACTACCTAGCTCTTATTGCCTTGAGGATAGTACGTTGGATTATAATTGTACGGATCGCGATTATAAGTTCGGTAATAAGAAATATATACATATATATACATATATATATATATGTGTGAGATATTATACAGTGGGGTGCAAAAGCGGATTATTCAATATTTATACACACATATATAGGGGTAAAAAAAAAAAAAAAATGAAAAATCGTCAAGTTTTAGTTTAATTAAAGAAAATATAAAAATTTCTAAGTGCATCGTATTTATATTTAGACATTTAAATGATTAAGTGGTGATATACATAATTATATTCTCACCTTTACATATTCGTATATATATATATGCCTTGAAATTATATGTGTTGTGCTGCAGTCAGCGAGAATAAGACATATACATAAAATATATGATTATATTATATATTCGGTGGATTAAATAAACCCATAATTAAAAATAACGTTTCGAATGTAAAAAAAAAAAACAAAAAAAAAAAAAATGAACAAGCGAGATAAAAAAAAAACAAACAACAACAACAACAACAACAACAACAGTAATGTGTAATTTGTGAAAAATGTTTCTTACCGGTATAATATAATATATACCTAGTAGTTGTTTTTTCTTTAATTTTTTTTTTTTTTTTTCCTTACTTACAGAATTATTTCACCTTTGCATATATATCATATATTCAAAGTTCGACACGTCGGTTTATATACTATATATAGTGTTGTTAATTTCATCGTTGTAATAGATTTTCGTATTCGAAGCTACGATTATTTCCAAACAATAACCGTCTACGAACCATATCCTACATATATACAAACACATAATATACTGGATTATAAAATAACCGATGTAACAGGCCAGACCACGTGTCCATGTTACTAGGTACTGCCATGTTAACTTTCGATTAGATAAAATATCAACACTGTCAATATTATCGAATATCAAAAAAATTAAATTAAAATTTTGTTACTGTTTTTTGGATTTTTAGCTGGAGGAGTAGTTGGTCACGGACACGATCAGGAAGAGAGGTCCCTACTGGAGGGTGGCTGCAGTGACAGGGGTGGTGGCGAAAGTCAGGGCGGGGGTGGGCCAAGGGGTGGCGTCATGGACTCTAATCAACAACAATTCTGTCTGAAGTGGAACAGCTTTGGTAGTAATTTGGCTACTGCATTTTCTAACCTCTACAAAAGTGAGAGTCTAACGGATGTCACCCTATTCTGTGAGGGTAAGTTATACCCAGATAATTAAAATCACACATTAAATAAACATAAGTTATATGATATACGATAAAAAAAGATGTCAATTTATTGAAGGTAAAATAAGAAATAAGAAATACAGAACAATAATAATAATAATAATAAGGTGAAGAAAAAACGATGAGAAAATAAGCCGAAATTATTCAGTAGTATGTGTATAAAGCCGTTCGTATTATAACGCGAGTATAAAACGTATACGGCGGACCCTAACGCGACTGTTTCTACTTATCCGTTCTACGCCTACCTCACTACTCTACTACCCCGTTTGACCATACGCGAATGTTACTACTTGCGAATCAACGACGCATGCACGAACCGATGCACGTATGTAGTCAGACAGTCGGTAGACTGCAGTAGTGCAGTTTGCATTTTGCACGGTACCGCAGAACAAGCGGACTGCAGTCGGCTGCAGTATCGCTTCGGCTGTTCTTGACGTCAGTCGCGTAAAGTTTTCCTATCCTCTCCGTATAGTGGAAATAAAATTTGAATTATATTTACGATTTATTTATATTCATTCACATTATTTACATATCATATTGATGAATTATATTTCAATACGTTCATTATACAGTGAAGATATATTATACGTAAAAGAAGGAATAATGGATGCAGTGTATATCAATAAGTGGTGTTACAGTTTTTATTATAACCGTAATAACACTATTTCAATCATATTGTATTATATCTCAATATTATATACATTTTTATACGAATATTATATCGGTTTTGAATTATTCTAAATCACACTCCGTCAGAAGTAACAAATAAACTGTTGGCTACGATTTAACACAAAGAATTAGTTCATTCATTCATTCATTCATTCATTAACTTATTACAGATATGGCAAAAAAAAACAATATTTCATTGTTTATTATAAAATATGTGCAAATTTATTCTCGCGTTTATCGATATAAACTTTGAAATAAATTTGGAGGTAAAATATATGAAGAAATAAATAATCTTTTTTTTTTTTTTTTATCTATTCTGCAATCACGATTCTGTTACGCACATATATATATTGCAAACATATAGTATATATAAGACGCAACCGATTCGTCATAGTCGCAGGTTCTAGTCTTTGCCTAGTCGTGGATAGGCTCGATTAAAGTAGGTCTGGGTTACAGTTAGATTTAACAGCAGCAGCAGCAGCAGCAACAGCAGCATCAGTAACAACAGCAGTAGCAGTAGTAGTTTAGCGATTTAGTATAACATATAGTGAATATAGTTACACATATACATATATATATATATATATATGAATATAAATCTGTATAATAGCTATAAAATAGTTATACGTATTACGTTTTTGTATTTGTATATATATACGAATATTATACAGCCTTGGTGACCGCGACAATGATAAAAGTCTCTCTTATATGCTTGTATAGACGTATTACATCTCCCGTTCTAACGCTAAATAGAGATATATATATATATATAAGTAAACGTCTTAAAATTTTATATATAATACATATATATATGTATTGGAGAATTTGAAGGCTTCTAACGCTACAGGGCATGCTTACAATTAGGCTAGTCGTTTACTATGACGTCGTATCATCTGGTGGTTGGGTGTAGGTATACCTATTGCGGACTCGCGAGACGCGCGAAACGTCGTACACACTACTGCAACGCGCAAGAATAAGTAGTACATGGACACGTGATATATTCAGGGTCGAACGCCACGCCGTTAGAAACCTAACACTGTATATAAATATAAATACATATATATATGTATTATATATGTACTATATACGAAATTAATCATCATCATCATCTTTTTTCTTTTTTTCTATTCTTTTATTTACCACACAATTTTTATTTTCATTTTTTTTCTCCACTTTTTGCACTTTTAACATTCCAAGTCTATAATACGTATAATATACATATATGTATGTATATATGGTAATATAGGTCAAAACAGAACGCGAGCCCTACGAGAGCACATAAATTATTATATACCTATACAGCGTGATTCCTTTTGCGCGCACCACCTGGTAAGGGCGGATTCCTTGTGAAATTCTAAGACTAATTTTCCTTTACCAAAAAGTCCTGGGACTAATGGTTCTCGGGCTACAGAAGGTCTTAGTTGACCAATCACAGAGCCTACAGCTGCTCAAGTTAGGGCCGGGTCAAAAGTAATAAAACTAGCAGTGCCCGTGGCGTGTGGATTTTCAATGAAATAAAAATAAATGATTAAATCTAGTGACAAATTCTTTCACCATATGGCATTAAAGTTACAGGTAATAGTGAGTATTAACGACGTCGTCGCCGGGAGTTGTCTTCGCACAACATACGCTTTCGGTATCATTGACCAGGACCACGGCTACGTGGTATTGTCCTCTAGGTCCACCACCACGTAGTTTCCGTCCCCCAGGTCGACCGCTACGTAGTTTTCGTCCTCTAGGTCCACCGCACCGTGGTTTCCGTCTCCCAGGTCGACCGCTACGTAGTTCTCGTCCTCTAGGTCCACCGCACCGTAGTTTCCATCCTCCAGGACCACCGCACCGTAGTTTCCGTCCCCCAGGTCGACCGCTACGTAGTTTTCATCCTCTAGGTCCACCGCACCGTAGTTTCCGTCCTCCAGGTCCACCGCACCGTAGTTTCTGTCCCCCAGGTCGACCGCTACGTAGTTTTCGTCCTCTAGGTCGACCGCTACGTAGTTTTCGTCCTCTAGGTCCACCGCACCGTAGTTTCCGTCCTCCAGGACCACCGCACCGTAGTTTCCGTCCTCCAGGACCACCGCACCGTAGTTTCCGTCCCCCAGGTCGACCGCTACGTAGTTTTCGTCCTCTAGGTCCACCGCACCGTAGTTTCCGTCCTCCAGGACCACCGCACCGTAGTTTCCGTCCCCCAGGTCGACCGCTACGTAGTTTTCATCCTCTAGGTCCACCGCACCGTAGTTTCCGTCCTCCAGGTCCACCGCACCGTAGTTTCTGTCCCCCAGGTCGACCGCTACGTAGTTTTCGTCCTCTAGGTCGACCGCTACGTAGTTTTCGTCCTCTAGGTCCACCGCACCGTAGTTTCCGTCCTCCAGCACCACCGCACCGTAGTTTCCGTCCTCCAGGACCACCGCACCGTAGTTTTCGTCCCCCAGGTCGACCGCTACGTAGTTTTCGTCCTCTAGGTCCACCGCACCGTAGTTTCCGTCCTCCAGGACCACCGCACCGTAGTTTCCGTCCCCCAAGTCGACCGCTACGTAGTTTTCGTCCTGCAGATCCAGCGCTACGTATTTTTCGTCCTCCTGTCCACCGCTCCTCCAGGACGGAAACTACCTAGTGGTCGACCTAGAAGACAAAAAAATACGGTGCGGTGGTCCTGGAGGACGGAAACTACGGTGCGATGGAGCTAGAGGACGAAAACTATGTAGCGGTAGACCTGCAGGACGGAAACTACGTAGCTGTCGACCTGGAGGACTCAAACTACATAGCGGTCGACCTGGAGGACTCAAACTACGTAGCGGTCGACCTGGAGGACGGAAACTACGGTGCGGTGGTCCTGGAGGACGGAAACTACGGTGCGGTGGTCCTGGAGGACGGAAACTACGGTGCGGTGGACCTAGAGGACGAGAACTACGTAGCGGTCGACCTGGGGGACGGAAACTACGGTGCGGTGGACCTAGAGGACGAAAACTACGTAGCGGTCGACCTGGCTGACGGAAACTACGTGGTGGTGGACCTAGAGGACAATACCACGTAGCCGTGGTCCTGGTCAATGATACCGAAAGCGTATGTTGTGCGAAGACAACTCCCGGCGACGACGTCGTTAATACTCACTATTACCTGTAACTTAAATGCCATATGGTGAAAGAATTTGTCACTAGATTTAATCATTTATTTTTATTTCACTGAAAATCCACACGCCACGGGCACTGCTAGTTTTATTACTTTTGACCCGGCCCTAACTTGAGCAGCTGTAGGCTCTGTGATTGGTCAACTAAGACCTTCTGTAACCCGAGAACCATTAGTCCCAGGACTTTTTGGTAAAGGAAAATTAGTCTTAGAATTTCACAAGGAATCCGCCCTTACCAGGTGGTGCGCGCAAAAGGAATCACGCTGTATATATATTTATATTTATATATAACATATATGATATTCGATAATATATGTGTGCGTTATATATATTCAATATATTTGTATGCGTTTAAGTTTGCGTATGCGTATGCGTATGCATAGCTCGGTGTATTAGAGTTGAGTATAACTCTACGCAATGTTACGCAGTATGTAGGTCGTTAGCTAAAGCCCTGGTGCAACGTACGATGGCATCGTAGAAAAGACCGATATAGCATTATCTAACTAGGTCATAGCTTGCTGGGTCGCCTTTTTTTCATTATTAACATTATTATTATTATTATTATTATATTATATCATATGTGAGAATCGGGTCGCTACTACTTTACGTTATCGCTATTGCAACGCCTATAGTGACTGACGGTAATGAATATGACTGATGCGTTCATTGCTGCGATTAAATATATCATTATATATTATGCCAAATACTCTATGAAATTATAGTTTTTCAATTTTCATCTTTCTCTCTTTCTCTATTTTTTTTTTTTTCTATCTTTTATTATACGTTTTTCTGCAAAACTTTAAGCGTTTATGGATATACCATTTTTTTTAGCTTAGAATTATGTAAGAAAAAAAAAAAATTAAATAATCAAATTTCTGCTGCATTGGGTGTATAATGTTACGTGCATAATACGTGTATGTATATATGTATGTACATATTTAATATGTTATAAGCTGATTCATAACCGTGTGCATAAATATAGGCATGACCGAAGGGAGAGACGGAAAAGATAAAGAGAGAGAGAGAGAGCGAGAGAGAGTGAGTAAGAGAGAGTAAGAGAGAGAGAGAGAGAGAGAGGAAAAAAAGATAGAAAAATGAACGGTGGGCGACCGCAACGTTGCCAACACGCGTTCCGCGATATCGTATATAAACGCGTTTCAATGACCCCTTGGTAATGGCCAACAGCCAATGTCTGGCTTTTCGCAGGTATTACCCTACGTTTTTTTTTTTTTCTTTTTTCATTTTAACTTCATACACCATGGGAAGTAAAAATTCGTTACATTATACATCGCGATATATATAATTATAATAATGCATCTAGGAGAAATAAAAATTGACTATGAGAATGAGAGAACGCGGTGCGATTCCACCTGTAGATAAATAAAGTTGCGAATGAAATTCTATGGGACATAATAATTAACGATTAGTCATATAGAATTTTTATAATCTTGCTATAAAAGTATTTCTTATTTCCCTCTCTCAATTCATTCGTATTTTGTTCTGTACTGCAACTTACGTTAGATGTATGTTGTGTACATATGATATTAAAAAAAAAAAACGCTAAACTATATTTGCGAATTTGTTTTTCTTTTCTTTTTTCGGCCGAATCTCTATAATAGCACTGCTTTAAACGTGAACTTCATACGGTGAGAAATAAAACCGGTTTATTTTTTCCTTATTCCTTATTCTTTTTTCTTTTTCGTTTAATTTTTTTTGCGTAAAAAAAAATATTGATATTACATATCGCAAATTATATAAAACGTAATTAATAATTATTGCCAATCGATAAATTGCAAATTTAATGAGGAGAAAAAAAAAAAAGCTTTAAATATTGCAGCAATTAATTCAGATTCGCAAACACACGAATCTTTTGTTAGTTTCATTATTTCTCTCGGTATAGTTAATTCTGCAGTTAGAATAAATTATACCATCTCTCTCTCTCTCTCTCTCTCTCTCTCTCTCTCTCTCTCTCTCTCTCTCTCTCTATATCCCTTTGTCTCGATCTCGTCGCGGTTATTCGATCTCTCATGTATATATAATATATCTATGTATACGGAACAAGTCCTGCACGATCGAGTACCTATACCTTAAAGAATTCGAGACAGTGTCCAGTCCAGTCCAGTCCAGTCCATTCCATTCCATGCAGTGAGACCATGTTAGGGTATATAGTCGTACATATATAGTAGAATGGTTAAATTGGTATTAGTATCCAGGTATATCGGAGGCTAAATAAGAGTGCAAGGCACTTCGAGACCTTGGCGAGAGTCATTGTATATACATGTAAAACCCCGATTTTGATTGTATTAGTGAGTGAGTGAGTGAGTTAGCTAGCTATAGCTAGCTCGGCGCAAAGTGAACGCACTCTATCCGACACAAACAACACATGAACGATCAAGCAAGCCAGGCAAGCAAAGTACACTTCCTGGAGTCAAGGCTCACCGTTCGTTCGTTCGCGTTCTACGTTCTACGTTCTGCGTTCTGAGTTCTGAGTTCTGAGTTCTGTCAGTTCTCTCAGTTCCTTAGGTCTTTTTAACTATTGAGTTCTGCGTTCATCGCCTTACAACGCTGCAGTATTCAACCTTTCGGTGTTCGGCTAAACAGACTAACTTTTCTAGACTATGATTTTTATTATGATTCTCTGACTCTCTGATGCAACAGGATGCCGGCCATTACCCCCTTTTGCTCTATAGAGTTACTGGCGATACACTTTAAGGTTCGTTCAACCTGCATCTACCTGTGCGATATATATAAAATCACCGTCGTCGTTTCGATTTTGGTAACATAATAAACACGCGCCAAATATTTATATACACTGCATTTACGACAACAAAAAATTAATAAAATAAAATAACAAAAAAAAAAAAGTAAAAAGACAAACATAAATACAACGAAACGAATTAACCTTCGGAATTCAATTTTATTATTCACTTATTTATTTAGTTTCATTTACTTTTTATTTAAAGATAACAAAAAAAGTCAATGAATAATAACAAAAAAATTAAAAAAAAAAAAAACTAGATTCATTCTTGCACGTTGCCAAATTATCATCGTATCTGCAACAGCAAGCAGGAGCAGCAGCAGCAGCAGCAGCAGTAATAGTAGCAGCAGCAATAACATATATTAGATAGTGGTATAGATAATAATTATCAGATTAGAGACACGTAACCTCGCGATATATGATATTCGTCGTAACATAATATAGATATATATATACATATGCGATTTGAACATATGTGCAGCAGCAGAAAATATTTTTATATCTGTATATAATATGTATATAGATGTGTGTGTTCATGTGTGTATGTGTGTGTATATATGGGTAATACGTAAATATGTGTATTATTCTATGCGTCATTGCCTTGTTTTTAGCGATAATCCAAAACCACTTGTACCAATCACCTCGTTCATGGATATATATTTTACGTATACCTACATATAGTATTATATAGTATATAGATATATATATATATGTATTGGTTCTAGGCCGTGTTTCGCAATATCTTATAGATGAACACCGCCGCTGCCGCCTCCTCCTCCTCCTCTTCCTCTTTCTTCTCCTCGTCGTAACTCTTTTTAACGATAACGTTACATTACTGCATAGCGACTATTGCGAGATATATAGATATATATATACCTGACTGTCTATATGGCATTGATAAAATTCAAGATTAAACGAAATAATGACATTTATCAACAACAACAACAAAAAAATTCTATAATATATATTACATTATGGAAAAATAAATAAAAAGAATCAAAATACAAAAAAAGATACAAATCGATACCCACATTTGCACGTAGATTTCTCTAGACGAGTTTGATAAAGTTGCAAAAGTTGCGGTGCTCGGATGTGGCCAAGGAAATATACCATAAACTTATGTTATAAACACCACGTTAACTTATTATGGCTAGCTGAGCTAACGAATTAGCTAATTATCGAACACAGAAAAGATAAGAATTTTATATATATATTATGTATACGTCGCTATTTATTTATTTATTCATTCATTTGAAATGAAAATCTCGTTAAAATCGTACGACAGAACGTATATATAGATAGTATTAGTATTAGTATTAGTAATAAGTGATGGGCAATGCTCTGACAAGGTCGATGTTATGCCATATTATTGCAGAGAACGTCGTTGTTGCGTTGTGTAAAACATGACGTGCGCGGCATTTCCGGTCACTAAAAGAACAACAAAAAAAAAGAAAAACGGATTCAATTCATTGGATTTTCTCTGTTTAATTACATTAATAATGAAAAATAATGGGAAGAAAATAATACAGAAAAAAATATTATAGATAGTAGATCGTTGCGATAATATGTGTATTTCTTATTTTTATCATAAATTGGGGATAATTAATATATGATACGTATTTGAATAAACGGTATTGTGTATGTAAAGATGTAATTTTTCCTCGCGTTATATTGTATAATTGTATGTATATATATGTGTGGGTGTGTGTATTGGGAAGTTTGCACCGTTGGTATACGACGAGAAATTCGCGCGTGAGTTTTTGGCACGCTATAATGAAACGGCGAAACGATGAAACGAGGTAGCGAAGAGGGAAGCGAGGAAACAGCTACAAGGCGAGCTAGCGATCTCCACGTGCGGGCAGCTGCCTCTCTGATGCCATCACACACAACGCGCGCGCCCATACCATGCCGTATATCGCGGGCAGTAGCCCCGCGCTCTTTGCCTTGAAATTATGTAACTAGCCAAACTAAGGATTCCAACGATGCTATTCGCCGTTGCCATTGCCATTGCTGATGCTGATGCTGCTGCTGATGCTGATGCTACTGCTACTGCTGTTATTGCTGCCGCACGCCACACGCCGCTCTCGCATCGTACGCCACCATATCGCGAATCGCGCAGATCTCTCAGGCAGGCGAAATCCCCCGCGACACCGACCTACGTTAGCCTTGAGATATGAATAGAACCGTAGAGAGTGCACTGCACTCTTGCGTAAGCTGTTTTACTTTGAAAATAAAAAAATAAAAATATATATATACATATATTTCGCACATATATTTCGCACACACGCATATATATATATAAAATATATAAAAATGCAAGGAAAAAATAATGGCGAGACAAAAAAAAAAAGAACGAAAATTCATATTTAGAATTTATTTTTTATATTCCCCATAAGTATATAGGTTTTGTATTATTCCATAATACATAATTTACCTACTAGGTAAATAGAAAATAAAGATCAAAATAATTATTCATTAATTTTCAACGTGAGATTATTTCATGCAGTTTGTCGAGTGAGAAGAAATTGCAGGTCATTTTTTTTTTTTTTTTTTTTCAATATATATATATAGTATATAGGTATATATACTATGCACATCTATATTATAAATCGTATATAAAAACGGCGAGAGCCAGTACTTTGTTCTCTTGTTCTTGAATAGCTATATATATATATATATATGTTCTTTAGTTGTGTTGTATTCCTATGCAACTATATGCACAAATATATGTTTTATATATATATATACATACGTGCGGGATTGAGTCGTGACGTATATGTGAAGGGGTCGTTTTTTTTTTATTTTTTTTTAATTTTTTTTTAATTTTTTTTTTTCGGCGAGGGAATAAGAGAGGGTAAAAGAGTGGGATAAACGAAGAGCAATTCACACAAAGCAGAAGAAGGAAGCGAATACTGATCCCAGTTATACATATGTGAGAGAGTCTACTTCGGTTTACACATACGTGCACACACACGTTTTATAATTTAGGCGTGCGCAAAAAGAGCGGGGGGGGGCTAGGTTTACTGCGCCGGTTTCGGGGGCCAATGACCGAGTGTGGGCGATTGGCGGTTTCGCCTTTTTTTTTTACTTCTGTTATATAGAAACTCTCATGCAACCAAGATATTAAAACAATGCTTATATGACAATGATTGTACATTGGGGTCTTCGCGAAAATATCATTCGAATTGGAGAATTTTGAAAATATTAAAAAAAAAAAATATATATATATATATTCGCACACGTGAATGTTGAAAATTATTATTCATTTATTGACTTTCTCTCTCTCTTTCTCTCTCTTTCATTTTTTTATCCTATATATTCTCATTACTTTCTCATACCTTATAGATGAGATGTATAATAAAATCAATAAGATCGCGTGAATAATCGCAGTTTATAATTTATACTTCATATATATATATTCACACACACACGCAGACACACACACACACGCACACGCACGTGTATACAACTTTTGTACATAAATAAATAGTTAAAAAAACTTGGAAAACGATTTTTTGCAAACGCATTTGAAAAAATACGTTTTTTTACGCGCTTATTGCGGGGTGCGATGCGCAGCTTCGCATAGATTACGTCACGCTATCTATAAATATAATTCGCAAAAATATACTTCGCGGTACCCCTCTTCGGTCTCTCTCCCTTCCCCTCAATCCCCTCATTCTTTCCTTTCCTTCTCTTTTTTCGCGTTACATCTTTACCGCCTTTTTCATCCTCCTTCTCCTCCTTCTCCTTCTCCTTCTCCTTCTCCTTCTCATTCCATTCTTCTACCAAAACTTTTCGCACAAAGTCACCGAACGATTTAAAAAAATAAAAAAAACCTATGCGATATGCTTTCCAGCATATATGTTTCATCGCATAATACACACACACACATATGCATATGTTAATATTATGCAGTATATATATATATATATATATATATATTTATTTATCTATCTGTATGTAACGCCTCGTATCTATATCCACGATGCTAATATACCGCGACACCGAGACACCGACACCGACATCGCGACGTCAACGATTTCCGGTTTTTGTTGTCACCAGAGAGTTTTATATATGCTATTGCGATATGCACCGTGTCTTAATCTATTATACCATATCATTAGCTTAGACTAAACAACAACAAAAATGCAAATTATTATATAAAAAAAATAAAAATAAAAAAACAATTTCTACTTTCTTATTTTATTTCTTCCACGCGATATTCAAAATTGTGTTTCAATTTTTAATATTTTTTTTTCCAAAATGTTCATGGATTTAAATTTTTATTTTTGTATTTTTCTAAAAAGGCATATATATGTAACAATCCGGATCAACAACCAGTTCTTCGATATTTATTTTATATCGTAAAAGTTTGCGGCAGGAAGCCGCAATAACATATATGAAGAGGAACTGGGGATTCTTATATAATATATATATGTGCGAGCGTAATGCATAAGGAAGTCTTCTTAAAACCGGCTGTCAACCTTTCATATATATATCTATATATATATATATATATGTGCGTATCTCACGGTTTCTTCGCGTGCAGCTGCGTTTGTGCGTTTTACGTACATAAATTTCTATGTGTATGTATATATACATATATATATATATATATATATATGTACAGAAAATTTGTGCGGTGAGTTAACCAACGTAAGTTAAAGAGCTATAGGGAAGTATAGAAGGAGGGAACCTAGGATAGGAGTAAAACAGCTCTAGCCTAGCGAACCCGACCCGAGAAATTCTCACTCTTCGATGAATATCTAGGCCACGATTTTACTGACTTATAGGTACAATATGCCGTCGTAGCCACTGCGTATACCCTACCTACCTACCTACCTAGTCGAGTAATCGTAAATACGAGTATACCTAGTGCTGCATCGTATACACAGGATATATTATAGTATATATATACGATGACCGTAGTCATAGTCATAGTCATAGTCATAGTCATAGTCGTAGGTGAAGGAGTTTATTATATACGCGGAATTTATACACAGTCTACTTATACTCGCGGGATGATATCGTGAGAATAAGTATAGAGTAGCTCGGTCACCAGGTGCTCTCGGTATATAACAGGAAGTCGTTCCGCAGGTGGAATTTAGAAGAAATTTGAAACATAAGAAGCCTTCAGGAGTACCCGCACCTCGTAGTTGAACCTAAAATACACTTTTTTTTTCCCTATTTCTTACATCTTTCTTCTTTTACATACTCAAGATCGAGTGTTATCCATTAAATTTTTCACCATATGCCGTAAATTAGATAATCAGATAATTAACACAGTTATTAAAAAAAAAAAAAAAAAAAAATGATATAAATGTACGATATAATATACATTATATAGGAGAAAATACTAATAAGAAAGGCGTACGAGAACAGCAGCGGGCCGTTAGAAAAAAAAAAGAAAATAAAATAATAGTAAAAAATAAATAAATAAAAAAAAAAAGAAAACAGAAAATGTGGTGAATATGTTAATCAGATGGGTATTTCTAATTAGTGGGAGCCCAGCCAACCCTTTTGGTACTTTATACATATTAAACTTTTATATTATGTGTATAGAAGTACATATATATATATACATATATTAATATCGTATGTATTTGTGTGTATGAACCTACATGTTACGAAACCATTATAAAGATTATATCGAAAAGTTTTCTATGCCGTATATATATATATATATACCTACTTATATATATATAGTATATAATGTATAAATATATATATATATATATATATATCTATGCTATGTAGCTGACCGCGTCCATCTGCTTCTTGCAGTAAGAACAAACAAGAAAAAAAAAACCTAGAAATATAAAAATTTCGTCCTGTTTTTTTTTCTTTTAGTATATAAATATAGAGATAATAAATAAATATAAATTTTGTAAAATTTTGTGAAATTTATTCCTCAGGTGTTACGTTCAAGGCGCACAGATTGATATTGGCGGCATGTAGCAAACATTTTCAAGAATTGTTTGAGGGTATGCCCTCATTACCTGCGGGTTTAATTGTGATCCTAGACGGTACAAGCGCTCACAACATGGCAGCACTTTTGGAATTCATGTACCGCGGTGAGGTCCACGTTTCCCAAGAGTCTTTGAGCTCGTTTTTGAAGGCTGCCGAATGTCTGCAAGTGCGTATTGTGATAACGAAAATAAAAATAAAATAAAAATGAAATTAAGAGTTTATATCGAAAGAATTATTAACGATTATAATCATATATCAATACCTATGCGTGTGTGTCTCTCTCTATAATTACAGGTGAAAGGTTTATCCATAGAACACGAAAAACTTGCAGTAGCCCAAAGGCACGCTGCTGAAACAGGAAATAATTCATCTGAGGGTAGCGCGGCAGGATCTACAGCCCCTGGTACATTAAGAAAGAAGTCACCGACCCCAGCTCCAACCCAATCCACAGCCCAAGCCTACACCGTACCTACATCCCATGCAAATACCCAACACTATTACGACAGTCCTCGAAAAAGGCTGATGAGGTATATTAAAGAATCTTATAATCGTGACGATTTTTCAATTTATTTTTTTAAAATTATTTATTTGATCTGATGATGATGATGAACGATGTGATCAGATCGCCAAGCGACGTCGATGCCCTAGGACGAGCTAGCGTATTGCGAGATGGTCCAGCCTTTCGTCCAGCATCAGCACCTCACCCTCTTTTACTCGAGAATTCTCTTCACTCACATTTCTCACATCCAACGGATCAACCTCAGCATCCACACACCGCGCCACACACACCTACGGAACTTGAACGAGAATTAGAACGCGATAGATCGGAGGAGAGAGGGAATGGCGAACACAGAGATAACGGAGCTGAAGGTATCGCGATCTCTTTACATATTATTATAATACGCATTTATTATTCATTTTTATACCCATAGTGTGGGTCTAGTGTCAAAAAAAAACTGGCAAAGTTTACCCCGTTCTTTCATTTTTATCAATAAAATGATAATTTTCCAAATTTCTCTTTGCCGCATTGAATTATTTTTAATGATTTTTGAGAGAAAAAAAATTACAGAAAATTAAATCAAATCAGATAAGATGAATTTCTTTAATTAGTTATATATATTATATGAATGAGTTTCGTGGTGATAATCACGATTATTGCGCATTATTGCGTCTAGATCTTCGAATAAAACAGGAACCCGGTTTGCTAACGGATCGCGAAAGGGCTGAAAGGCTTGCGGAACGTTCATCGGGTGAATCTTACGGTGGTGGTGGAGGAGGTGGAGGAGGAGGAGGCGGCGGTGGAGGAGGCGGTGGAGGCGGTGGTGGTGAATCAACGGCTTATAGTACCTTGGGAGATCACCTTGGCCAACATCAAGGTTGTGGTGGTCTTGCCTCTATGCCACCCGCTCATCCTCCAACACCAGATCTTAGCCCAGCACCTACTACACCCGCGATGTGGAATTCGAAGATTAACAAGGCAGGAACGGTTACGACGCCTGACGGTGAGTCAAAAATTTATTTTAATAATTTTATATGAGATGAAGTGAAAAGGAAAAAAAAAAAGAAAAAGCCAACTTTGGGATTTCCCATTGAGTAAATCCTTGTTCTTGGAAATTGATTATCATTTTTGTATGTTTTTAATATTTTTTTCCTCATGCGCTTGGTTTTTTTTTTTTTTCATACGATTTCGAGGGAAACTGATGTAATTATAAACTATGTATAAAATCGCATCGCATATTATTATTATTATTATTATTATATGAAACTCGAGTGTTCGCTCGAGGTGTGTATAGTTTTAGCTCAACGATAAGAAAAAAAGAGAAAAAAAAAAAAAGAAAAACGCTTTTATCAGTTCGCTTATCGCCGTCTTACATATATAATAATGTGCGTCCAAGTAACATGCGTGTATGTATATATATATATATATACGCGAACGTCTATTGTATACTAGAATTTGGTGGTTTTTCACTTTTTTCCTCGAATCACCAATTTCATTCGGAAAAACGAGAGAAAGAGAGAGAAAGAAAGAGAGTTGCAACGAAAGAATGTTTTCAGAGAATATGAAACGAGAGACTGAAATCATATGTAACTGAACATACCTAAAAATTGGCGATAATTATAAACCGCTAATTAATTCGCGGACAAAAAAAGATCATTTCTATTATGATAGAAATAGGTATAGTATAGGAGGTGATAGATTGAGGTATAAATAACGCGATAATTAATATTTGAATTAATAATATTTGTGAAATAATAATGTTATATGTATAAAGATGTCGATTTGCAAAAATCTTAAATGCCGGTTGAACTTGAGTAATTTAGTAACGTATTAAGTATACATATGTGTGTGTGTGTGTATACATATAAATATATCAGTGCGTATATTATATTATAGCGATAGCCGAACCGCGAGTTCATTGACTTCGATAAACGCACGTGCGATTCAGTTCAATGCCATAATGTGCATGTAGTATGAAACAAGATAAAATAGAAAGAAAAAAATAAAATAAAGAAGGAAAAAAAATAAAATAAATAAAAATGAGTGGAGTAGGACGTAACAGAGGCAAAAAAAAAAAAAAAGAGAAAAAAAAATACACACACACACACACACACGGTTGGGATATCGCGTAATCAGTTTAGAAAACCAGTCAAGACAGCAGCAGCAGCAGCAACAGCAGCGCCGCGCTCTATTCGTCTCATATACTCGTTTATGCGCTAAAAGATCCAATCGCCAATTACATATAAAATCGTCACCATATACCGCGAGTCCCGCGAAGTCGGGGATACTGAGTTTTAGTTCAGCTAGGTATATAATAAAATCTGTATAGCTAGTAATAATTGTTAGAGAAAGGGAAAAAGAAATTAGAAGAAATTAGATAAAAAAAGAAAAAGTCTTCTCTCGAATTTTACCAACGATCTTTAAAGATGGAAATCTGTATATACAATCTTGATTGTATTATACTATAACTAGATTCGACAAAAAGGTGTAATAAATTAATAAACGATATATACACCTGCTGTGGCGATTAGAAATTCCCTCGATATAGGAACAAATGGAAGGAGTAGAAAAAACAAAAAAAAAAAAAAAACATTTTATGCCTAATTCATAGATGTTTATATTCATTCCTAGATTTTTATATCAACCTTGAGAAAAAGAAATAGAAAAAAAAAAAAAAAAAAATTGACGAAAAAAAGAGAATTAGAAAAAAAAAAAATATATATATATATATACGTAGAAACGGAGTGGGTTATGAACGAATAGCTATATAACTTTTCGCAAAGTTGTTTATCAGCTAAGTATAATATAGCTATTATGGCATATAGCTATATACAGATATATATATACAGTATACGTTGGGAATTTCAACGGATATTATGCAAGGAAACGAAAAAGTGTTTAAACGCGTTATTGCGAAAAATGATGAATTTTTTTAATTTTTTCTGATTTTCATAATCTATCTATAATTCCGTATTATAAATTAATGTTCTAAAAAATTAGACTAAGAGATGCAATTTTCTTATTTTTTTTTTTTTTTTTTTCTATCGACACGTCGGATATATCACGCATCCAGCTCTTTTCTTGGTATATAATGTAGGAGGTACAGTAAACGTACTCGCGATTATCATTAACAAAAACAGCTGATAATATATTGGCAGACGTCTAGGTACTAGTACTACGAACCGCGACCGTTTGTAACTCACACATGTATGTTATTTGATATCGCTATACGACCGTAAGGCGCCACGACGCCTCTATTATATATTATATATATTTCATATTTTATGCATATATATATATATATATAAATTATAATATTTCTTATTTATTTAAAAATCGTAAATCTAAAATTTTCAAAATCTAACCGTATAATATATTTCTAAAAAAAAAAAAAAAAAAAATGTGAATGAGCATTTGAATATTTTTCTCAGACTTTATACGCCTATATACCCTCACAGCTAGCTACTCATCATATAATCTGTGATTAGAATTGCTGAAAAACAAATTTTTATCACCGTTTTAGATATCGATCAGTCATCGCTCCGCGAACGAACGAATATGTCTAGGTTTAGGCGCATTGTGGGAAAAGAAATTCAGACAAAAAAGAAAAAAAATGTTATGAATTGCTTATCAGAATGATAAGAAGAAAAAGAAAAAGAAAAGAAATTTCTAACGTTATTCGGACACTGGGTGCTGCATTCGTTAAGTTAGATCTAGTCGATTCGATATACCAGATGCCTAGATGCCTATATAAAACTCGTTTTATCTATCGTTAAACCGTTACAAAATGCACGCGTAGTAAATAGTTGCATCACGCATAACGCGGCGCACAGTTGCACGGTGGATATAGTATATTTCGTGTTGAAATTCTCCCTTCCCTTACCTTACCTTACCTTACCTTACCTTTACATCTCTCTCTCTATCTCCTATTAGTTATATATCATCTTATCTGTTTTATGATATTCGGACTTTTTTCACTTTGCAAAAAATTTTCTTTTCTTTTTCTATCAACTTCATTAATTCTATCAGTACAGAAGTTGGAAAATATGGAAGATTGATATAAAATACATCCAGTATTATGCTTATCACATGCACCGTTGTTTTATATCATTAAAAAACCATAAACAAAAAAACAACAAAAAATGTATTTTGCAAATTTTCAATATTTAGGATGCATATCTATATATATGATTTATATAGGGGCGTCTATGGGTACATTATATCGGTGAGAGTACCGGGGTAGGGGGGTGGGGGTGGGGGGGGACCACATCACCGAACGTCGTCTATATTCCGTCATTTATTCAGGCCAAGTTCGTGCTGCTTTCTAACGACGGCCCTGCATATCTGGACTTGGTTTCGTTTCTTTAACTTTATTTGGCAACATAGGTGGGGGCGGATTTACCGTGACTAAAAAAATTTTTTTATTTTTTTTTGTCTTCTTACCTTCGTGACATATAATACATAGGCCTTGTACCTATATATATATATTTCAATCGATGACCACTCACATGTAGATATAATTAGAAATAATTATACAGGAAATTTAAGGAATTCAATGAATTTAATAAATTTGATAAAACTGAACTCGTTATGAATTTTTTTTTTTTTTTTTTTTGGATGAATTACTGTAACGTTGCAGTAATGAGGGGGCAGTTGTTGCGCCAGAACGATACGTTCGCTTACCTGTATAGATATACCTTATACATAGAGTAGACTTTCTCCAAACTTTCAGATCCAGGTTCACACGATCTTAAATCTGAGAATCTATCTTATAGTTAGAACCGCGCAGAGGCCCCCCCTTTGGTATCCCTCTCTTCTCTTTCCTTTCTTTTCTTTTCTTTTCTTTTCTTTTCTTCTTTAGTCTTCTTTTCTCCCACCCCCGCACGATCCCGGTACATGTACGCGTATATATATACATATATATATACACGTAATAGTGCAGTTGAGGAATCTTTTTACCGTTTGAATTATACGGTCAAAGGAATTATACGGGGACTTGGATGAAATCAGATCCCTGCAGTGCAACGGCCTCGCGGTTCAAAAAGAATAAAAAGAAAGAAGAGGGGGAGGGGGGAAATAAAAAATCAGAAAAAAAAAATCAAAAGAACAAATTACTATAATAATTTCGTAAAAAAGATGAAGAAGAGATAAATAGAGTTTAGTAATATTATTGAACAGCTTGACTTCCTCCCTTGAGGGTGACTAAAATTATAATGAAAACAACAAACCGGTCGTATAATAAATAATAAATAATAAATAATGATAATGATAATGACGAAAAGAAAATATTTCGCTTTTTTATATCGAAAATAAATTCTATAATATTAATAGGTATATTATATCTTCAAACTTTGGGGTAGTTTTTACGATATTTTATTTTTTTTTTTATTAAAGGAACGAAGAAATTTTTATATCGAACGTACCAAGTGCTAATCTAGTAGCCAATCGTTTCAAAGTCGTTGTGTTTAATTGAGAAATAAAAATTGAGAATAATTAGACTAAATTTTGTTAAATAAATAAATAAAGAAATGAGCTAAACTACACTAGTAGTGCATGTATTACATGGTCAGCACCTGGAGTCCTTAGGGACACCTGGTGAAGATCTTTCTGACGCACTTAGAGGACTGCACTCCTCGGGGACACCTGCGGAAGTTGAACGTAACACCAGCCGTCAACCCCATAACCCTTTGTCACTATATGGTATAGAAAGAGAATTAGACGGAACCAGTCCTTCTTTTCCCTGTATATCTAGATTTCAGGGTTACATATATATATATATATATATATGTATGTATGTGTATACTTAATTCGGTCAACAGTTTTTCGGTACTTTAGGTTTTTTTTTTTTCACCCTTTTTTTTTTACTTCTAATTTAATACGGATCGTGTATGTCTCTTTCTGTTCGTTAGACTAATCGGTTGCGCTAGGTAATAAGAAAGAACGCGGAAGCTAGTATATAGGAAAATGTATATTGCATGAGATATTGATAAATTCTATATAGGTACGTGAAATAATTAATTATATCTATATATTGATTATTAAATCGAAGGTTGCAGACAATACGCATGTATATATATGCATAATAAATAACCCATAAGAAAAAAGAATGAATTTTTTTTTTCTTTTTTTTCTTCTTTAATTTAAAAAAAAAAAAAAAACGTGTGACTTATATGCTTGTTCAGCTGGGTTTCCAAATTCTTTTTCCGTTAATACTTAGGTATATATATATTTATATACTCACCTTGACTTATATATATAACCGATATAAGCCGATAGAAGATTATATGCAATACAATTAATTGACTCGCAGAAATTTATATATATATATATATATACGATAAATTCTTCGATATACTTATAAGTATATACCTATATTATATATATATATACATATACACCCACCTACACTTACACAATATACCCATCGGCCTACGAATGTCTAAATATTTGCACAATATATAGCGTTCCTAAAATATATCATGTATTTTTTTTTTTTTTTTCTTTTTCTTTTTTTTTTCCCCCATATGTACGCAATTCAACAAAAATCTGTATACCATATTCTTTCATTGCTTTTCTATCTATCATCGATTTATCTCTTTACTTCCCATATTCACTCCGAAAGTTGAGATTTTTTATTTTTTTTTTTTTTTTCTATTTTGTTTCTATTGCAGTTTACCCAATCCTATATACTTGTATGTATCATTATACGTTCTTTGACAGACTTGAGATGATACGCGCTATCCCTGTATATATGTCGTTTGAAACTTATAGCCGCGAATCGTTTGTGTGTCTAATGCCAAACGCGCGAGGTTCTGTTTTTTTTTTTTTTTTTTCTCTCTTATTCTTTTTCCTTTTCTTATTTTTTCTTTTTTTTTTTTTTTTTTTTTTCAAGTGGGTCACGGCTATCGAGCCTCTCTCGCCTACTAACGCGCGTTTAATAGCCTCACATGTGATTCTCGACTTTTTAGACTACTAGTTGGGTGGGGGACGAAGGGGGGAAGGGGAGGACGAAACGAAACTAGATGAGACGAAAATTCCTTCTCGCATGCGGAATCTGTTGTTCGCGGTATTGAATTTCAGAAAATTTTATACTCAAAATCTCGTATTTATTTGTCTAAATTTTTGACAAGAACGAAAAAAAAAAAACTTAAAAATTCATGTATGAAAAAATTGAATAATCACATGGTTTTCCGTACGGAAGTTTAAATAAATTCGTAAATATCATTATTTTTATACAAAAAGTAATAATATATATAGGATTACTTGTTGCGCTATCAAAGTACTTGCAGACCTGTACGAAGATATAATTTATATGGGTAGCTTGATTTTTATTAATTACTTGTCTTCAACCCCAGACAATTAGAAATTAGAAGTTTTTTTTTTTTTTTTTCTATTTTATTCTATTTTTTCTGTTTTGTTTCTTCGCGATTTAAAAATATCCGCGAGTTTCTGTTATCTATAAATAAATTTTATACACGCATACACGTTATTTTTTCTTACATACTATGGTATATAAGTGACTGCTGCTAATACTCGGCTGAATTTCGGTTTCTTCTTCTTCTTCTTCGTCTTCTCGGTTTTTATTTTAGAAACGAGACTGAAGCGAAATGCAAAATGCGAAATGCGAAATGCGAAGAGCTTGAAGCTAAAAGAGTAAAGAGTATAGAGAAGAGGCGAAGGGTGCGTAGGGTTTTCGAGTACGAGTACGAGTACGAGAGGGAAAGAGGGAAAGAGGGAAAGAGGGAAGAAGAGGGTGGTTCTATCCCTTGGAGTAAGCGCGCCCTGGTGATATTCGGCTAGGCGAATACAGCCTATACACAGGGTAGTAAGGTATATGAGACGCAGGTAGAGGAGGCAAGAGGCAGAAACGGTTGGCGGGTGGCCGTAGGCTGGGTAGCTTGCCTGGCTGGGTCTAATTCTGGTGACTGCGTTCACCCAGCGATCAATACCTACGTTGCTCGCGTTCGCCTATGCACGTCATTGCGCCACCCATCCGGCTCTAATACTTACCTACAGGCTTCACTTTCCTATATACACGCATAAATAGATAAATATATATATACATTACATATACATATACATATATACATATCTATGTCCCGAGTAGCATGCGCCAAATTATCGTGCTAAATATATATATAGCCTCTGAAAAATAATAATAAAAAAAACTAAGAAAACGAAAAAATAATGAAAATTCTCTTTGTTTCGTTTTCTTATTTCCGTATATCGATCGATTATTGATTGAAGAAAAAAAAAAAAACAGAAAAACTATAATAGCTTCACCTCAAAAAAAAAAAAAAATGAAAATTTTGCACCGTCAGACACGATATAAATTATTCATTATATATTTTTTTTTAGCGAGCCCATCACTTCTTCCAGGGGTTGATTTTACTAATTTTGTCTTATTTTCATATTTTCTCACATTTCGCGTGTAAGTGTTTTTTTTCTTTCTCTCTCTCTCTATATATATATTCTTATCGAAACGTTAAACTATATAATTTATAACATATACACACCGTTCATTAATTAATCAATCGAAAACTCTGACTGTTTCTCTACGAGTTTATAGAACTTATTCTATCTACTAGTTATACATATATATATAATATATATATACGCGTATACGGTATCTACTACTATACGTATGCGGTGAAACGGCTTGTCGATATATTATGAATTATTTCTACTGACCTAAATTTGTCATTGGCTTAGGCGTTTTCTGCCTATATACACACACACACACATGTGTCTCATCGTCGGACAGGTGTGTTGTATACATATATACAACGAAAGAACTGTATAATTCTCACACGTGTCTCTTAGAAACTAACGAATCTTATATAATTAAAAATCATCACTTTTCATCATTTCTGTTTTTATTTTTTTTTCTCGTCCCATTCAGAATTTCGATAAAATGAATGAAAAAATGAAAAAATGAAAAAACTACCCTCTAGTTACGCGCGTATTATAATTCGCAACGATATATTATTCGGACTCGGATTAAAACGTGAAATATCGTTGCAGTACAATTTATTATACCTGATCGTATGAATAGCGATCTGTGATCTGGATAACTTCTCGATTTTTTTTTATATACCTATGCCGGTTTTCGATTTACCTATGTACCTCATATAGAAATAAGTCGCTACAGGTGTAGAATAAATATCGATTTTCGCCTATATCACGAGTTTATATTTTAGTTGTTTATTTCGATTTCTATTATACGCTCGTTTATATTATAGCATGTATACTGATCTTTAAGTACGGCCCTGCAACGCACAATGCGTAACTCTATATCCTGAGAGTCTCCATATATACTAAACCCCCCTTTCTCATTCGCGGCATCTCTTCCTTATACCTTTAGGTATAGAAGGACAAAGGCTCTCAGAGCAGCAGCAGCTATGGTATAAGGGGCGCAAGTACACCTAGACATACGCATCCCATCTCTTCTATGTATTAATATATACATATATATATATGTGTGTGTATTTGTGTGTTTGAGTATATGCTGCATTGTGCGTGTCTCTTCGTATAAGAATTACATTACATTGGTCGAGCTTTTCACCGCTTCCACCAGAGGCACCACTTCCTGGTTAACGCGAAAACGGAATCGATATACCCGGATGCGTTAGTTCGCGGATTTCTTCAGCTCTATATATATATATATATATATATGCATGAAACTTGCGTGCAGGTTGCGATGATCGGGTTTAGGTCATTAGGGAAACTCATTGTTTTGTCTATCGACGAGACAAAAACCTGGCGGAAAATCTGTAGATGGTATAAAATGAGGAAATTTTCCTCGTCATTTTTCTTTTTTTTTTTCTTTTTCTTTTTCTTGACCCAATTATCAAGGTATGATGTAGTCTAGTTTATGCGGTTTGCCGATATATACACACACTGCAGGAACCTAGATTGTGAAATTACGTGGGTATTTTTATATCCTGTCTTACTTTTGTTCAATAAAAAAAAAAAAAAAAATAAGGAAAACGGAAAAGGGAAAACGGAAAACGGAAAAAGGAAAAAAGAATTCAACTAATTATTAACCATAAGAGTTATGTAATTATAATGAATTTAATGAAAGAAATAAGAGAAAAGGGGTTGAATCATGATATACAACCAAGAATTAACGATATTGAAATTATTTTTATTCTTTTTTTTTATCTCTCTATGAATAATTTTCGATGAACGTAAGGGTATATATCCTTAAACTCTTCTTGGGGTAGGTTTCATCATCCCTCATCCCTCATCCCTCATCCCTTACCTTCTTATTCTTTTTCTTCTTCTTCTTCTTCTCGACATCATCACTCTTGATCACTGCAATACCGCGCCGCGGGTAGGAAGAGTATAAGGAGTAAGAGTAAGAGTAAGAGTAAGAGGAAGAGAAAGAGAAGGAAGAAGGTGGGAGGAACGGATTTGTTTGGGAGTTTGACGTCTGTTGTGGGGTACTTGGACCAGGAACGAGAAGGGACCGTTGCGCAGGTTATGGTCACGCGGGTGGGTGGATGGGTGAGAATCCGGGTGTCGGTGTAGCTCGTGAAAGATCACCCTTCTATATATATATATATTTTTTTTTCCTCTTCTTCTTCTTCTTCTCACCTCTTTTGCGTGGAAAATTCATTTCTTCATTTTATTCACATACTTCGCGATGATGTATATTACTTACTGCGGTCAATACCTAGCTGCAGCAATCATTCTAAATTCGTTTACTTAACAAAACGAAAAAAAAAAAAGGAAAAAATATTACATATATCTATGGGCCTTTTATCTTTTTCTTTCTTCTACTCTATTTTACCTCAACGACGAATTTATACTATCGCCGCCACATAGTGAAAATGGGTCAAGGTTCTATATACTACGGAGGTCAGAACATAAATCGCGTTTCTCTATTATATATATATCTTGTAAAACATATCGCGGATCGGTGGGTTTGTTCCTAAAAGCTGATAAAGATATTGAAAAATCTTGGAATAACTTTTCTCTTTTTGTTTTTTTTTTTCTAATAAATTTAGAATCGGGAAGAAAGCTAGCATTCTATTATATCTAATTCTTTTCTTATAAATGTGGAAATTTAAAAGTTTAAAAGACTTGGTATGTAGGGGGTAGCGTGCATCGATGAATCAGTTTTACTTTTTATTATTCGTTTTATATCTGTATGGTGGTGGGTCTTAGGTGTGTTAGAGAAATGAAAGGTGCTTGCAGTTAGGAGGGTTGAAAAAAAAAGAAGAAAAAAAAGAGCTTGCGATTATACATCGCGATAGTATAAGGGAAAAAGAAAAAAAGGGGCAAAACTCGCTGACGCGTAGGAGAAGTAGACGCAGTAGGGCGAGATGGGAGGAGAGGGAGGACGCAGACCTTGGTAGCTGTTTCGTAAGTTGACCTTCTTCCGCGTCGTCGGGGCTCCCTCTTCCCTCTTCGCTCTTCCCTCTTCCCTCTTCTCTCTTTCCTCTTTCCTCTTTCCTCCTTCCTATTCCCTCTCCAAGTCTCACATCTTATCGTTAGTGTTCGAGGCTGACTCCCGCTTGACTATACTACTTAAGCCCTTCGCAACGCCGACGCGACGTACCAACTAGCTAATGCGTCAAAGGGCCCTGGACTGTAGTGACGTAAGCCTATATAGTAACATACTCGCGTATCTATAAACTACTAGGCGACCTTCGACGAGAGTTTCATCCTGTTTTCGCCCATATCATCGCCGCAATGATTACGATGAACAGAAATTTTTCTCATTTTTCTCATTTTTTTTTCTTACTTTCTCTCTTTCTTCTCTATTCTATCGAAATAGTATATTAGACAAAACACGCGCGGGTATAATATCAAAGACGAAATTTGAAACTCGAAATTTGAAACTCGTAAAAATGTATAATAATAGTACATATTATACATATACAATACATAGAACTTTTGGATATTATTTAACTATAGCTATATATTTATATATCATAACAAATATAAGTGCAGAATAATATGAACATATATACGCGGACTTTTTTAGTCGCGGTGATCTAATCGCGTTAGAAGGAAGTGAATTAGTTAGCGTATTCTTGTATACATGTATATGTATATATATATATATATATACTTATAGTATATAGTATATTAGATGGCCTTGCACGCGCCGTGAAGCCATTGGCCTGCCAAACCGAGGCTGCAACAAGGGCCAAGCCTAGCCTAACATGAATAAAAAAAAAATCAACATATGTATAGATATAATATAGATTCGTATATATATAGGTGTTATTATATTATTAATATTCAATTATTTATATATATATATAAGAATCGCCATGGGGGGAATTGAAATTTGAAAATAATAAAATCAAGGCCCATTCCTAGTTGCCTGTCTTCTTTGGTCAAGAAAGGGTTGAGGGTTGAGGGATGACAATTTCCTGAACGAATTAGATACGTCAAAAACCATTTGTAGACTTTATTTTCGCATGAAACAACGTATGTGAATGAAATTGAATTTTAATTGGCGCTGTGCAGTTTGCTTTTTTTTTTTTCTTCTTTCTCATTTTTGCATTTACGAAGCCTGGACCCCTATTATGTAATTCTTTATCCGTTAGATTCAATGACTTTTTGCACATATGGACCATGAGACGACTAATAACGATTCAGGAAATAGAAATTTTGCCTAATATAAAAACAGGATAAAACAAGCTGATCCAATCGTTTCGTTAACGAAAAGTTACAGAATAGGGGTCGTGGACTCTGACAATAATCGAAATGTGTCACCCTTCAACCCTTTTATTTTTCATTTTTTTTTTTTTTTTTTCTAAAAAAAGGAGGGATGATGGACCTTGAGATAAAAAATTGAATGAATATTATGAAATATTATAAAATATATTTATTGTATTTAAATGATAATTTTTAAATAATTTTACAGGCAAGAAGCTTAAATGTCCATTTTGCGAACGACTTTACGGTTACGAAACGAATCTGAGAGCACATATAAGGCAACGTCATCAGGGTATAAGAGTACCTTGTCCATTTTGTTCGAGGACATTCACCAGGAACAATACAGTGCGTCGTCACATCGCAAGGGAACATAAATCCGAGCTAAGTCTAAAGGCGTGTCCGCAATCAAATCATGCTGCTACTCAGTAGTAGGTAGTGCAGTTGAAGAAAGAACAATCAACGACTACAACAACAACAACAACAACAACATTAACAACAACATCAACAACACAGGGAAGAAAAGGAACGAGAAATAAGAAAGAAAAAAATTGCTTTATATATATATAATATATATAATATATTATATATTTATAATATATACACGTAAATAATATTAATAATAATAATTATTATTATTAAGAAAAAAACGTAAAACTAATTGCAACAGTTTTCATTCAAATGGATAGAATGAAAAAGAGAAAAGAAACAAACAAAAAGAAAATAATTCTTTATATTATCATATAATTCAATATTTACCTGATATATATTTATCTTATCTACCTCTTTGCATCAGGTGAAAACAGAAAAAAAACTAAAGTTTATTTAATTGATAATAAACTTGTTTTTAATATATAGAAAAATTCAATAGGAGAAGACGAATACGTATAGTTGAAATAAAACTGCAATTATACTTACATATAAGTATATAATTGTATAATATTATATATTTCGACAAAAATCAACGACAACAACAACAACAACAACAAAAATTTATAGATAAAAAGAAAATGATAATTGGTAACAAAAACATAATATATAATATACATATATATATACGTATATAGGTATATGAATTTACAAAAAGACCGGATTTTCGCGTTTACCAAAGATAACTGTAATTAAAAGAGAGCTAATGAGGGAAAGAAAAATCGATTTTTGCGGCTCTCAAGTCGCGAATTTGTTTTAATAATTGATTAAAAAAAAGAAATCCAGAATATATACATATACATATGTATATAAGTATGTATATATACATTATATATTTATAATATATACTATAATTGTTGATAAATCATAATAATGATGATTAAAGAAATGAATATAAAAGTGAGAAAATATAAAGGCCTTTTTTAAGGGTTTATATATTGCAGGGAATTATATAGGATGAAGAATTTGAAGTTTTACTATAAAACATATAATGTATATTGTATATATACACCTATTATATACAAAATTAATTGTAACGCGCGTGTATGTTAATTAGAAAAGAAAAAAAAAAAAAAGAAAATGGTACAAAGGTACGAAGAGATTTGATCATCGAGAAAAATTATACACGCAAAGTTGCAAGTAAAAAACAAACATAAAAAAAAAAAAGAATCATTGAACAAAACTATAAAGAAAAGTTTAACTAAACGAAAAAGAAAAAAAAAACGAGAAACCAACAATTATGTAAACTAATCTAAACTAAACTAAACTAAACTAAACTGAACACCTATGTAATATTAGGTGAATATTACTATCTATGTATGATTATACATAAATATCACCATTACACTTACGATTGAATTAAATTCAGGTAAATTAACTTGAACAACATCAAAGAGAAAGAAAAAAGAAAAAGAAAAAAAAAACAAAATACGTTAATATAAATTCACTCGATGTGTATGTATTCAAATTCGATATATTTTTTTTTTAATTTTCGTTTTTATTTTTATTTTTTATATTTTCCTCGAGGAATTATAATACATACAGGCCAGGCGTATTTGATATAGATACGGTTATAAAGAAACTTGAGAAATTCAGATGTACGAGAAGAGGAATTAAAAGAAGAGTAAGAAAATAAAAGAAAAACTAAGAAAAAGAAAAATATTAATAATTGAAGAATATGGAAAATAAATCGATCGCGCGTATGCAGAACGTTGTTATATGTATAAATAATGATAATAATAATATAAATAATAATAATAATGATGATGAATAGTCCGGCAATTGAATGAAATAGAAACTTGTGAGGAAAGATCGTGTATTGATTTGATTATTGGAGCTCAAAGTTAATTGAACTAAGAGAGTGAAAAAGAGAAAGAGAAAGATAAAGAGAAAGAAGGCAAAAATTAGATAAGTATATCGATATACGTTCTACGCCACCGAGTTATAATACAAACCACAAAACTAGTCAATGAAAGTGCAACGGTGAAGTAACGATTATTTAGCTATTATAAATGATATCGAGACACAGAGATGAAAAAAGAAAAAAAAAAAAACAGCGAGATAGATGAGAGAAGAGTAAAACAAAAAATATACATATATAATTTCAAAAAAAAAAAAAAAAACAGAAACAAGAGGGGGATATTATAAACTTTGCAACAAACCAACTCAGGTAACAAAAATAAAAAAACAAAACAGAATACAAAATACAAAAAAAAAAGATCACGCTTCGTATACCCACAAAAATTGGTTACGGGCGTCTATATGTAATCCATTGTAATAGTAATAATAATAAGAATAAGAATATGAATATTAACGATAATATTAATATTAATAATAATATTAATATTAATAATAATAATAATCATTAATAATAATAATTGATATGAATAATAATTATATACGTACTGCGATTAAAAAAAAAAAAAAAAAAGATGCTACAAGCTAAACATTATATGGTATAAAGTGAAACTATATATATAAAGCGATGAGTGGAAAAAAACGAAAAAAAAAAAAAAAAATTAATAAAAATAAAAATAAATAAAAAAAAAAAGAGCGAATACCATAGAGTTATGTAAAACGCGCAAGATGATGAAAACACTATAATAGAGTTAAGTTTAAATTATATCACATACAGTGCCAAACCGAGAAATGTTTACAGGATTAATACAGATTTTACAGATATTTAACAGAATACGTAATAATACCAATTAATGATAATATACCAAACAACTCTCAGGGGCTATGAAAACGGGTTTAAGTTTTATTTATTTATTTTATTTCTGCGTTTTTTTTTTCTTTTTCTATTCTACTTATATTTTCTTATCCATTTACTCATGTAGTTACTTACTTACTCACTTACTTAGTTACTTACTTACACTTACACTTACTTATCTATTTATCTAATTTCTTTCTTATTACTTCGATAACTATACATTATGAATAGATGGGCATATATGTATATATATAGTATTTGTTACCGGATGACTAAAATATTATACATATATTACTAAAGTACATATTAGAACAACAATTACCTTATTAGAATGGAACTGAGTACCTTGAAGTCTACAATAATCTGTAATAAGTAGATTTTTTTTTTTTTTTTTCATTTTAATTTGTCATATATTTTTCATATGCACGTGGTGCACTCTGAGTACCAAGATCAACGCACAATACAGTAACTGTTTCTCTCTTCATTTTACATAAATAAGAAATTATATTAGGACACAATACAGGAGACAATATTGTCCAAGACAATATACAATCCCCCCATACTAAAGGCACATAAAAACGAACAGAGCTGCAATAACAGTTAATTAAATAATAATTCATAAAAACGGGTATATATATATATATATAATTAGTAGAATTAAAACAAAAAATCAGTTACGCATCAACCACCTAGTCAGTGTAGCACTCGATGATGTATTATCTGTCTAATACTGTTACAGATACATTTTTTTTTTTTTTTTTACACTTTTACACAGAAAATGAAATATGTATAGTTGCAATTTTTCCTTTTTTTTTTTTCCTACGTTCATATCAATTTTTCTTTTCTTTTCTTTTCTTATTATACGCGTATATATTGTTACAAATAAGAATTACCTCACAACGATATGCCTATCAATATAAGTTACAAAGACAAGTATAATATATAATAATATAAAATAATAATAATAATAATAATAATAATAATAATAATTGATATACATATAGAGAATTATTTAGTATATAAATAACAGAAGATAAATGAATAATTGAATACAATAGAAATTTCAGTAAAATATAATATCTAAGCATAAACAGTTATCTTGATCCTATATTACTATACGCATAGAGATGATTAAAAGAAATTAGTTCTTAATTTGGAGATACAAACGAACTCAGAAACAAAAAAATAAATAATAATAATAATAATAATAATCATATAAAGAACAAACAAAGACAGATCTGTCGAAAGTATAATTATGTATATGGTGAAGTTCATACAGACTACCTCATTAATTTATAAAAAGAGAAATAACAAAACATAAAACCTATATGGTTACATATATACGTAATAGAATAAATAATATATTACTATATTATTGGATATATATATACATTATAAACGCAATGCAATAGAAATCGCGATGGATAAATTTTAAAAGAGTACTTCTCATTTATTTATTTATTTTCTTTCGTTCTTTCTTTCTTTTATATATTTCTAAACATTGTACAATATTACATATAAATACGTAAAGGAAAAAAAGATAGAAAAAGAAAAAATAGATATGAAACGGTATAAAAATGATAATGAATAGCCTCCACTTATGTATATCGATTAGGTAATTATTGTTCGTTATCTTTTTCTTTCTTTTTTTTTTTCGCGTAATTTTGGGAATATAAGAGAGAAGAAAAAAAAAGTAAAAATATTAAGAAATATAACATCTGTTTATCGTCGCCATAAAAATGACCACCACCTACTCTCGCTATGTATAAACGTAGGTACGTATATATATATAGTATGTAATAATATATATATATATATATATATAGAAAGGGAAAAATTTATAGGTATGCATATAATAATGAAAACGATTATATGTCGAGAAAAGAAAGAGGAAATGAGAGAGAGAGAGAAAAATAAACAAAAAAAATTAAAATAAATTAAAATAAATAAATAAATGGAAAGCAAAAAATAACAACAACGGAGGGAATAAAATAGCGTCGAATAAGATCGAGTCGTTATCGTCGTTGCTCGCTACTCGCTGCAATTAAATAAATTCATAAATAATATACATATTATTATACATATAGAGTATACAGATTATATGTAACACGCTGCAGTTTGTTTATTGAAATAACAAAGGAAAAGAATAAGAAAAAAAAAACAACAAATAAATGAAATGAAATGAATAAATTTGTAAATCTGAAGAAAAGGAAAGAGAATGGGGATTGCAGAAAATAATTAGAGAAAGATGATCGTGCGCTGAGTATCTCAAGTGGAATAATGATCGTTTCTACAAAATGAATAATATATACTATAAATTGAAATTGTATAAATTAATGGAGACGAAAGAAAAAAAAAAAAACAAGGATATGAAAAAAGGAATCAACAAAAAGAAAACCTGAACGAAACGTTACGTACTATGTACTAGTGAATATAATATACATATATATATATATATATGTATATATGTATTAATGTGTAAAAATTAATCGAAAAGAAAGAAAGAGGAAAAAAAAAGAGAGAAAAAAAAAATTATAATTAAATAATATTTTTCGGCACCTCTGCTGAGCAGAGAAAAAAAAAAAAATTAAAATAATAATAATTATGAAAAAAAAAAACAAAAAAAACAAAAAAAAAAGTAAATAAATAAGATTGGCATATAATGGAAGTGGTTAGTTTAAGATTAAGGTTACGGTGCCGGCCTGCCATGCGATGGTTATTGGGGTAAACAAAAAAAAAAAAAAAAAATTAAACTAAAAATTAAATAAATAAATTAATTAATTGATTGATTAATAAATAAATTGAAAAAAAAATAAAAAAAAAGGCAAAAAAAAAAATACAAAATATGTACAAAAAAAGGAAAATTAAAAAAAAAAAAAAAAAAAAAACAATACACGAATATATGAATGATACTGGCTAAAGCCAGGTTTGCTAAGTCGCGTCTTAATATTGAGGAAAGAAATAAAATTCATCTATATTTAAGCGTATAAGTGAAACAAGTACCTAGATAATAATTAATAAATGTATAATTATTATTACCATTAAGTTTAGGCTATAAATAATATTATTATTATTATTATCCCGATGATAAATAATATTTCTGTTATTATTATTATTATTATTATTATTATTATTATTATGTAATTGTAAATGTATGTTAAAAAGATATATATATATATATATATATTATATATCGTTTCACCTCCTTGGTATAATAATAATAATAATTTACAGTTGGAATTACACGAATTAACTGGATAATTATTATTATTATTAGCAAGCGATTTCAAAAAACTATTCTTTCTTTCTTTCTTTCTACTACTTTCTATTGTCAATTATTTATTATTTTTATTGTTTTTTTTTTTTTTTTCATTTTACTTCTTCTGCACAATCTTATAGTCTTCAATTATTGAATCTGTTATAATTGTTTCTTGTTATACCTGCTCAAAATTGAATTAGAAAAGAAAAAAAAAACACCACTCTGATGTGAAAATGAATTATCATATAAAGAAAAAAAAAAAATAATGTGTATATATATCTTTCCGCAGATTTGGAAATTTTTTAAAGTGATAAAATTCCGACACGAAACAAGTATAAATATCAAGGATTTGGGGATTGCGTAGAAAATAAAGAAAAATAACAATTTCGCTATAAAACTAGCAATTTCTTTGATTAAAAAGAGAAAGAGAGAGAGAGAGAGAGAGAGAGAGAGAGAAGAAAAAAAAATCAGAATTCAGGTATTCATCAATTTTGACACAGTGTGCTCACACAGATATTATATATAAATATATATATGTATATTGTTTCGGCGTTTGAATACGTCTAACATATTATGTGGATATACATGTTTATTATATGCTTATGTGTATGTATGTACATATTATATATAGTATATGATTATTGTACTACCCAGTAGGATAATAACGTTGTATGTATGTTTATTATATGGATTCAAAATCCTTTGATTAATTAATTAATGAATTAATTAATGTAGATGTTCTGTGTGTGTGTGACACACCTATATATACTTTGCGAAAGTTTCATATATACGTTTACATCGCTGATCGTAGCATCAGGTATTCAATAGATGATGATTATTATTATTAATTATTATTATTATTATTATTACTGTATTATATGTTATTACTAAATACCATTATTATTATTATTATTATTATTATTATTATTATTATCATCATGAATATTGATTGATTGATTAATTCTTTATATTTTATATATAACATATATATATGTATATTTTTTTTTTCCTCCATTTATCGTCAGCCTACGATTTGCAATCTCATTTAAATTTCATTTCTTTTCACCAACTCGACTGGAATCACGATGTAAATGTAATATTACAAAGTGTAGTAGTATACTATACATATATATGAACATACTTATGTATAAGTCTATGTAATAACAGTATACCGCATAATATGCATTACGATATCATTCTCAAAACTGCAAAAACCCCACCTGTATACATGGAGAAAAAAAAATAGGAAAAAATCATTATAACATTGAATGTACATTTAATATAATAATAATAATAATAATAATAATTAATAATTAATGAATAGTAATAGTTATAATAATAATAATAATAGTTATAATTTAGGAAAGCAACGCGAGACTCTAGTTTCGGGAGGCATAAAAGCGGTTTTATTAAGAGCCGTGGTTCATAGTACAAAATAAAATTAATTATATAAATTATAATTATGAAATATACAATGATTTTCAATAATGATTCAATGAAAGAAAAGAAAAAAACAAATAATAATAAATAAAATAAAATAAATAAAATAAATAAATAAATAGACAAACTAAATCACCGAGTCACTCAAATAACTGATTAGATTCTTCATATACACATATTATATTACACATACTTTATTATACTGTGCCACGCCGTTATATTCATATATATTATAATATATTATATTGATATGATTGATATGATTGATTAATATAATATATCTAACAAAATATAATAATAATTATAATAATAAGAAAGTACATAAATCTCAATACTAGAAAAAATCCTACCTCACTTCGTATGGCATATATACCTACATACTATATGCTATTTATACACTGATTAGTAATATCTACAGGGTGCACAGAAGTTTATATCTTTACATATAGTATATTATACAATATATATGTATATACATATATGTTGAAAAAAAAAAAAAAAACAACAAAAAAAAAACAACAACCAAAACAAATACAGTACATGTTTATAATAATATGATTAATAATAATGATAATAATGATAATGATTATAACTATTAGTAAATTATTGAATTATTATATACAATAAATATTGTTTAATATCATGTATTGAAATTATACATAAATCGCAATCAAACTTACGTATGTATACATACCTATATAGGTATGTAATATACGTATGGTATATACCTAATAAAATTAATGATTTTCGTGATCAGCTGGTAGGTACTATCTGTTTTTCATAGTAATGATGCAGTGACGCGGGGTGCACATATATGAATACATATGTATGTATATATATATGTAACGATGACGGCGGGGCTAATTATATATAAAACATTAACACACACACATACACACATATACATTATTCATATAATAAAATCACATAAATATCCATATATATATATATATATAAATAAATAAAAATAAAAAAATAGACAAATTTTTTCTCAGGAAATTGAAAATTCAAGTACAAACTATAAAGTATAATAGTTAATAAGCGACGAAATAATAAATAATACAGAATAATCAAACAATGCAATAGGGATATATATATGAGCGTATATAGTATAAAAAGTTTATTTTTCTTAACTTTTCTTTCCTTTTTTCTCTAATAATTTACTTTTTATTCTTTATTTTCTTTTCTATATGCTGTGCCGAGGATAGACAAGAATCGAATCTCAACACGCGTTTTCTTATAATAATAATAATAGTAATAATTATAACAATAATTATTGTTCTATATATATATATATATTATACAAATATAATATATATAATATATCATTGTGAAAAGTGAAACAGAAAAAGACAAAAAAAAATTAAACTCATACTTTTTCACCGCAGCTGCTGCTTTAAATGGTATAAATAAATAAATAAATAAATTAATTAGTGGAAACAATTTATTTAAAAGTATTATTATTATTATTATTATTATTTTCTGTTTATACGTACCTTTGAAAACTATACGCGTTTTCATTGTCACCACTGCCAAATTACTATACATATAGGTATAGTATGTAACACGTTCACGTGTATGAAATAGATTATTATTTTTTTTTTTTCATCATAATCAATTAATTACCAATATACGATTCGCCACTGCCAATATATTATTTACTTGTGCATTTAAAAAAAAAAAGAAAAAAAAAAAACTCTGAATTATTGTTTTCTCCTAATTTTTTTCATTATTTAAATACCATCGAGGAACAGCTCGCGGTGGGAAAGAGGGAGTTTATTACGTTTACGTTCGTTATTGAATTGAATTGAATTTTTGAGGAAAAAGAAAAAAAAAGGTAAAGAAAAGATAGAAAAAAGGGTAACCAGCCAAACAAAACAGAACAAAAACAAAAAAAAGGAAAGATATAATCATTAATTTCTTTCGTATATAAATTCTATAAATCGGGGTTTTCGTAGTTTAGTAATTAAATTATATGTCCGTAATATACCCAAAAGTATATATATATATGTATATATATATCGATGTGTATATCGACCGCCACTACCTCAATAAATATGTTACCTCTCTTCATATATTAAATAATAATTATACCCGCATATATAGACTACAGATTAAATTGTCGGGGAAGTGTGGGGGTGGGAATCCACATACCTATATACGTTAATATACATGATATTATATTTAATCTTATATGCAAAATCTTTAATAGATACACAGATGCAGAAAGGTAAAATAAAATAAAAAATAAAAAAAACAGAAAAATAAATAGAATAAAATAAGAAGAAGATTAAAAAAAACACCCAAAGTATTATTTTATAATATTATAACATATATGAAAGGTATACCTTTTTTACCTGTTATACCTATACAGATATTGAGATACATGATAATATTACTGTGTTAAAGAAATGAAAAGAAAAGAAAAGAAAAACAAGAAAAAGAAAAAATAAAATAAAACTAATGTAGATACAGGTATATAATGAATAATAAGAATTTAATATTAAAAATCGCCCTCGAGTACGTGTGTAAATAATAATTGCACTTTGTGTTTAATATTTATTATTTATTTATGTATCTACTACTACTGCGCTGGACGCGTTAATGCGCTTATAAATAATCACAGTTTTAATAATAATAATAATAATAATAATTAATAAATGATTATACGAATATACCTCTACATATTATTGAAAGCGAAAGAAAAAAAAAAAGTTCAACTCGTCATTTTTCAATTACCTCACATTATTTCATAATAACTACTATAATTATATTATTATGTGTTTAGATATTAATTTTAAGATACCCGTACTTGCTAGAGTCCCGTGTTGCAAAAAAAAAAAAAAAAAAAACTATAAGTTTTTATTATTATTATAATATATCATAAACGCATTCATATATGGAAAATTGTTAATCGGTTGTACCCCGTAAAAATCTCCAGAAATCTAAAACCTCGGCAATTATATGATAATTGTATAAAGAATGAAACAAACAAACAAACAAACAAATAAATAAATAAATAAATAAATAAATGAAAGAAAAAAAGGAAAACTTTACGAAAAAGAAAATAGAGAAAAAATAATTAAACGAAACAAATCGGAATTATCGAATATTATATACCGAAGCCTGCTGCCCCTACGTTACACGATACACGATCAACGTTATCACGTCTATGTGTATAATATACATATATACATATACCTATATATCTATAAAAAAAAAAAAAATCAATTTTCATTTTATTTTCTATATATTGTTTATTTTACAATTTAGGTCCGTAGTATGTTAAACATACTGCGCAAGTGTAATGAGGTACTTATACCGAGTTTCGTGTGAAATCTCGATTGTTTTATTATTAATGAAATTATTAATTAATTAATATATTATGTAAATAGTACAAATATATACTATATACGATCACGATCGTGTTTTCGTTAGGGTGGGAAATCGCAGTGCCGTTGCACCCGCGCCTCCCTTATTATAATACCGTATATCTACTATCCACCTATACGGTTAAGGGATGAATATATAAATAAATAAATGAATGAATGATTAAATGAATAAATAAATAAATAAATAATTAAATGAATAATTAATTAATTAAATGAATAAATAAATGAAGTTTTTTCATCATTAATTGAGTGTATAGTATATATGATACGGGTCGCATCATATAATAATTAATCGATAATTATATTATAGTTACCACTATTATTTTTTTTTTTTTTTCTATCATTTTCGTTTTACTTTAATTAGAAATTAATTGAAGTTAGAATTTCACCAACTTATACAATAGTATGTAAAAAAAAAAATAAGAAATATTATCCGCAGGCGCTGATAATATTAATACATATTTATATATATATATATATATATATATATAGACGTGGTTTATATATTGACTATATAATAAAGATTCTATATATGATATTTAAGTAATTCGTATATTATATTGTATTTTGAAAATACAGATGAGTACACAAACATACACACATATATACATATATATATATATATTTTTTTTTTTCCTTTTTGTTTTAATTATTACTATTATTTTCGATCATTTATTTGAAAATATGATTTCATTTATCTACCTCACTATTGTCACGTTCTTCGCACGTATTTTTATTATTATATTTTTTTCGAAACTTTTGATCTAATATATCAGTATATGTATCTGATTATTTTGAATCTTTAGTTTTATTCGTATTGAATTTCTTATTTTTTCTTTTTTTTTTCATCATCTTCTTTCGAAACTATACGAATCGATTGAATTGATCCATAATAATATATTGATCAGTATATATATATATATATATATATATACACACATATTATTGGTGATACGGAAGACGTGGCAATATTGATAATATAAACGTTAAGTGTAACACACTACTGTTTGTATAAATTAATTGAAAGAAAAAAGAAGAAAACAAAAAAAAAAAATCAATTAGATTATTAATAATTGTTTAATTACTGTAAAAGAGATAGAGAGAGAGAGAGAGAGAGAGAGAGAGGGGAAAAAAAAAACAACCTTTACCATTAATTATAAATTACTAAAAATTTAATTTCCCTGATTTATTCACTTTCCTTTCATTTAATATCTATTTATATTATTATTATTATTATTATTATTATATTATATATGTATATACTAATATATATGGTAATTACTTATATATACATAATAGAGTCAACAAACTGCAGATACTTACCATAGTACAATTCTTGTACAAATTTACCCTTAGACATTACATATATACAGAGGGTGTTTCGGATTGGACGTAATAAAATTTTTTTGACCAGATTTATCGATGAATTCTAAATCTGCCCACAAAAAATTTGTTACGGTCAATCTGAAACACCCTGTATATACTATATATATGTATATGAAATTAAAAATAATATACGCGAATGATAGATTATTATTATTATTATATTATGTATCGATGATTATATATATATATATAATCATATATATATATACACACACATATATGAGAGTACTTAGTACAACGTGTGACGTAGACTTTACGTATATAATATATATATATATATATACAACCGAGCTAAGAGAGTCAAAATGCAATGAGAATTCATGATTTTCATACCGGAAATTTTCACCCTATTTAATAAAATTTATTACATATTATATATAGTCAAACTAACAAAATTAATTAATTAATTAATTAATTAATTAACTAACTAACTAATTTATTTATAGGGAGAAAATGATAAATACGTTATATACACAATATAACATAACAAAAGATAGAAATAAATAAATAATTATTAATATAAATATAATAATAATACGGGAAGGGTGGGGGGGGGGGGGGGGGTAGATTATTATGATGATGACGATGATGATTATTATTATTATACCCAAGTGAAGAAAGTCAGTGTGTAGTCAGACCGTCCCTCTCAAAGATGATTACATATATAATTGGTGTTGATGGCTGACGATTATTATATTATGTATAGATGAGAAAAAAATATTGAAAATATAATAAGAAAATGATGTGTGTGTAAAACAAACCAAAAATACAAAAAAAAAAAAAACTCACTTTACAGAAATATGACGAATGTACAGTTTGGAACTTCAGTCCATTACTATCATAGTTATTCATATATATATATATTAACCAATCTACAAGTTTGACTTATTTGTTTATCAATTGAACTTTTTACAATTTATTCATTAATTTATATACGATGTTGAATTTCGTTTAACCGCAGTGCGGGAGTTTGAGATTTATATTATTTATTAGTTCGTATAATCATTTCGTAGCTGCACCACGATAAAGAAAAAAAAAAGAAAGAAAAATTATCATCACCTGCAGCTTTTGTCTAATATCTATAATAACTAATTTAACGAGACTGTAGATGATTTATTTCAATTTTCATTAATCATCGTAATATTTTCAAAAAAAAAAAAAAAAAGAATTTTCTAAGTGTGCGTCAGCCCCTGACTTGATGAATATTCTACGACCGCGATTCTTGGTACAACGATACGTAACTGTAATATTATAGAGTTACGTAAAATAGTAATAGGGATGAATTTGATGAAAAAAATAAAATAAAATTGAAATACAAAAAAAAAAAAAAATAAATAAATAAAGATGAGTAAGAAGAAGAAGAAGAGAAAAATTCAGCTTTGCACAAGCGATTGCATATAATTATAATAATATTAATATGTGTGATAAAAAAAGGAAAATGAGTAAAAAAAAAAAAACGAAAAAAGAAAAAAAAAAACCCGCAATTAAATGTGTGTATATTTAGCAAAATGCGTGTGTGTATCTACAGGGTAAATTACTGAATCATGCAATTTGTCTATTTTTCGGATTATACGGTTTGGATTAACGTGTTTTTAGGGACTCCTATGATGTGAGTTTGAATTAAAGTCTTTGAAGAAAATAAAAATAAATAAATAAATAATAATAATAATAAATAATAATAATAATAATAATAATAATGCCTGTTTAATGTGCAAACGAAATTTACTATTCATGTTAAGAAAAAAAAAAAAAAATACCAAAAAAAAAAATACAAAAATACAAAAATAATAAAAAGCTGAAGATTAAATGTGTCGAATGCACTATTCAATTTTTCGACGCTTGTTAAATGTGTCTTGTGTGCAGGGTAACGGGCGTTAAATATATCAGCTACCCCCATTTTTTTATTCACCCGTTAATTAACTCGCAAATTTATTGATTACGAGTCATACTTTACATTATCGTCAAAAGGAATCAAAGAAAAAAAAAAAGAAAAATCGCAAAATTGCATGAAACTATATTTGCAGAGCTCAGAATTCGATGTCTGAAATTTTACGTCCGTTGCTTTATACTATACCTATACGCTCGTTTTTTCGTTTATATTTTCTTTCTATTTTTTTTTCTGATATCAATGTAACTAACGAAGTTCGAAAATCGAGGCCTGGGGAATAAGTACCTATAATTATAAATATCGTTGCGTTAATACGAGATATAAATGTAATTCAGAGAAGAGAAGGCAAAGAGAAAAAAGAAACAAACAAAATTAACGTAAAGAAGAGAAAAAACAAAAAATGAAAGAATTTACGAAATCTTAAAATCTAGATTCTAGAGAATTCCGATTGTAATTTTTGATGATTTGGCTTTTTTTTTTATTCTTTCTTTTTTCTTATTCAATCTTCTTTTCTCCCTATACATATAGTATATTCCCATTGCAGTATTTGATGCAATCTTAGGTTTGAGAATAATCGGAATTTTAATAGATCAGATTCCTGAAAAAATCATAAAATTTAAACATTAGATAGGTACTTTGAAATCCTTATTCCCCTATAAATTATGGTTTATTCGTGGTGCACAGATTGACAGAGGAACGCGGTTGGGGTGACTTTAGAATAACGAGTTAGGGGTGCTGATTGCGGGACAAGTGTTGCTCGATTATAAGTACGCATTAGTGAAAATAATAATTAAAAAAAAAAAAAAAATAGAAAAATAAACGGAAAAAGGAAACGATAGATGTATAAAAAGAAAGAAAGAAAGAAAGAAGAAAACCAGTCAAGGTAAAATAATTAATTGCTTACTTATCGCTGCGGGTGCAAATGGAGTGATCCATGTAAAAAATATTCAGTAATTAATTGTGTCGACCACCTGATCGCGAAATGTGTATCGTAAAAACTGAAGAGAACAAGAAGAAGAAAAAGAGAGAGAGAGAGAGAGAGAGAGAAAAAAATAATAATAATAATAAGAACAAGAAACAAGGTAGTGTGTTTAATTTGCTTAGCAAGTATTGATAAAACATAATTGTATATTATTGATTTAAGAATATACCTATTATAAGTTCGCGTTGTGGTTTTTGTCTTTATTTTTATTTTTTTTTATTTTTTTCAAACTCGAGATCAAAGAGTTGCGAGAAATAAATAAATAAATAAATAAATAAATAAATGAATATGAGAAAAAAACCAACAGTATAAAAAAAAGGAATGAAAGAAATGAAAAAGAGCAAAAATATTATGATGAATTATAGAAATAAATATATATATATGTGTGTTACACTCATCTCAGAAGGATTAACGCAGTTGTTGATTAATGCTTTACAGCTGTGTTGCCTGCAATCTGTACAAATGCGAGAAATAAAAAAATGAAAAATGATTAAAAAAAAGAGAAAAGAGAGAAAAAATTGTGGAATTGCGGATTGAAATAAAATTCTTTGATTCTCTCACGTTATTCGTCAAACGAATGTAGAGACTGACAATATACCTACGAGTGGGATGTGTGCGGGGGATCGTTTGTTTCATGGGGGGTGAGTATTGAGTGTAGCACAAAAATATTGAATTTTGCGTTGCGACTGAAATGCTGCAGTTTCCTTCAAAAGTGCAAAACAAATAAGGCGAACGATGTGTCTGTGATTTTTGCAAATTGATTCATGAATTACAATTTAATTATATATGTATATTAATTAATTCGTGATCAAATAGCTAATATAATAATAATAATAATAATAATATTAATAATAATAATAATAATAATAATATTGTATAATTATTATATATATATATATATAATATGCTCTAAATGAAAGATAAGATAAGAATAGAAAAGTAAAGAGAAGAAAATGATGGGAAAAAAAAAAACCAAAAAACAAAAAAAATAAAATAAAAAAAAAAGGAAAAAAAAAAAACAATTGAATATTGTGTGGAAGTTTCAAAGTATAAAAAAAAATACATAATTAATAAAATAATTAATGACCGAATTGGCTTTGATATGGGTAAGAAAAATATAAGGTAAGGTAAGGTATAAGGTAAGGTAAATTGATAATTGGTAATTGGTAATTGGTAATTGGTAGATGATTATAATATTGGTCCGGGGAGGACAGCGAAGTTAGAAAAAAAGTGTGAAAAAGAAGGAGTCTTTAAGATTAACGAGTACGAGTAAGCAGCTTAATTTAAGGAGTAGGAATTTGGGAAATTTTTCATACGGAGTTTAGATTTGACGTGAAACTTTTATATATATACTCAAAGAATAAATGATTGTAATTATTAATTAATTAAGTTTAAAAAAAAATAAAAAATAAAATGCAAGTTAATTAAAACATCTTTAATAAGAATAAAATTGAAAAAATTAAAAAAAAAAAAAAAAAACACACACACACACAAAAAAATAATAATAAAAACAAAAGCGAAGAAAAACAATTTTACCTATAATTTTATCAACCATACTTAATATATTGTAGAGAGAGGAGAAAAAAAAAAAACTCATTTATGATTAATTAATCTCATTGCAGTGGTCATTACCTATGCCTTAATTAAGTCACGGTGAAAGAATGACCGATTAACGAAAAGAAAATAATGATGTATTTGGGTATAATTATATATAATTATATATCTTATCAAAAAAATATTTTCGCCACAGATTGAATAAATAGATCTTTATTTATTATAAACATAAAAGTATATGACGAATTTTTTTTCTTCACTTTTATCTCGTTTTTTTTTTTTCTAAACATGTGAGATTGCATTATGTCTGTGTAATATAATCGTTCGTTCTTTCCCGAATAATGAGTTATTGAAGTTTTAACGAGTCACAAAGGAAGAAAATTTACCGAGAAGCAAAAAAAGAAAAGAAGAAAAAAATTAAACAAAAAGACGTAAAAGCGTGATCGATATAGTAAAAAGTATATATGATTTAAATTGAAAAACTGTGCCCGAGAGGATAGTTGAAACAAAACGAAGCAAAATAAAAAAATAATATGATAAAATAGGGAAAGAAAAGAAAAGAAAAAAACTTAAAAAAAAATAAATAAAAAAAATCATCAAATATTATTATTATTGTCGTGTT